>VDFB02379711.1:226671223-226931638 GCA_007258455.2 Sequoia sempervirens
AAGTATCTCCCTCCTACCCCCACTCTCCATTTCTCTCCCACTCCCTCCACATCCCTCTCTCAAGTCAATGATATGGGCCTTCTATAAAATTCTCCAACCATACTTGCCATTCTCTCCAACTAAAAAAATCCATGTAGGTCCATTAAAAAAAACTTAAGAATAGTTAAAGAATACCCATAAGCACAAAGCTAACAAATCTTCAACTTCATTTCTCAGGTGATTTAAAGCATCAAAATAAAATAACCTTCTAGGTCTCTAAATCTTATATAGTATATGATATGAAGCAATTTCATCATTGTGGGAAAATCACTGCACTAAAAAGATTTCTAGAGAAAATAAAATCTAGGAGGTTCGTAGGGTTGTAAATACATAAGAATTAGAATAGGAACAAGTAATAAAGGAGTGACTCATAATCCTTTTAATCACAATTTACATTTTCATAATACAAAAATTTGGAATATGTAGATCGTCAAATTAGTTAGGTTGTGCAAATAGACCTCATCTTTCAACTGAATATTATCAATATGCAATTGCTACTCTTGAAGACAGACTTTTGCAATAACAATAGGTGCTCTGCAGTTGGTGCATATGGGATTTCTCATGGCTTCTTTAATTTCCATGTTCTCCAAGCGAAGCTTCTCATTATCCTTCCTGAGGAGAGTGTTTTCATGACACTCGTGTTGAGCCTGAAAAATCCAAGATTTGAAAAACCATGATTAGAAAAAATTAATATATAGCTTTTAACTATATACTTTTAATATTATAATAATAATATATATAGTTTTTAATTATATACCTTTAATATTATAATAATAGTTATATATTATAATAATAATATAATTATTAAAATATATTGCAATAATAAGTATATTATTTATTATAATTTAAAAAGAATATAATTTATATTTATATTAATATTAAATATTAATTTTTAAAAAAGGGGGTTTGAGCGAACAATTTTAGAATGTTCAACCGAACCCCATTCAAATCTATTTTTTATTGTATGTTAAATGGGTTCGGTTGAACATTAGTTCGTTTGAACCCTTATTTGACCGAAAATTAAATTTCTGTTCAACCAAACAGTGGTTCGACCGAACCCACTTATTTTCACCCACATCCTCTCAGGCACCAAAATTGCTCATAATTTTGCACTTTGAAGCTCGATTTGAGAATGAAAATGGAGGAGATCTCAGAAACCCAACTGTTATCAGGTTTCCCTTAAAACGAGCTATCCAATGAGTATAATTTTAATATGTTTTGATTATATTATCTATTTGTTTTTTAAGTTTTATTAAATATATATTTTTCACCGAAAATAAAACTCTCTATTCTACACATGTGGAAAAATAGAATATTATGAAAAAAATAAAAATGAGTGCACTAGATATTGGAGTCCTTGATCCAACAAAAGTAAAAAAATAAAAAAATGATACATATAGTAAAAGTTATTGTTATACGATTGTGTTATGTTTGAATTGTAATTGATTTGACTTTGAAACTTGATTAAAGAAAAAAATTTCAATAAAAAAATATCTAACCAAGTGGAAGCACTAGATATCGGAGTTACAAATCTAAATTCGAAAGAATTAGAATTTTATCTTTCAAGGAAAAAATGTTATGCGTTATACGATGTGCATCACTTTTTAAAAATGTTGTTTTTTGAAAAAAACCAATTTTTCGTGGGAGATGGAAAAAGAAGTGCAATCTGATTCCAAAAATTTTGAAAAAAATATTTTTAGAATCTACAGGAAAAAATTGACAAGACTCTACTTTTCATCATCTTCAAATTCCTCATGGTTTAACCGCTATAGGTGCCCGAATGTGAATATTTAGTTAAAAAAAAAAATCAGTGTCCAGTTTGGCCAAAAATTGTAAACCACTATTGTGGGATCACCCATGCACATACTCGTTATTATATTTTGAACACTTTTATGATTGACATCACATTACATACATTTCACATTATGGTATACATACATCACATTACATGGTTTGCCAAGTCACATTAAATATAAAAATTAAATACATTATGGTTTTATTTATTTAGAAAGTTTGTACCTTAATTTTTTTTCCTTAAATATGTTCAATCAAAATTAGAGTTATAGATATTAATTTTTTAGTCAATCTTGATTAATGTTCAAATCATCCTTTGAGGTTTAGATTATAAATATTGTAAGCATTGAACCTTTTGCAACCTAGTTTAAGTTATGATCTTTTGTACATTTGAAAATGCATAAGGGTGATGACAAAGTTCTATGGGTAGGTCCTAGATTACCATCTTGTTGGATTGAATTTATGACTTTGGCTGGATGTTGGATGAATTCCATACAACAAGCATATAAATGGCATATTTATATATATAAATTTTGAGACAATATAGGTCTTCATTTTATGATCTAAATAAAAATGTTCCTAGAATGGTTTCTTTTTTGTAAATTTAAAAAATGGATGTAATTAATTACGCAATTGAATTTCTTTGAATACCATGAAATAGAAATAATTTCTGCAAATATGTAAGTTAGATCAATTGCTAAGAGATGATGCTATAAGTGGAGTTGAACAAATGAGACCAAAGATTCTTGAACTTAATAATTCCATGGAACAAATGCAATTGGAAATAGATGACAAGGAATTTAGGAAAAATGAATTTAATGTCACTAGGTTTTGTATTGTATATGAATTTACGTGCAAGAAAATAAAGTGAGAGGTGATGCTATAAGTGGAGTTGAAAAAATGAAATCAAAGATTATTGAACTTAAGAATTTCATGGACCAAATACAGTTGGAAATAGATTCAATAAGAAAAAGGAAAAATGAACTTAAATTCACTAGGTTTAGTATTGCATATGAATTTACATGCAAGCAAAAAAAGAGAGATGATGCTATAAGTGGATTTGGACAAATGAAATCAAAGATTCTTGAACTTAAGAATTCTATGGAAAAAATTATACAATTTGAAATAGATTCAATAAGGAAAAGGAAAAATGAATTTAAAGTTACTAGGTTTTGTATTGAATACAAATTTACATGAAAGCAAAGCAAGTGAGAGATGATGCTATAAGTGGAGTTGGAAAAATGAAATCAAATATTCTTGAACTTAAGAATTCCACATGGAAAAAATTATACAATTGGAAATAGATTCAATAAGGAAAAGGAAAAATGAAATTAAAGTCACAAGGTTTTGTATTGCATATGAATTTACATGCAAGCAAAGAAAGTGAGCTTGATCATGCTATAAGTGGATTTGAATAAATGAAATCAAAGATTCTTTAACTTAAGAATTACCTAGAAAAAATATAATTGGAAATAGATTCAATAAGGAAAAGGAAAAATGAATTTAAAGTCACTAGGTTTTGTATTGCATATTGTTGCCTTGGATTTAAGTTTGGCTCTTAATGTTCAAGTTTTTTGGCATTCTTTTGATTTTCAAACTTTTGCCATCATGCATATCAGTATTTTGGTCAATTTGTAAACCTTGTTGGTTCATGAATTTATACTCACAATTTTTCTTTCCCTAACTTGGTCTTCTCACAAATGTTTTTTCTTTGGGCATCAGTCTTTTGATACATTTTCAAACCATTTCAACAACTATCCAAGTTTTTTGACGTTTTCACTTTGTGAATGATTTCTTTCTCTCAAAAGGTAATTATTAAGCAAAGCGGGTCTTGAGTGTTTTTGTCATTAGTTTGGCCCTAATGAAAAAAACACCCAAACTAATGCAATAATTAAAAAATTATTCTAGTGTCCAATTTGGCCAAAAAAAGTGAAGATTACAATTTTTGGCCAAACTGGACACTAAAATAAATTTTTTTAACTAAATCTTCACTTTCAGGCACCTATAGCAGCTAAACCGTGAGGAATTTGAAGATGATACAAACTAGAGTTTTGTGATATTTTTTCTATAGATTCTAAATATATTTTTTTCAAAAAATTTAGAATCATATTGCACTTCTTTTTCCATCTCCCTCGAAAACTAGTTTTTTTCAAAAAATAACATTTTAAAAAAGTGACACTCACCGTATAACACATAACTTTTTTCCCATGAAGGATAAAATTCTAGTTCTTTCGAATTTAGATTTCTAACTCTGATATCTAGTGCTTCCACTTGGTTAGATAGTTTTTTATTGAATATTTTTTCTTTAGTCAAGTTTCAAATTCAAACCAATTATAATTCAGAAATAGCGCGACCGTATAATGCGTAACTTTTTTTGTATGTACCGAAATTTAATTTTTTTTTCTTTGTTGGATCAAGAGCTTCAATATCTAGTGCACTAATATTTAAAAAAAAAAAAATTAATAATCTGCTATTTTTCCACATGTGCAGAACAGAGAGCTTGATTTTCAATGAAAAACCTACATTTACGAGAAATAAAAAATAAATATAATAATAAAATAAAATTAATTTAAATTTATACTTTTTGGGAAGCTTATAATAAGGACTACATACTTACAAAAATAAATTTTAAATGAATTCATTTAATCCCCCAAAAGGTAAATCAAAAGTGGTTTTTTATCAGCATTTTGATAGGTGTAAAGGAGACTCAGTTATAGGTATGGTTTAAAACTAGCGGTGTTCTATCCAAGGGGGTTTGATTCAAGGTAGTTTGATCAAACCATCTTCAATTGTAATTCTATAAATGGAAACTTTTAAGGCTTAAATCATTATATTTTCTAAAAATATGTGATTTCAACAAAAATTAGTTCCTCCCAGAAATTGTAAACCAACTTTGTGGGATCAGCATATGATAGTCTCTTTATATAGTTTCAGACATTTACCTACTTGCGAGTGGGTGGATTTGATGACTTTCCTTTGAAACTTCCCAGATATTTAGAATCTAAATTTATCCTAATGGAAGTTTTTTTTCAATCCTCAGAGGTAAACAAGAGATTTTTTGATAGGAAAAAGGTCAGGATCCCATTCCCAATTAGTCTAGGATATTAGGAATGTAAGTCACAATCAAATTCCCTTAATCTAAGAAGAGAAATTTCAAATTCTCTTTTGATACTTATAAGATGAGGATTTCATTTGACAGTAAAAACTATGTGAGGGATAATCTCCAAATTCATCCTTGTTATTATCATATGCCTCATCTTGAAGATTTTTGGGCTTATTATGTAGATGATTATGAAGTAAGAAGAAGGAATTGGATGAGACTCTTTGTGGCACAAATCTTCAATTTCAAACTAGGTTGGAATATAAGGGGAGTACAAGATGAAGATGATAATTTGATTGTCTAACTTATTCTCAGTGGATACATACTTTTCCTTTATCATCAGTAGACTAGAACAGTGAAGAAAATGAAGATATCCAGGTCAAAACCTCAATATTTTTGAGAAGCATGCAACTTTGGTTAACCAAGAAGAAATAATGAAGCTACTGAAGCACCATCAAAGAAAAAGAAAGGAGCTCATGAACAAGCAAGTACTAATCATATGGGCACAAGGTCTTCTACACCAATACCACCAATACAAGCTACAACTCTATCAAGTGGAAGTGGAGACAGTGAAGATGCTCCTGAAAAAGAAAAAGTACTTGAGCAAACTTGTGGTGGAGGCCCCCTTCCTAATTTCATAATTGAAGAACAAATTAGTGATGATGTTGAACAACAATCAAAAGAAGGAAATCAAGGAAATGAAGTTGATAGGGAAGCCTTGGATATGTACACCCAACAACCTCAAAGAGAAACAGAGGTAAGAGTGCAATGAGGTGAAGTATTGATTCCTTCTCCCCCAAATATACAAAATGTGGTGAGATCTCGTTTGTTAAATAGAGCTCTTCATTTCTCTACACCTAGAACTTCCCAAGATCCTAATTCACCCACATCCTCACCATCCTAGTTAGAGAATTCTCTCTCCAAGAAAAGAAAAATAGTACCTATCGTGTTGCCAAAGGAGTCCTACATTGTGGTAAAACTTCTACAAAAAACTCCTAAAGTAAAGAAGTTGGAAACTATTGTTAGGTTGCTAGAAGATGAGTCTTTTAGAAATTTGGTTATGGAATTTTCTCAACCTTCCATGCAAAATATCCCAACCAGGTCAATGCAGTAGATTACAATATAACCAAACTGGAATTAGGCCCTTCTAGTAGAGATGGGGATAACCATAATTTCCAAGTTATTGACTCTAGGTTGGTGGAAAGAATGGAAAGGGATAACAAGGATAAAGATGAATTGAATAAATCTATAGAGCTACTTTCCAGTTGTTTCATAACTTTAACAAATCCTTCACCTCAACCCTTGAGTCAGGCTAGTCCTACCTTCAATCCTAATTTGGTTGCTGCAAAATCCATGATGAGCTGAATCTAGAAGGATAGTTACTATGGGAAGGTTTTCTAGAGTTGGATTCTTCAAATCAAAGTGAAGGGGCCTCCCATAATTGAGAAATTGAGGAAAGTGTATGATGATTTCATGGTATTAAGGAATGTGATCAAACCTAAATTGGTTTTTTGTAAATAAGGAGACACACTGGCTACAAATTGATCATGAGCTTACTGATCTTATTTCCATGGGTTTAGAAAAAGTTGTTGCTAAGAATTTCATTCCTTCTAAGAAAGATAATTGGGCCCTCTTATATGGAAAACAAGTGTATCTTGGTAGCTTGGATTCGTAAAATCAAACTTCTTAGAGCAAACAAAATTGTTAAAGGACTGTGGTCGCTTGAATAACAACTTCATCAAGAACTTTGTTGATTTTGAATGCCCAGTAATGAAAGGAGATAATCAAGGTCCTACCACATTTTAAGATTTAAGAGATACTTTCTTTAATGTAGTTGATACATATGCAGGGGAGAAATCTTTTGATAAGGAGGCACTAAAGAAGCTAGATAAGATTGACTTAGTGTTGTCATGGCATGAAGATTCTCCTACACTCATTACATGTAAGATGGAGATGATTTGAATTACCAATAATAATTAGTAGTTAAGAACAAGGAATGTAGCCCATTAAGGGGCTGGGTTGGGTGAATCCAACTGTTAAGGTGTTAAAGGAGGCCACTTGGAAAAGTCCTTTGGAAGGCTGATGGAAAATAAATTTTGATGGGGCTTCAAATGGAAACCCCAGATCATCAGGGGTAGGTTTTATAATTCAATATTGGAAGGGAGATGTGTTAGCATTAGGGGAGAAGAGGTTGGTGAATGGAACAAATAACGTAGCAAAAGCCTTAGCAGCCTTATTGGCAATTGAATGTGGAATAAATTTAGGTGCAACAAAGATTCACTTAGAAGGGGACTCGATGATAATAGTTCAAGCGGTGATGAAAGGGACAATTAATGCATGGCACCTTCAAAATTTCATCAAGCAAATCAAAGATGAATTAGCCTCTTGTGAAAGTTTTTCAGTGAGCCACATTTGAAGAGTGGAGAATGTAGAAGGTGATGCTTTATCTAAATGGGCACTAACCTTTGGTGAAATCGAGGATTTTAAGTTGGAATAATTTAGAGGTGTGGTTTTACCAGATTTATCTAAGAACACTGGTGGGTACAATGCATTGAATGGGCAAGGTGGTAGACAGAGTGAGGTAGTTTGAAATGACAAGCAATATGTAAGGAAGGTGAACGTTGGAAATGCAATACATGTTGGATTTATTTCGGTGTGGGTTAATCAAGACGTCTTTTATTCCCTAGCCCTTGTTTTTGATGATTGCATTTGTGTTTTGAAGTGGTGAAGATAGCTCTACAACAATAAATGGTGGTGGCGGCATTGGAATTATAGGGCTCTAATGGTTCAGCCGATTTCACCTTTCATTCATGAAGGAAACTAAGCCCTTTCTATGGAGATGCATCAAGGAAGTGGTTAATGGGATTATTCCTTATTGAAGATGGTAGGTTGGATCAATGTGCAAGAATGATTTTGGGTAAGGATTTTGGAATTCTGAGACACAAATATATGACAAACATGGATATGTATTCCATGATAGCGGTGCAGGGCTTAGATTTAGGAGAATCAATCAAAACGGTGAGAAAGGTGATGAAGAAAATCATCCATGAGGATTTCCTGGTTGACATGGAGTCAATCCTTGAATGGGAAATTTTGGGTGTGCAGCTAGATATTTCTAAGGGAATACTGGATGAAGAAATGGAAGAGATTTATGGGTCGGTGGGGCTCAAGCCTTTCATCCATTGGCCAGAAGGGAAATTTAAATCATGGTGTCATGAAGAAGCTCGACTTGGATGAAAATCTCTTAAGCTTTTTATCGAGCTTATGGAAATAGAAGAATTCATTGCATAGGAAAAGGAAAAAATGCAGGGCATGGAGGGGAAAGCAAAGCGCCAGCAACAAAAGAAGGGAAAGTGCTAGAAGAAGTGAAAGCTAAAAGAAATAGGAAAAGGAGTGGTGGTACTGGGTAGAGCTTGTTAATGAAATGGTCTTCTACCATTTTTTGGCTTTGTTTTGAAGTTAATGTAATGATAGTATTATTATGTATAGTGAAAATTTGAACACTGTGGATGATGGGTGGTAATTTTTTGGTTGGATAGATGGTGAATGGTAAATGGAATTAGGTCTTATGTAGTAGGAATTACAGTAATTAAGTAGAAGAAGGGGAATAGGGGCTTTGTGTAGTTTTTATCTACATGTTAAGGTGTTTCTAGACTAGTTTAATTGCATAAATGGATTTTTGGTGGGTACTGCAAACTAGAAAGTTGATCTAACTCTTATTTTCAAGAAATACAAAAATATTGTGTTATCGACCAAAAAAAAAGGAATGAGGAATGTAATTGTTCCACGGTAGATAGAAATTACTAATGTCGTGTTGTCTCTGAAAGACTATCAAGTATGTGTGGTAGTTTCTCAACAAAAGCTATCTGAAGAAGAAGTACCTACCTCTCCACACACCCAACCATCTTAGCATTATAAAAACTTAAGTTTCTTATATTTTTCTTTAAAATATTCTAAACTTCATTATTCTAATTCTTTCAAGAATCAATTATTTTTAGTTGTTTCACAAGACTGTGGTGAAAGTTATGCTTTGAAAACTATAAATATGTTATATTTTGATTATGCAAGGGCCTAACATTTTGATGACCCTTGCACTATGATGCATGAGTGAGAATCGATCTTAATAAAGGATTAAATTTTGCAATTTCAATTCATTTTATGTGAATGCTATTTCCTGTGTAGTAATTTGAATTAAATGTTAATTTTTGTGAGAAATTTTGTGAGCTTTGACAAGAATTTGGATATACCTTTCCTTTGAGAATGTGCTATTCAATGAAATTTAGTTCATTTATTTATAGGAGATCATTTGAATTGTACTGAATCAAATCAACAATTGTTTTTAGTCTGCTCTGTGAGTCACGATACTGATCATTTACCAGTCCTTTCATTTTAGCAACAATTTAGCTTTAACCATTTTTATTTCACACTTTTTTCATGGCTATGAAAAAGTGTTAGTTTTCTTTTTTTGATTTTTGGTTAAAAGCATACCCCAAGTTTATATACATGAAAAAATAAAAAAATTATAAAGAAGAGGGAGTTGTACCTCAAACAAAATTTAGAAGAAGAATACCAATGCAATGATAATCTATCTAATTGGTGTGAGTTGATTTTGTCCTTCTTGGGCATTATAGAGTCATTTGTATTCATTTTTGTAAAGGACAAATTTATGCACTAACAGATTTTTTGCAACTTTGCTAGGGAGTTGCAAAAAACCTAGTACCCTAGTTTAGAAATATTTTATTATGCTAGAGTCCAAGCCCTATACCAAGAGTGACAAGAAGGGTGTTCTTGACCCCATTTATGAGGCTATGAGAAGAGGAAAATTTGATGAAGTTTTAAGGTCAAGGAGGAGGATTATATCAAGGAGTAGGCCTTTCTTACCTACACGGGAAAATCATTGCCCATCTACTGATCTACTTGCCACCTACCAAACCCTTGTTTTACATGGAACCTCTATTCTTGTAATTCCTACACCTATAACCCCTCTTCATATCACTATCCCTTTAACTTTCAATCAAAACCAAGGAATGGCTTTGGAAGTCCCATGGGGAGGAACCATTGGACCATTGTTCCTTGGATTCCAATTGAATGACCTTCCAATTGGCTCTAGAAAGAATCTTCCAAAATTCAAGGATGATGGGAAGGTCACTCCTGATGAGAATTTGAATTCCTTCTTTGTTTCTTGTAGTGTAATTGGAGTTCAACATAAAGATGTAGCAATAAGACTTTGTAGAATCATTGGTGGATGTTGTCATTGAGTGTTTTTATCATTTTCCAAATGGGTCTATTAGTACATGGGCCCAAATGAGGGTTAACTTTGAAGATCTCTTTAAGAGTGTAGAAGATGAACATACTCTCTTGGCTAAGCTCATTATCAAAAAGAGGAAATACATCAGCTAATGAGGGAGTTCATGAAACAGTTCAATAGGAGAGTAAATCATATTTAACAAGCAAAGAGACCTTCTAATGAGAACCTCAATTGTTTCTTTATGAATTCTAAGCCACTAGAAATTAGCTTTCATTTGAGGAGAGATCTAGTGGCCGACTTGGTAGCTACTCAGACCTTGGTTGTTGATTTAGAAGATGACTTTATTAAGGTTAGTAAATGGAAAAGGGAACTGCAAACATGCAATGCTTAGCCTTCTACATCTGCTAATCCCATGATCCAAAAACTTGCAAATGATATCATTGCTTTGAAGTGGAAAATTCCCAAATGTGTTAAACCTTATTAGTAGCCATATCAAGATATTCCTAGAAGAAATCTAAATCAACATTTTGGAGTGAACAATAGACAGTTGTAGTTGCCTCCTACTCAACAATGGTTGACAATAGAAGGCACCCCCAGGTTAGGGTAATAAATGTACCTTCCATTTGACTTCTGATCATGAAGGGGCTAATTGTCCCAAATTGAGAAGATATTGGAAAATGAATGAAGAACAAGGAAGGATAGAAATAAGAGATGGAGAAGAAGCTATGTTAGGAGGATATGAAGACTCTAAAGTTAATTCTCTCAAATTTTCTCCCAACATAGATAGAGGCATGGATGTGTATACCACTTTAGATGATGCTTCTTGTATGATACTCACTCAAGATCAATAGAACTCGAGTAAAAAATGTATGCCTAATCCTAATAAAACCTCTACTCCTTTCAAAGTTCATTCTTCTTCTCCTCATAAAGCTCTAGATTTTATCTCCAAGAATCCAATTGTTTAGGTTTCTAATAAGAACTTATCTCTTTGTGATATTGTGGATTTCTATAAAAACACAAAAAATCAAATTCCACCTGCTCAGTTTTTGAGAACTAACCTAGTGAGTTAGATAGGTTGGTGAAATTCATTAAATTTGGTCATAAAAAAGCCAATTTAGTGGAGGAAGATTTGATAAATCATGAAGCTTTAACCCCTAAGTCATCTTTAGCTGATAAGAATTATACTCTAGCTACATCTGATTAAAAGGCCAATCCATTTTATTTATCTTTGTATATTAATTGTCACAAATTGAGTAACTATATTATTGATTCTAGGGCATCAAATAATGTAATTCCTTTAACATAGCTAAAGCATGGGGTCTTTCTTTAACTCAAAATGTCAATAAACATTACACAATGGATGCCAAGCAAGTTCCTCTAGTAGAACAGATTAAAGATGCTCAAGTAGCTTTGGCAGCACATCCTGAGAAAAGACTTAAATTCACAAGCCTAGTTTTTGATATACCTATGAGCTATGGTATGCTTCTCAGTTGAAATTTCTTTAGAGATTTGGGTGGAGAAATACGTATGGACTGGTCCCAAGCATTTATCCCAGTTGGAAATAAAAATATTTGATTATAACTAGAGCTAAAGTCCAAATTCATTATCCTAAAATCTGATGATCCGTGTTTTTAGATCTTGGATATAGAGTCTAAACTCAATCATTATATGTTATTCTCTAAATATTCCAATAATAAAGCCACTTTTAGTCATGACATATCTTCAGAATTATGGACCCTAAATTTTGACAGAAGTTGTGATCATTCTAGTTCTGGTGCAGGGGTGGTGTTGGTTTCACCTGATGATGATAATTTTCCTTCCTCATACAAGATGGAATTAAAAAATACCAATAACGCTGCTAAGTATGAAGCTTAGTTATTGGGAATAGATACCACTAAAGAAAAGGGAATCAAGAAGATGAGAGTAGTTGGTGATACATAATTGATCGTTAAGTAGTGAGAAAGGTGTTCACTATCAAGTTCATGAGAGATTGAAGCATTATTGGAATAGAGCATGGGATGAAATAGAAGCCTTCGATGCTTTCTCTATTGAAGTATTTTTGAAGGAATTATTTAACACTAGAGAAGATTCCTTGGATATTCCAACTTCCTTACTTCTTTTGCGCCCATATTTCAAGGACACCTCATATCAAATTGAAATAGTATATCAACCGAATGTCAAATAATGCCAAAAATTGGAAAGTCTTTGAGAATGGCAAGCAAATACAAGATTTTATGGAATTCATAAAGATGTTTGCAGAAATGTACTTTGAGGGTAGTGAGGCTACATGTGAATATTTTTTCTAGCTAAGAAGAAAGAGTTGGGAGGTGTGATTCAATTAAAGGGAAATAAAATTCCTAAAGGATTGGTTTCATTGGAATAATTGTTTGATAGAAATGATGGGTGCATTAAAAATAATATGGTTGAATCAATAAATAGTTTTGGGAAGTATAAGTCCATCAATATAGGAATGGAAAATAATCCTAAGTTGGCATATATAAGAAAATGTTACACTCCTGAGGAAAGGGATAGGTTTATTCAATTGTTACTCAAGTATAAAGATGTATTTTACCCAGTGTTACAATGATTTGAAGAAATTTATGGGTGGACATATGCAACATCATATACCACTTAAGCTTGGCATGTCACCTTTCAAATAGAAACAAAAAAACTATAATCCAAAGGTTACTAATGTCATCTTCTGGAAGATTGATAAAATGTTGAAGGACCAAATTATCTACCCTATTCACCATTCCACTTGAGTTGCTAATATTGTTCTAGTTCGCAAGAAGAATGGAAAGATAAGGATTTTGGTAGGCTTCTAGAACTTAAACCTTCCTTTGTTGAAAGAAAATTACCCCCCCTTAGTAATGGATCATGGGTTATAGGTAGTAGTTAGTTTGAAAATGATATCCATGTTAGATAACTTCTCTGGTTACAATTAGATCAATGTGGAAAAAGATCAGTACAAAACTTCCTTCATCACTCCCTGGGGTATGTTTGTCTATAATAGAATGCCTTCTAGATTAATCAATGCTGGAGATACATTCCAAAGAGCGATGCATTTGTATTTTGATAATTTAAGGAACAAGATCATAGTGATCTATTTGGATATCCTAACTGTGTTCTCCGAGAAAAGGGAAAATCATTTCATAGACCTAGAAAGAATCTTATAAAGATGTTGGGAACATAGTATATCTCTGAACCCTTAGAAGTCTATCTTTGGAGTTACTGAAGGGAAGCTCTTGGGACACATCATTTCTAAAGAAGGAATCAAAATTGACCCAGAAAAGGTTAGGGTCATCCAACAACTAAGCTTTCCTTCAAATAATACTAGAGTAAAATA
The DNA here is from genome assembly GCA_007258455.2 of Sequoia sempervirens. Lineage (NCBI taxonomy): Eukaryota > Viridiplantae > Streptophyta > Pinopsida > Cupressales > Cupressaceae > Sequoia > Sequoia sempervirens. The sequence continues at coordinate 226,684,751 of VDFB02379711.1, forward strand.
TTTCTTTGAGTAAGTGAATTTCTTGAGGAAATTTGTTCCAATTTTTTTAGAGATTTCAAAACATATAGCCGACATGATGAAATAATTTAATCAAGGTTTCAAATGGAGTGATGCTAGTAAAGAATTCTTTAATGATATCAAGGTAGCCATTGCAAGCACCCCAGTACTGGTGCATCCAAATTTTAGTAAATATTTTATCATTTATTGTTATGCCTTAGAGCATACAATGTTGAAAATTCTTCTTGATGAAAATGATTAGAAGATTGAGGTTCCTATTTCCTTTATGAGTGTGCCACTAAAAAATAATAAATTGAACTATTCTTAGATTGAAAAGCATGCCTTTGTAGTAGTCAATGTAGTCAAACAATTCAATTTTTACATCCTTCACTCTCATGCTAGGGTTTTTGTTCTTGATGCTACAGTAAAAGGTATACTTACATAGTAGGAGGTTGGTTGTAATAAAATGGGTGCCATGGAAGCCAAAGTCCAAGAATATGACTTAGACATCAATCCCACCAAGCTAGTCACGAGTAGGGGTCTCTGTAAACTTATCACTAAAAATGAACCTAAGGAAGTTAAATCTTCTTCGACGGTATTGTTCATGATCTTACAAGTCCCATGGTTTTTTGATGTGGCCCATTATCTTTCTTATGGGGAGAATCCCTCATGTATTTCTACAAAGGAGAAGAGGAACCTCAAGTTGAAAGCATTTAATTATGTGATCTGAAATGATACACTCTATAAAAAGGGCCTATATGGGACATTTTTAGGTGTGTAGGTAAAGAACAATTTTTTTTTCTTAAAGCGTTTCATGAAGAGGCTTACAGAGGGAACTTTTCTTCTTTTGTAACAACTTTAAATATTCTTCAATATTTTTTTTATGGGTCAGGCATGTTTTAAAGATGCTATAAATCATTGGATGGAAATTTGTGATAAATGCAAAAATTCATGGGTAGGCCCTAATTAGTTGTGTTGCCATTAAGACAAATAGTGATTGAGGATCACTTTCAAGAATAGGGATTAGATTTTCTAGGGCCTATTAATCTTGTTTCAAGTGTAGGGCACACTCATATTCTAACTTCTATAGATTACTTCACCAAATGGGTTGAAGCTATTCTTGTGAAACACATAGTTCATCTAAAGTAGTATGTGATTTTATTTAAGAAAGAATTATGGTTCGTTTCAGGATTCCTAAAAGGTTCTAGTAAGTGATAATGTGACCAACTTCTCATCTTCAAAAGTTGTTATTTTTTGTTACGATCATAGAATATCTCTCTCATTCATTAGATTATTATCCTCAAGGGAATGAATAAGCTGAGTCTAGCAATAAAAATCTTGTAACTATCATAAGAAAGTGGGAAAAAATAAAAATTACTGGCATAAGAAAATATATGAATCCTTATGGGTTGATTGAACTATTTCAAAAATGGATATTGGAATGCCCTTGTTTGAACTAGTTAATGGAATTAGTACAGTCTTTCCCTTGCCTTTAGAACTATCCACCACAAAGTTACAAACAACCCTTGATAATCAACAGTTCAGGGATTCATTAAAGAAAAGGATAATGTATTTAAGTGAATTTGAAGAAAAGAGGGAAGACATAGTGGATAGGATTACTACACATCAGCTGTGGGTTAAGAAGATATTGAAAGGAAAACCAAACCTAGAAACTTTATGGAAAGTGATATGGTTTTGCTATGGGATAAGAGGCAAGAACCTAAAGGAGATCATGATAAACTCGATTCCTTATGGAAGGGTCGTTTCTAAATTCAACAAGCATACAATAATAATTCTTTCAAATTGGCTTATCTAGATGACACTATCTTTCCCCTACCATATAATGGGAAATATTTGAAATTGTATCAAATCTAAAAGCAGGTATCCCCTACCTTTATACTTTGGTAAATAAGAGTTTTTGGTTTGGGTTATGTTTTTGGTTTTCTTTTATCCTTCATTTTTTTTCTCTTACTCATTCATCCTTTATACTTTGTCACCCAATGAGTTTAACTAGAGATGCTAGGTTCTTCTACATCCTATTTAGTATGTTTCCCTAGTCAGAGCCAACTATTGCCTTGGTTTTAAGTTTGGCTCTAAATGTTCAAGTTTTTTGGGTATTCTATTGATTTTGAAATTTCTAGCATCTTGTGTATAGATCTTTTGGTCAGCTCACAAAGTTATAATCATAGTTTATCTTTCCCCAACTTGGTCTTCTCACAAATCTTTTTCTTTGGGCATCGACCTTTTGATAGGTTTTCAAACAATTTCAACAACCACCCAAGTTTTCTAACGTTTTCACTTTGTGAATGAGTTCCTTTTCTCAAAAGGTATTATTAAGAAAAGAGAGTCTTGGGTGTTTTCACAAGCCTCCATCAGGGCTGATTTTTCTTTTCTAACCATGTTTTCTCCCAACTAAAAGGCATCAATGTCATCTAAGGCGAAGAAATGTGCTAAATAAAGAAGAATTTGTCAAGCTGGGTTTAAGTATTTTAACTTCATTGGTTACAAACTATTCTCTCAAAATAAATTCAAATATTCAACTTTGCTAAAGTGTACCAAGGTCACTTAAAATTTTCACCAATTCGTATGTGTGCCAGGCATTAAATCTTGTTAGTACTAGAGTAGATGAAATAGATGCTCAATAATGTAATATTAAGTTGTCATTTCAAACATAATCATTCTTCTTGGGGAGTGTGATTTTGGAAGGATAGAAGAACATGCATACCAATGGCATGCAAATGAATAGCTCAAGTAGGAAAGGGTGGCATATTTTCAGGTAAGTAACTTTCTTGAATTATCCTAGTGATTGGAATTTTTTTTTTTGCATTGTAGCATAGTTGGGATTTTTGAGACAATGAAATACAAGTATTTGGGTTATGAGCACTTAGTTGGTCTTGATAGTTATTTGCCTGAAATTGGTGATATAGGGTTAGGACATATCAATTTAGATGTATTTTGGGAAAGAATTTGTAGGCTAGATAGGAATACAATCCTTCAACTAGTAATAGAAAGTGGCCTTCTTGAAGCTATTACATTTCTAGTGGTAGTATAATGCACTAAAATGGTATTAGAATGCATATCTCATTACAACCCAATGATGAGAGAAATTTGCAACTAAGACAACAATCTCTTGGTAACCTTGGATAGAGCTACACTAAGTGGGTGTTTTAGGTTGCCAAAGAGATAGTTTTATTCACATTTCAATTTTACCCTATCCCAATGTTTATTCCAAAGAAGAAGGAGCACTATCTAAATTGTATTTCAAAGGAATGGTTTGACCCTCCTAAGAAAGGAAAGTAGCATCTTCCTAAGAAAATGCACAAATAGCATTTTAGAAAAGAAATCTCATATATTATTGTATTCTTGCATGGGGTGAGGGGGAATAGGAATGCACATGATTTTTAAGAGTGGATGTACTTCTTTATGCAAGTTACTTGTGGTGGTACTCAATACCTAGATTGGGCCACTATAATTAGTGACAATTGGATGATATGATAAGGATTTTTGTGGTGAATATATCATTCAACATGTCCCCCTATCTCTTATATGTGCTAGTCTATATGAGACCTTGGATTGGTTTGAACCTTGTTGAGGATTTTGATGAGAAAATTCAAATTTATGATTATTACCCTAACTTGTAGCTTGAAAAGAGATATAAGAGTTATCATAGGGTAAATGATAAATTTAGCATGAAAATATTCAGAGAGTTGCAAGGTGATATAGGTCAGAGAGTATCTCTTGAGGCTTCTTAATTGATCACTAAGTATGGTAGTCTCTTTACATAGTTTCAGGCATTCACCTACTTGTAGGTGGGTGGATTTGATGACTTTCCTTTGAAACTTCCTAGATATGTAGAAGATAAATTTATGCTAATGGAATTTTTTCATCAAGCCTTAGAGGTAAAAAAGAGATGTGTAGATAGGAAAAAGGCCAATATCCCATTCCCAATTTGTCTAGGATATAATGAATGTAAGTCGCCCTCAAATTCCCTTAATTTGAGAAGAGAAATTGTAAAATTCTCTTTTGATATATATGAGAGGAGGTTTTCATTTGATAGTTAAAACTATGTGGGATTATCTCCAGCTTGGTCATGGTTACTCTCATATGCCTCATCTTGAATATTTTTGGGCTGATTGTGTAGATGATTATGAATTAAGAAGAAGGAATTGGATGGGAATCTTTATGGCACAATTCTTCAATTTCAAACTATATGTTGGAATATAAGGGGAGTACAAGATGAATACTCCGATTCAATTGATCCAACTTATGCAAAGTGGATATAGAATTTTCCCTTATCATTGGTAGTTTGCAATAGTGAATAAAATGGAGATATTTAGGTCAAAACCTTAGTAGTTTTGAGTATGCAAGTTTAGCTAACCAAGAAGAAAGGATAAGCTGCTAAAGCTCCATCAAAGGAAAAGAAAGGAGCTCATGAACAAGCAAGTATTGGCCATATAGACATGAGGTCTTCTACACCAATACCACTAGTACAGGTTACATCTCTATCAAATGGTAGTGGATATGATGATGATCCTCTTCAAAAAGGGAAAGGACTTGAGCAAACTTTTGGTGGAGGCCCCCTTCCTAATATCATAACTAAATAACAAAGTAGTGATGATGTTGAACAACAATTAGAGGAAGGAAATCAAGGAAATGAATTTGATAGGGAAGCCTTGGAGACCCACACCTAGCAACCTCAAAGAGAAACAAAAGTAAGTGTGCAATGATATGAAGTCCCAATTCTTTCTCCCTCAAATATACACAATGTGGTGAGATCTCCTTTGTCAAATAGAGCTCTTCTTTTCTCTACACCTAAGACTTCCCAAGATCCTAATGCACCTACATCCTCACCATCCTAGATGGAGAATTATCTCTCCATGAAAAGAAAAATAGTACATATTGTGTTACCAAAGAAGGACATTGTGGGAAACTTTTTGCAAAAAACTCCTAAAGTAAAGAAGATGGAAACTATTGCTTGTTTGTTAGAAGATGAGTCTTCTAGACATTTGGTTATGGAAGTCACCCAAACCTCTATGCAGAAATATCCTAACAAATTCAATGCAATAAATTACAATATAACCTTGAAGTGGACTTAAGCCATCCCAGTAGAGATGGGGATATCCATAATTTCCAAGTTACTTCCACTAGGTTGGTGAAAAGAATAGAAAGGGATAAGCAGGATAAAGATGAATTAAAGAAATCCATAGATATTCTTTCCAATTATCTCAAGAATTTAACAAATCCTTCACCTTAGTCCTTGAGTCTAGCCAATATCACCTTCAATCCTAATTTAATTGTTGGAAAGGCCATGATGGGTAGAATCCAAAGGATGGTTACTATGGGAAGGTTTTCTAGAGTTGGATTTCTCAAATAAAATAGAAGGGGCCTCCCATAATTGAGAAATTGAGGAAAGTGTACGATGATTTTGTGGTCTTAAGGAATGTGATCAAATCTGAATTGGTTGTTTGTAAATAGGAGGAGACACATTGGATATAGATTTATCATGAGCTTTGTAAGGCCCCACCTTGCATGTGATTAGTAAAGCCCTAATATGTTTTATGTGATCCTAAATGGATGGTAAGATGTATTATGGATGGAAAATAGTGTGATTATTTAATTATATTCTTGCTTATGCTACCATGAATGTAAGATCCCATTCCATATCCCCCATTTTATTTCAATCAAACAATTAGCTAGATGATAATTATGATGAAATGAATGATAAAAATATTTTTAGGATTCATGGGCATTAACCTTGATTTAATTATGATAGATGCACACGTGAATTGTTGGATATAACTTGAAAGTGTTGGGTTATTTGGCATATTAAAATTTGGTAAATGGTTCATCATTAATGTTATAGGAGTTTAAAATAAATTACTAAGGTGGTTAACAAAATGATGAAGTGACTATTTCATTAACTATATTCTTGTATTGGAGTAAGTGTGTATTTCCTTTGATTATAATGAAAATTGAATCTTTAGGTTCATTTGATGTATTAATGAGTAAATAGTTCATGAGTGAAAATTATGTGAATTGGATTAGTTAATAGTATGAAGAGATATATGATCTAATCATGCTAACCTTGGTAATGTGCAGGAATCAAATATGTAAATAGGAGGATAGATAAATGTTGGAATCAAATCAAATACATCTTTGGGAAGTTCTAAGTGTAGCCCTATTTGACTTAGAAGGGTTTGAGGTTTTATTATTGGTTGGGTGATTGAGTAGAATCTAATTGTAGGACATGTGATGTGAGTTTGGTTGGGGTTGGAACCCTTGGTTAGGATCAAAATTCGTATGGATTCTTGTGTAGGTTTTAAAAAGGGATTATTGAGTCAATTTCCTTGGTTTTTGAACAAGAATAGACCCCTCAGACCTATACCCATGGGTTTGGAACCTTTTTGACATGTGAACTTGTCCTTGGAGTGTGAAAAGACCTCTCAAAAGTCCACATTCATGAATGTGACGAATTCAAAAAAGTGTTGGGGTTTGGGAAGAGTGACTCGTCACTCTCGAACTGCCACTCCCCAAAATTTCTTGGAATTGGCACAAGACTCACACATGCGTGAGCACTTGTGGGAAAGAGTGTAGGTTTGAAGGATCCCTATATATTTCAAAAAGATGGAAGATTTGGATATTTCCCACTTCTCCTTCTTGGAGAACTTTTGTGAAGAGGGTAGGAAGGATGAGAAGGGGAGAGGAGTCTTGTTGGGGGAGAGAGTGATCTAGATGGCTTGGTTGGAGGGGAAAGAGAGATAAGAGAATTTAAGTCCAACATTTGAAGCAAGAGATAAGTTTTGCTATTTCCATTTTCCCTTGTTTAGTTGTTGTAAGAGAGTTACATGTTGTGTGTATTTTTGTTGAATATGGTGAGTGTAGAGTCTATATGTATGTTGTTTTATTTCATTCCTTTCTTAAAAAAAGTTTGAGAAGACCCCATTCATCATCTTGGGGTTAAAATAATTCTTGCTCGGGGGTATGGCTAGAGCCCACGAGGCTCCATGATGCCATTACGGTAGGGTGGAGAGCAAGCCAAATTCCTTTGTGTGAGTTTTTCATGAGTAGCATTCCTCAATATTGTTGCAGTTTGAAAGATAGTACTCTATTGGAAAATAAAGAAAAAATAAATAAAAATGGAAAGAGCAAGTCCTTATTTTGGCATGTAAAACATTGTTTCTAAGTAGTACTATTAGCATTGGATTTTTGAATTGAAGGAAATGTGGTATTTTCTTCACTAAAAGGAATAAGCCTATATTAAAAAAATAGGTCCTCATTAAAATTATTTCTAATATCATGGAAAGTGTTGCATATATCTCCAAGAGAGAAATTACTCAATATAGTTAGTTATTGTAGCATATAACAAGAACATATTAATGGATGCATTGTTATTTGTTTAAGATCTGATATGATTTTGGTAATATAGATAATTTAGGTTCATGGTTGTGTGTGACTTTTCACTAAAAATGCATGCTCTTGAAAATAGAGGAATTTTACTATGTAAAAGACTAGAGTATTGAGTAAACAAGACATTTTGACTGCCTTCTGAGATTGACAAATAAAACATAATAGGACCCATAACTTTGGTTAGTAAGATAAATATAGAACATTTACTTTATTATTTGGACAGACAGAATAAAAATAAATAAACATTAAGCTCTCAATGCTCACCTATTTATTTTGAACAACAGTGAAACATTCACACAGAAGCTGCAAAGGGATAATAGGGGTATTTTCAATGGAATTATGTGCATGTAAGTTTCCTATTCAACATAGTCAGAGATAAACTTGGAATCTTTATTGTAGCCTATAAACATAAAAATGCATGGAAAACTAAATAATATTCAAGCAAGAGCATATGCATATATATTGATCCTCAGCTTTGCAAATTGTCAAGTTTGGAGCACCAGCCTTTTCACCACGCTAGAAGTAGCCTGCAATAACAAACAAAGCAAATAATTAAATAATACCAAAAGGGGGAAGAAGTTATCAACCACTACACTATCAGGCATGGCCATTAGTAACTCAAAAATATGCTATATTATGTTCATTCCTTGCTACCGAGTTCTTTAGGAGATAGAGAAAATAGCGAATGAATAAAACAAATAATAGAGAAAATAAAGAAAATGGAGAAGGAGCCTTGGGGATTATATGTGATCACAACATTTCCAGAAAATGCCTCCTTCCGTAGCTTTTCGCCAGGAGCTCTTCCAATAAACAGAAAAATAATATATCATCCAACAAACAGCTCAAGTCAAACAAGAATTTAACCAAGAAAATTTTAGCGATTGGGTTAGAGTATTGAATATTATAAAATCCACACAAATTTCATGAGGAATTTAACGCTTTCACATCACCGTTCATCATTATAAACATTAGGTTAATAGTTGCCTCCCTCGGTGTTGGTTGCTCTATCAGAAAACTTTTATTTGTATTGCTATTCAAGCCCATAGAGGGGCCAACACTATTTTCAGTCTCTTCCTCTGATAGATAATTATTATCAATTGGGTAGTTGCAGGAGCAATTTCAAGTCCGACAGACATACTCTTGAGCCATCAAACTGTACTTTACTCCATTTACACCGATCACGTGACTACTAAATGACCATCAAATCTGAACCACTTGGCTCTAATGCTCTGGAAACTGCTATAATAGCTAAGGGGGCTTTAACAAGACATAATAAATATGAGTCGGTGGTTGAATGTAGACAGTGGACCAAGAGTTAGTAGTTAAGGAAAGCGTGGAAAAGAGGGTGATGGGATAGTCTGTTCTACACTTCCCTGCCTCATAAATCATATAATATTTAAGCCTGCAAAAGTAGTACTCCTGGTATGCGCCCCCCACCCCTCACTTCATTAATGAATGTGACAGTTGCATAGAAATATCTTAGCTCAATCATAAATCAAAAAGCTTTGATAGGCTGATGCTTCTTTGCATTTACTTGTTGCACTACCAATACTCAACAGTTGCATTAAGGACATTCCTTCTTGTATTTTGTTGTACAATCAACCTCCCGATCTCTTGCGCAGTAAAGAAAATTAATAGTATGTCAAGGAAATATTAATATTCTTATTTGTTTGCTAATGCTTTAATTTTACTGAAGTGGAAATACTAACTATTACTATGATATCTAATATCAATATATCACTTATTTTATTGATAATGATAATACCATGGTCAATCTAGAATTCAATAACATTGGAAGAATTAAATTCATTGGTAACAAATTATTTACTTGGTTTAGTGAAAATAATGTCAATTAAATGTAAATATAATTGCCCAGAAATAGTAATTTGATTAGCAGCAATGTTGTTTAGTGTTGGATAGAGGAAGCACAGGAAAATAAGATAAAATAAAATAATGAGCAAGATAGTCTGGGCTTTACTGTTAATAAAACTGGGGACTCAATACCCACCTCATAGCAAAAATGCATCAACTTTGTTAATTGTATTATCTTTCTTATGTATAAAGAAACATCATTATTTATAATACATTTAACTTTGGTATAATTCATCAATAGAATAAAATGAAATGTAAATTGTGCAGATCCGAAAACAAAAAATATATATATATATAGTTTTGAGACTGAAGAAATGTTAAAATAGTAATGTAGAAGTGATTAGGGTTGTCCCTAAAATCAGCGAATTTCATTGAATAAAATTTTAAATCGTATGATTATCTTTTGTGGGAATGCATCCCACCACTTAGCCCCCAACCATATTAGAAAAGAAAAGTCAAATAGATAAATTTAGTGCTTGGAAGGTAAATCTTTCTCCATGTGGGATGCCACGATTTTCTCAAGGAGCTATTTTTAAATATGATTCCATTTAAAAGGGAATGTTTCCCCACTTTACTGTGAAGGGATGGACTTTTTGTTAAAAAAAAAGAAAAGTAATAAAGTTTAAATATGAATGTATTCCCACATTTTTAGGAGACGATCATTTTAATTTTATATATGAAAATATGTAAGGGAAAAACAAAGGGGCCCACATGTTACTAGGGAACTCTTAAAAGGGGTAGTTTCTCTTTGTTTATTATCCTTCTTCCTTCATTGGAAAAATAATAAAATGTACTTTTAAAAAGAGGGGAGGCTACTTTTAGTTATTATTATTTTTACCCATTTAAGTTCCTTTTAAAATGATTTAAATTTAATTTTGAATGAATTAGAATATATGTATATACAGCGTGGATAAATAATTAAATGATTGATCATTAATATATAACTCAATTAATTAATTAATTAATAGTTAATGTAAATTATAAGCATTCTATTCATTCTTGTTTTTCTATTTTCAAAATGATACGTTGAAGGTGGATTTCTTATATATGGTCACCGTGTCACAAGAAGGGTAGGGTTAGCAAGTAAAATATGGCTTCATCAACTAAACCTTACTATTAATAGTAAATCAAGTTGATAATATTTATATGATTCTCCCACATGAGAATCCTTTCCTTGGGGTCCAACAAGGACATTAACTTTCACACAAAAGTGAGCATCAACTTTTGACAAGTAGTTAAGAGTCTTGTAAACCCTATGTTTGGAGTCAGCTCGAAACCATTCTTTTTCTCACCCCACTCTCAAGTAGTGTGTTAGAGACAAATTTGCACGAGTTAACGTCACCTGATGTGCATTGTATGTACCGTGCTCATGAAAGGTTGCTATTTTGCATTGTTAAAAAAAAAATAGTTGGGTTTTCTAGCATAAAAAAAATATGGGCATGACAAGCTTACTGATCTTATTTCCACGGGTTTGGAAAAAGATTCTACTCAATAGATCATTCCTTCTAAGGAAGATAATCAGAATCTTATGTGGAAAACAAGTATAGCCTTGAATCTTGAATTCATAATATCAAACTTCTCATACCAAAAAAAATATTAAAGGAATACAGTCGCTTGAATAACAACTTCATCAAGAACTTTATTGGTTTTTAATGCCCAATAATGAAAGGATATAATCAAGGGCCTACCACATTTGAAGAGTTAAGAGATACTTTCATTAAGGAAGTTGATACATATGGAGGGGAGAAATCATTCAATAAGAAGGAACTAAAGAAAATAGCCAAGATTGACTCGATGTTGTCATGGCATGAAGATTCTCTTACACTCATTACACATAAGATGGAGTTGATTCGAATTACCAAGGCTACCTGGCAATTAAGAATGAGTAATGTAATTGTTCCACAGTAGATAGAAATTACTAATGTAGTGTTGGCCTTGAAAGAATATCAAGTATGTGTGGCATCTGCTCAAAACAAGTTTTCCAAGGAAGAATTTCCTACCTCTTTGCACACCCAACCATCTCAGCATTAGAAGAACTTAAGTTTCTTATATTGCCTTTAAAATATTCTAAACTTCATTATTATGATTCTTTCAAGAATTAGTTATTTTCAATTGTTTCACAAGAATTTGGTGATAGTTATTCTTTGAAAACTATAAATATGTTACATTTTTATTGTGCAAGGGTCTAACATTTTTTATCCTCCTTTAACTATGATGCATGAGTGCAAATCAATCTTAATATTGGATCAAATTTTGCAGTTTCAATTCATTTTTTGTGAATCTTATTGTCTATGTAGTAATTTGAATTAAATATTTATGTTTGTGAGAAATTTAAAGAGCTTCGACAAGAATTTGGATAGACCTTTCCTTTGAGAATGTGTTGATCAATGACATTTAGTTCATTTATTTATAGTAGATGGTTGGAATTGTACTAAATCAAGTTAGCAATTTTTTGTAGTCTATTTTGTGAGTTACAATACTGATGATTTGCTAGTCCTTTAATTTCAGCAACAATTTAACTTTAAGCATTTTTCTTTCATGCTTGTTTCATTGCTATGAACAAGTGTTAGTTTTTGTTTTCTGCTAACTGGATAAAAGTATATCCCGAGTTTATATATATGCAAAATATAAAATTATATCAGATGAGGGAGATGTTCCTCAATCAAAATTTAGAGGAAGATTACCAATGCAATCATAATATCTCCAATTGCTGTGAGTTGATTTTTTCCTTCTTGGGTGTTATAGAGTCATTTGTATTCATATTTGTAAAGGACAAATATGTTCACTAACACATATGAATTTACATGCAAGAAAAAAAAGTGAGACATGATGCCATAAGTGAAGTTGGACAAATGAAAGATCAAAGATCCTTAAACTTAAGAATTCCATGGAAAAAATTATACAATTAGAAATAGATTCAATAAGGAAAGAGAAAAATGAATTTAAAGTCACTAGGTTTTGTATTGCATATGATTTTTCATGCAAGCAAAGAAAGTGAGAGATGATGAGCTATATAAGAGGAGCTGAACAAATAAAACCAAATATTCTTGAAATTAAGAATTACATGGAACAAATACAATTGGAAATAGATTCAATAAGGAAAAGGAAATTTACAGATTTTTAACTTGTCAAGAGGTTTTTTATTGCATATGAATTCACATGCAAGAAAAGAAAGTGAGAGATGATTCACTATATAAGTGGAGTTGAACAAATTCAATACCAAAGATTCTTGTACTTAAGAATTCCACATGGAAAAAATACAATTGGAAATAGATTGAATAAGGAAAATTCAAAATGAATTTAAAGTCATGAGGTTTTGTATTGCATATATGAATTTACATGTGCAAGAAGAGAAAGTGAGCTAGATGATGTTATAAGTGGAGTTGAACAAATGAAATCAAAGATTCTTTCAAACTTAATAATTCCACATGGAAAAAATACAATTGGAAATAGATTCAATAAGGAATAGGCAAAATGAATTCAAAGTCAAGAGGTTTTGTATTGCATATAATATGAATTTACATGTGCAAGAAAAGAAAGTGATCTAGATGATACTATAAGTGGAGTTGAACAAATGAAATCAAAGATTCTTGAAATTAATAATTCCACATGGAACATTTATACAATTGGAAATAGATGACCAATCCTTTGAAAAAAAAAAGCATTCTAAATCATGTCACATGGAATCAATATAGATATCTAGATATACAAAATTTGAATATATATCTATTCAAGTATCTAGGAGATATATGTCATGTGCATATTTAAATAATATAAATATTTTGGTATATATAATTTGTATTCTCTCTATCATTAATTACCTCTATAATCTTTTCATGATCTTCAATAGGCAACCTCCACTTTTGTTTGGCACATCCTTTTTTATGTAAAGTTTCAAAATTTATTTTTCTTGTTGGTGCAGGAGCACCTACACCATATTGTCAAACTTTGATTATTTGATGTTGATCATTTCATGATTCTAGGGATTTTGGGGGGTTCAAGTCATTTCATATTAAATAAGGTCTAAAAATATCATCCATTATGTAATTTTTGGGTTTGTAGGTCATTAGTGTCAATTTGGGGGGAAATTGCAAAAAATACCAAAAATGTTGTTAGGAAAAAGTAATAAAATGCAATATTAGAGAATATGAAGGGTTAAAGGAATTTGAATGGTAGTTATGTACATTGGGAAGTTATTTTTTGGAGGGAAATTTTTATAAAAGCCTCTTCATGGCTCAGACAGTAGTTGTTGAAGGATTATACTAAGAATTCCAATAACAAACACAACATTTTATCTGCAATTTCCTGTGTTTCTTAATCTTTGCTTACACTATATAGATTGTACAGGTTCTAAGATGATGTGAATATTTTTGTATTGTGTAGATATATGAATTTTCTTTCATTTTAACTTATTTTGAAAGTCTAACACTCAAATTTGGGGAAGTTTTTAATATTTTTTCTATGGTAGCCTATACACACAGATTTGGAGGTTTGATTTTGTTTTAATGATATAAATTTCAATACACTTGTTTTCATGATCTATTACTCAATAGATTGAATTATTTTATGGTAGGATAGGTGTTAAAAAAAATTAGGAATAAAGGAAAGAAAGTTGTTTGGTCTGGAGTGATACCCTAGTGTCAAATAATGCATTTTTCTCATGTGAAATGAAGGTGCCAAGAGGATGTTTTGTTGAAAAAGTGAAGGGACTAGTCTTGTGATGAATTTTTTATCATGTTCAAGGTATATTAAATGTGTTTGATGCTTTGGTTTGGTCTAAGAAGCTCAGGTTATATGATTTTCATTAAAACCCTAGTGTATTGCATGTAAATGTCCAGTGTTTGTGAGATCAGCATTGAGGAAGCCTTGAAATGACAAAAAAATTGTGGAATTTGATGTTTTGATACATAACCAATGACCATTAACTGAGTTTTTGTGAAAACTAGTGGTTTAGGAGGGATCTCCTTTGAAAAAAAGGGCTAATTTAGTAGCCTAATAACAGGGCATGTTAATGAAACTCTATGTTATTACAAAGAAACCATTAGAGATCTTTTGGGATGATGATCAAGGATTTTTGAGAAGTATTAAATGATGTTTGTGGGCCTTGGTATGGCCTTCTCTAAAATATTTTTTGTAAAGTTGAGTTTTGAGGGTTTGGAGCCTCTTGGGAAGTGATTGAATCAAGAGGAGCATTTTGTGTGCAAAATCATATTTCTTTGTCGGTGTTTGATCATTTTATGTTGGAATTAGAGTCATCCCTGGGCACCTTTATTGCATCAGTTGCTATAATTAAGTTACTATAATGTAGAACCTTTTGCCCTTGCATATAATCAACAAATATAATACCATTTTTATCTATCTTTATTTTTTGATAATATGTTCCTTCAATAACAACTAATCAAATGGGATGATCTTGTCCATCACCATTTATCATTCATTCCACCAATTTTCATTTTGGTTTTGTACATCTTGGTAGATAGTAATCTACACCTTCTACATTGTCAGGATCTACAACAATAACGAAAATATCTCTTATACACACAATGTAGTACAAACAAATATAAATACATGATTGAAAATTAGAGTTTTAATTTTTAAACCAAATTTAAATATTTGTACAAACATTCTCAACTAAAGTGGAATATATAAATCAATTTTAAGTTAAAAAATTTAATCTATTTAAGTAAATATAAAATATACTTGTAACAACTTAATCAGATACATGTTCGTAATCAACTAAATATAGAGGATCGTAGAAAGTGACATTATCATTATCTTCAAAAGGAAGCACTAATACTAATTGTTTCATTTCCCATTGTGAAACATACCCATCTCTAATATTCTCACATTGAACAATATTTGCATTGGTCTTAATGCAATCAACACAAAAACATGATTTTTCTCACATTAATTGCATAAGGCTTGCTACGTCTTGTTGTCATGATTTGATGCAAAATTCTAATACCATTAATTGTTTGAAAATTATAAGGATTTAATTGATCAATATCTATAAATTAAAAACATCCAAATGATTAAAAAGTGTATATAAATGCAATGATGGAAAATGTATCCCTTTTACATTTTATCACTTGTTTGGGCCCTCCTAATAAATTTGGACTTAAGTGTGCCTTATTTTAGTGTTGTAATGTTTACCCCTTTACACTTCCACACCTATTTAGGGCTCCCTTAATTAATTGAGCTTAATTTTCCTTAAGTGTCCCTTTAATTCATTTACCAAGCCTATTTAATTATGTTTTCTGAAGGGGAAACCTAACATTCATTAATTCATAAAAATATCACTTCTCATTGAGCAAAGTGTGTCCTAGATTTAGGTATCTAGGACCCATTCACCCATGGTTGGATGTGTTCTCCCTTAGACCTACGACCTAAATTTAAATTATGTTTTTGGTGTTATTTTAATATTTTCAAATCTATATTTCAATGTCGGCTTTTGATATTTGCATTTTGGGAAATTAAGGATACATACCTATAAATATAAGGTTATTAATCATTTCAAATCCTAGAAAATAAATTCAAGAACCTAGCAAGTTTATGATATTTCAAGAGAAATTCAAGGCATACAAAGTTTGATTTATTAATTTTTTTTTGTACTAATCAAGATCCAATTTTCATATCAAAGTCTTCTTGCATCATGCATGTTTTTGAAGTTAATATGGTGATGTAGGTTTGATGATTCAATCAAGAATTCTAAGCACTATTTCAAGTCAAGATTCAAAGTGTCAAGATCCACATCCATTGAAGTCATTTCATGCAAGTTGTAGATCTACATTCTAAGGTTCATTCAAGGGTTTATTGAGTGGTAACATAGATTTTTTCATTCTTCATTCCCTCTTTCATGTTTCATTTCAATTCAAGGTTTGATTACCAAAATGGGGTTTGACCAAGGAAAACCCCCATTCACCAAAAATAAAAATAATTCCCTCTAGATTTTTGATTTTAGATTTAGGTGGAAGAAATATTCAAAACCCTTTGAAGAGAAAAATTGAAGAAGTTGTCAAAGTTACAAAATCTTTCATAAAAATTTTCATCTCATGGAAACTCATCTATAGAAATTATTTCTAACTTTCTAAACATATAAACTAGGAAAATTGGAAGATTTAGATCTACAGTAGAGGCTCCCGAAAGTTGTAAAGAAACCCTAACTTAAGACCCTTTTCCCCTAGGTGAATTAGTCCTAGATCAACTTCAGAAATTGAATTTTGGTGACCAATACACATGATTTTTCCCTTCTCTAATCTGCATTTTTTTTTTGGTTCTATCAATATTGAGCTTAATCTTGTTGTTCTAAGTGTTAGATTACAATTTGGTGTTGATTTTCTATTTTTAGTTTTTCTTCTCAATGTGTTGTTTGACCAAGACCCCCATCCTGACACAAAAAGGAAAAATGAAGATTCAAACCTTGAGTTGACTCACCTAAGGGTTGTAAGACAATTCTTTTTATGGATTTCATTTCCTAATGAAATTGCAAAAGATAGGTCCATCATATCTCATTAATGTAAACCCATTTTCCACCCTTTTCATTTTGGTGAACTCGACCTTTTGAGAATTGTTTCTTTCTAATTTGGGGTCTATTTTAACCCTAGATTTAGATCTTGCATTCATTTGCATTGCATTTCATTTCATTGAATCTCATTTATGGTTGCTTAACTTGCATTATTTTGCATCTCATTTAGGGTTTTAAGATTGCATGTTTGTATCTTTTAAATTCTAAAAAACACAAAAAACAAGGCATTTTGCAAAGCATTTGCATAACATTTCATCATCATTCATTTAAATTTGAAAATTTAATCAAAATTTTATTTCAAATTAGCTCTCGTAAGTTGTCATTTAGTCATATTTTGCATTTGCATTAAATCTTAATTTCATAAAAATATAAAATTGCAACTCATTGTTTGAAACCAAAATATGGAAACCACAAGAATCAACTCAGAAATTTGTAAAAAAAATTCAAAACCCTAAGTGAGGACCCATTCACCCAAGGGCGAATGAGTCTCTAATCAGGGTTATTTCTAGAATTTTTGGGTATTAAAACCCATGTTTCTATATTTTTTTCTGTTGTTTTCAATTTACATATTTTTTGTTATCTCAAATTTATCATATTAAGCTTCATTTGATAAATTTAGTGCATTGTGTGAATTAAAAATTGCATTTACAAGACATAATTTATTATTTTTTTGCATAGCATAGTCAAAAAGTTATCTTGTTTAAAATTTAAAAATTGCTTTTACATACTTGCATTGCACTTTACATTCTAGATTATTACATTTTACCTCTTATCCATTTTGGGTGCATACCAAGTTTGTGGAACTTGTATGATCTTCACAACTTGGTGTCCTATTAGCAATACTATTGTGAGATGTAGTTTGAGAATCATGTTATACCATGGTACACCATTCACCGTGGATCTTAGGTTTTCTAACTCTTTCACTCATAGTGTTGATACTAATCAACCCACTATGGATCATAGTCTTCGTACCTCATTTCCAATAACTTTCCTACCTACAACTAATGTGCATAATGTCAAAAAAATGGTTTCTAATGCCTCGTAAGATAACATAAGAAGGATATATGAAGAAATAAAAAAATTGCAAAACTTTGTGACTTCTGAAAACATTTCTAGTGGTGTCATTCCTACTTTAGTTAATGTGAGGAAAATGCTTGAAAATGAACATCGAATATAAATTGTGTAAATTCTAGCTCAAATTTAAATTGATAAACATATTGAACATATAGTGACTATCTATGCTCAAGCTTTGGGGTATACTCAAATCCAAGGTGGAAATTCAATTCCTCCTTCCACAACCCTTACCTTTGTTCCTACATACACTAGTATTCATGTTACTACAACTATCCAACCAACTAGCAATGTCAACACTTCCTTAGGTATTACCACTTGGAATCCCTCTAGCTTTGTGCATTCAAATCTCATATCTCCTCAACCATCTCCCCTCATAAATCTATAATTCACTTTCCCTTTGTATACATACACAACTCCACTTTATTCACCTCCATCTCACAATACCAACAACGATTCAATCCTTAACACACTTTTACAAAATGTCTCATCCCTATAACAAAAAATTTCCACATTTAACCAAAACAACAATGGAAAACCTTCACAATACGTCAAAACCAATATGTTATCCTTGGGAGATATTGAGAACACAAATGTCACAAGGTATAGAGGTTCCTAGGTTTGAGAAATATGGTGGGAAAAGAGATCCTATTAACCATGTTTGCACTTACATATCCGTATGTAGTGACTTCATTTTTGAAGATATACTATTGGCTAATCTCTTCCCTAGATCTTTGAAAAATGCTACTTTAGAGTGGTTTTGCTCCCTACTGAACAATTCAATTAGTTCATTCAATGAAATTATTGATTATTTTTACAACCACTTCCAAATTCACATGGGTCCTAAGATGACCTTAGCTAAGCTAAGCTAAGCTTGAGATGCTGAGGTTTCCTTCCTTCACACATTTGTGTATAGCCCTTCGTGATTACCAAAATTTGGTTAGTATTCATGAAGTGAAAACTCCCTCTAACCATCCTAAAAATTTCAAATCCAAACCGCAAACCAATTACCAACCTTTCAAGAAAAAACATAAGGGATTTATACAAATTAATCCCCCTAAATCAACTCAAAATGTTGACATCCAAGTGGCTCCTATAAAGACAAAAAATTCATATGCCTTTGTGGATAGAAATAGACAATTTACACCCCTACTTGATACCCTTCATAATATCATGTTGCATCTCTTAGAAAAGAATTTTTATTTCCTTAACTCTCATTAGAGATCCTGATCCTACTAAGCCTTTACCTTCAAACTACAAAAGAAATACTTATTTTCATTTTCACCAACAAAATGGACATGATACAAAACATTGTAAGCGTCTTAAACATCTTGTGCAAGACCTCATTGATTCTAATCATATTCAAATTGGAAGTGTTAATGATCAAGGTAATAAGTTCTTAGCTCCTCCTAATTAGGATTTAAAAATCTTTACCAATCCTATGCCTAATCATAATATTTCCTTTGTCAAATCTATTGAAATGAAGAATGATGTGATGAATGTTGACACAGATGATGATAACATGAATGATAATGAAGAAAACTCTATAGAATCTATGGTTATATTTATTGAAGTTAAACCTCATAAGAGCCTAACTAAGATTTTTCTTGACATTGTTTTCTCACAACAATACATACTTAAACATTAACTCGAGGGTCCTCTTTACATAGCTAGACGAATCACTGACAAGTTCACTAATGGGATATTAATTGATCCCATCTATGTAGAGAACACGATCATTGAAGAATTCTTATTTTTATATGAGCTTTATCAAGATACATATGAAAGACTGAACGCATGGATCAAAATACATAATGGTTTTTCTTGCCCTATGATAGGTTTGATAAATCTCCCTTTAAAAGTTGGATTGAAACAATGAAATGTATCATTCACCATCATTCTGACTTCAGACCAATTTCATGTGAAGTTAGGCTATCTATGGCTTCACTCGATGAATGTTGTCCCATCAGTTGTGCATAAATTCTTAAAGTTTCCATTTGGAAATGAGATCTTTACTATGGATTTAATCTTGTGTCTTCCCATGGGAACATCTCATTGGATTTCTTTTGTCCTAAGCCTATTGAACCTATTATACCCTGAGACAACTTATTTTTCAAATCCTATCAAAAGTTTAAGGTGACGCACATAGTAGAATTATGCCTTACCAATATTCCTCAACCCATGGTTGAGCCTCCTATCCTTGATGAAACCATGATTGAACCAAAAGCTCTTCCAAGTAACCAATACTAGCCTATGAAAAATCCTCCCCCTATTTCATATAAGAGACCATGAGATAATAAAAAATATCTTGTTGTGCCTCCTAAAGTCAAAAATGTTTACAAAGCTAAAGAGAAAGTGGTTGGACAACCTCCCATGGTTCCGTTTGTTCCTCCCTTAAGGGAAGAAAAGAACCCTATGGTTGATAAAGCCACCCTTACACAATCACAACTTGAAAATTGAATGAAAAGAAATTGAAATGCTAGAGATCGTAGGCGTAGACATTGTGTTATTGCTCATTCATTACAAGAAAAAGAAGAAAAGAACAATATCAAAAAATGAAATCCAAACTTGTCTCAAGTAATGCATGATGCCTCTCCACCATTGCCACACCATAAACAACAACAATATTCTATGGATATTGTCATTAGATCTCCTATTATGATTAACTTGGATGATGATGATGATAATGAAATTACTAAGATTGATGAATAAGTGCATAATGAGTGAATTCATTATTTTCATCTTCTATGAGCTTAAATGATGATCCTCCTAATAAGAGTGTTGAAATTGGTGCTTGTCCTAGTTTGGCACTTGATGTTGTCCCTTTGGCTAGCTATATTCCTTTTGCATATACTAATAAATATTGGGATGCAAAAGACTTGCTATAGGTTGACTCACATGTGCCTTATTAGTCTTTTTTTGTTTTTTTTTTCATGTTTCATTATGTGATTTCATGTAGATAATGTAATCCCTCGTATTTTTTTGTTTGTTGTATCTCATCATTTGAATTCCTCTATTTGTATCTACATTATTCTATATGTAATAAACATTTATCTTTTCTTTTGTTTGGTATTTTCCTTTTGGGGAGGACGTAGGGCATCGAGACATTTATGTCTCTTCCATGTTGACACAAAATATTTTTCTTTCTTTTTGCTCTCTATGTATCATTCTTCATATTCTAAAATTATTTGGGGAATGATGATGTTTCTGAGCTCTATAACAACATTGTAGCAAATACATACTGACCCTGAATCTATGGATCCATTATGTGTTTTTGGATTTCATTTTGGGCGAAACCCCTCCCTCTTTCTTTTTCATGATGTAGCTTCATTTGGAAACATATGACTTGTGATAGGCCTTTCTAAATAAGCTCTCATGTATCCTTTATTGTTTGGCATTGGTTATTTGCTACTTTAAAGTAAATTTCTCACAACAATGGTGTTAGCAATTTCTTTAAAGTGGGGTCGTATGTTGGCATTATTATTTTTGAAAATTTTGGCATTACTTATGTTTCATTGTGTGATTTTATTTCTTCTTGTGATGTGTCTTTTTCTTGGTGATTTCATTGGGTTTGATATCCTACAAGAGCATTATATTTCTTGGCATATTACTTTCCTCTTAGTTGTAATGCTATTCATTACATTCCCTAAGTTGTGAATATTTTATCCTTGACTTGTCCTCTCTTGGAGACATTAGGCACGATCTTCCCTATGAGGAGACCTTACATGAACTAAGCAAAATCCCTTTGGAAAAAAATATTTGTATTATTTTCATAAGTTTTTAACATAACACAACTTGTTAACCTTATGAAGCTTGAAGTGTACATTTTTGTGGTGCCTTATCAGAAGTATTAGAGATATAGCTTTGGCATGGTTAGTATGATGAGAGCTTGTTGACCTAGAATGAATTTCTCATTGTATAGTGAGAGCCTATAGACCTAGCATGACTTTCTCACTTAGCCACTTTTTGGGGGCTCACCTAAGGGATAGCCTAAGGTTCCATTAGCCCAAAGTGAGTGTGCACTAATTTTTGCATAGTGGACATCTTGTTTTGTTTGTGATCGCTTTTAGACAAATAGTTGATACATGTTCCACATCATGCTTGATAGTTAAGGCTTGATCCACCCATTTTCTTGTGGAAAAATAGCTAAGGAATGTTCCACATCACATTGGACAGTCGAGGCTTGATCCACCCTTTTTATTTTTACCTTTCTTTTCAAGTCTTTGATGTTGTATGATTGAGCAATCTTGTTGTTGCTACATACATATGTTTTGAATGTCTACTTTTGTGTGAGTTTGATGCAAGGTCATCCTCTCACTAAAGTGGGGGCTAAATGTAGTGATGACAAATGTATCCCTTTTATATTTTCTCACTTATTTTGGCCCTCCTAATAAATTTGGACTTAATTGTGCCTTATTTTAGTGTTGTAAAGTGTACCCATTTATACTTTCACACTTATTTATGGATCCCTTAATTAATCAAGCTTAATTTACCTTAATCTTCCCTTTAGTTCATTTACCAAGCCTATTTAATTACATTTTTCAAAGGGGAAACCTAACATTCATTAATGCCTAAACATAACACTTGTCATTGAGCAATGTGTTTCCTAGGTTTAGGGACCTAGGACCTAAATTTAAATTATTTTTTTGGTGGTATTTTAATGTTTTCAAATCAATATTTCAATGTTGACTTGTGATATTTGAATTTTGGGAAATTGAGGATACATACCTATAAATATAAGGTTATTTCATCATTTCAAATCGTATAAAAGCAATTCACGAACCCACCAAGTTTATGAGATTTCAAGAGCAGTGCAAGGCATTCAAACTAAGATTTATTGAAGTTTTATTGCAGCAATCAAGATCCAATTGTCATATCAAAATCTTCTTGCATCATGCATGTTTTTAGAGCTAATATGGTGATGTAGGTTTCATGATTCAATCAAGAATTCAAAGCACTAATTCAAGTCAGGATAAAAAATGTCAAGGTCCATTTCCATTGAAGTCATTTCATGCAAGTTGTAGATCTACATTCTAAGGTTTACTTAAGGGTTTGTTGAGTGGTAACATAGATTTGTTCATTCTTCATTACCTCTTTCATGTTTCATTTCATTTCAAGGTTTGATTACCAAAATGGGGTTTGACCAAGGAAAATCCCCATTCACCAGAAACAAAAAAAAAAATCCATCTTGATTTATGATTGTAGATTTAGGTGGAAGAAGTCTTGAAGACCCTTTGAAGAGGAAAATTGAAGAAGTTGTCAATGTTGCCAAAGTTTTCATAAAATTTGTCATCTCATGGAAACTCATCTACCAAAATTATTTCCATGTTTTTGAACTTCAAACCTAGGAAAATTGGAAGATTTGTATCTAAGTAGAGGCTCTTGAAAGTTGCAGAGAAACCCTAACTCAAGACCCATTTACTCCTACAAGAATGATTCCTATATCAACTTCAGAAATTGACTTTTGGTGACTAGTACACATCCTTCTTCCCTTCTCTATAATTTTCATTCTATTTTCTGATTCTATTAGTATTGATCTTAATCTTGTTGTTTCAGGTGTTAGATTGCAATTTGGTGTTGATTTGATATTTTTTAGTTTTTCTCCCCAAAGTTTTGTTTGACTAGGGCTCCCATCCTAACACAAAAAGGAAATATGAAGATTCACACCTTGAGTTGACACACCTAATGGTTGTAAGACAATTCTTTGTGTGGATCTCATTTCCTAATGAAATTGTGAAAGATAGGTCCATCATATCTCATTGATGTAAACCCATTTTATACCATTTAAATATATAAATTTAAATTTGAAAATTCAATTTTCATGTACACACACTTTAAAATTCAAATAAAAAATTCTCGACTATGTGCCTTTAACTTCCCAAAATTAACATGTGTTGTAAATTGAGTCGCGAGTAAAAAAAGTGACTTTTGCACCATTCAACAGTTTCATTTCCATTCTGTATGGAATTACCTAAAAGTACATGTTGGAAAAATTTGTCAAGTTGGGAGATTTGAGAATTTAAAGTTCAAATAGATTTTTTTTTAAAATATATTCCATATATGGTGTTACCTAAAAGTTCATGTTGATGAATTGCACGCTTCACACATACTCCTACTCCATTATGCTCTCCTTTTCTATGTCCACTCTCATAAAAATTCCACTAAAATTTGGTGACACATCTAGAATGTTGTTGGCTTAACCAATTAAAAGTTTTTCCAAACTTTGAAGTTACAAATAAATTCATTCAAACCAATTTAGTTGAAAAAACTATATATATATATATATATATATACATGTATACATACACAACACATATAACTAATTGAATAATTTAAGTCTCAAAGTTAAGTAAATAAATTTAATTTAAAAAAATCAACACTTACCTGCACATCCATTAGACCATATCTAGTGTTGTTCAACATTTATGCCACATGTGTCATCTTAGGTCTTCAAAAAATATTCTGAAACATTAGGCTACATAGTTTCTATCATGACCTGTATCATCATTGATATAAAATTGAACCTATTTGATGATAATTAAGTCATCTTTGCTAATTTTTAAACCATCTACATGTAACTCGACATACCTATAAAAAACTTGCAAAAATATTGCAACTTCCTCTAAATGATAATATTGAATTTGAATCTTAGTTTGAGGACTAAATGTATAGTTCTTAGAAAAATCTACAATGGAGGGAATACAACCTAGTGGAAAACAATTCTTTGAGTCACAAAATTGCTTAGCTTTCCATCTTGCACCATGACAATGCTAGATATGTGGATATATGATATTGTGAAATTTACTCATAAATTCATTGTACGACAATCCACTAGATTTTTGGGAACATTTCTTTTGGCCTCAACTCTTGACTTTGTTGAGTATTTATCATATTCAAATCTCTTCCAAATAACTCACATTGAATGATCAATATTTTCAACTTGTAAAATAATCTTCAAATTTCCACAATCATTACATATACTTTTTATACACTATACATTGAATTCATCTTAATCTTCTAATTTTTTGCATACAAGAGACTTCACAAATTGTGTTGTACTTCCATGCATGGCTATATTTGGATTAATTACTGCCCTATATGACTATAGGTGTAGATGAAATTCAACATGATTTCAATAACAAAAAGTTTAACGTACTTTATTTATGCATACAAACGATGGTCATAGTGTCTCAAACATCCTTTGATAAATCTTCACATCTAAAAATTCTTTCTTGAATGCTTCAAAATTTTCACTTGTGTTGTATCTATACAATGTTTTGGATGAGAAATTTTTGTACCATCTTTATATATTATTTGTATAGTGTCCCTTCTATTGGAAGAAACGTGAGAGTGGTTGCTCCAATATTCAATCACCTATTTCCTTACATCTTCTAAAATTTTATCTTTACAGGGAACCCTACAAATATTTACCCAATTTTTCTCAATGTTTTCATCTAATCTATCTCTCTTTTCAATATACCTTTGAACTATTCTCCTAGAAACATTTAGTAATTGGGAAATTGCTTGAAATTGTCTTCTATGTGAAAATTTCTTACTAGAAATTACAGTCATCAATGCTCTATGTGCAACACTTGGATCGCTAGTTCAACTCTTGCTTTCAATGCAATTTAATGCTTCTTGCAAGTTTTCAACAATTGTTTGTATTAATGTACTTGATGAATTTAACTCCAAAATAGGGGTCATTTCTTTTTTCCTAAATAACTTTGTACATAATTATGCTCTTCCAATTAGGGATTTTTCTTCAAAAAATTCATCCCATATTCTTTAAGAGTGTAATTTTACTATGCTTTCAGATAACATATCTTAAGATGAAATATTATTGAAAAGAGAATCCTCATCCATCTCCATCAAAATTTCCATACCATAGAAAAATTTCTATTACTAGGCTCAATTTTTTCTTGTACCTATACGTCACCTTGGTCATCATTAATTTTCATGGGTTGTTCTTGAGTAGATGTTCCTTCATTCAATTTTCTCTTCTTCTCTCTTTTTCAATCATACTTCCTCTTTCGAGTCCTTTGACTCCCCATCACAAATTGCTCAAATTTGAATTCACCTGCATAAAAATGTACACACATGCTTTCAATGAATGTAGTTGATATTGCATAAATAGAACACTAAATATTTTTCATTTGTTATAGCCAAAGTAAAAAACAAAAGAAATTATAACATTGGTTTTCAAAACATATTGAGAGTATAAATACTATAAGCACTCTATAACCTCTAGCATCATCTAAAATTCATATAGGTACAATTCATGTACACATGTAAGAAATATTTAACATGAACCACACACCATTATTATCTAGTATCTTTGTATCAACACAAAAAAATTAACAGAAATATTTTAATAAAAATAAAGAAAAGACAAACAAAATGGGTCTTAACTAATGATATTGAAAAAATTTGTCCCCAAGAAGATTACAACCATATTATCTTAACATCATCATACTCAAATTTTTAATTTGTTTGAACTTGAATATAAGGAACAAGACATGCTCATAATTTTCAATATAACATGTGATAAGGAAATCCAAAATTAGATCATCATCAAAAAGGAATGTCATGGGCATCCTTGAACTACAAAAATGGTTTAGAGATAAAGAAGGGGTAAATTAAATTAAATATATCACAACCCTTAAAATATATTCAAAGAAGATATGGTTATTTAGCATTATATTTAGATAGCACATGAGATAAAAAATAATGTGTTCCCAAGAAATATAAACTAGATCTAATATCAAGAATCACACAATGAAGCATCTAGCAATGAGGAACTCTAGAGGATATAATAAAAGGGGAATATAAACTTGCACAAGAATGTATAATTTAGGGCATGTGAAATTATGTGTGAATAAAATTTGTGCTAACATAGGAAATTTGGTATTAAACCTTAATTTTGGAGGAATATAGTACACACCATAAAAGGATAAGCAGTAGATGATTTTTATTGGTTATAGGCATTAAGAAGTTTGAAAAGCATGAAAGTATGGATTTTAAAGAAGGGCACTTGATCTCCAAGTATAACATAATTGAGTCAAGTGAACCTTAAATGTGCCAACCTATTACAATATCATGGGAAAACTTGAACACACATAAGGTTTGGAAAGATCTATTCAATTTTTTATGATAAAATATAGATGGACAAGGTAGTCACATATGAAGGAGAGGATCTATAGAAAGGAATCAACATTATTTTTAATAAAATCCAATTGAGTGAGTGGGCATGCAAATAAAAGAGAATGCAAGAAGATCCTCAACAAAGAGAAATGAGGAATGATAATGGAACACATAAGTGCTACAAGAACTACTGGAACCTAAGAAAAGTTCACTAACATAGAGGAAGTTCTACCTCAAGAAGGTATAAATTTGTCCACAAAATATATCAAAGAGAAAAAAGGCATATAAGTGAAGTGTTCAAACCCTAGTAAAAGAGGTTGGACAAAGGAAGGAGTAAGGATGGAGAATAAGGTCAAAGGGGAGAAGACAAGACATGATCTCATAGCGAAAATTTGAGAATAGTTAAAGGAAATGGACTTGGATAAAGGAGGTTGGACAAAGGAAGGAGTAAGGATGGAGAATAAGGTCAAAGGGGAGAAGACAAGACATGATCTCATTGCGAAAATTTGAGAACAATTAAAGGAAATGGACTTGGATAAAGGAGGTTAGTGTTTGCCATGTAGGTGAGGTTGAGGAAAAAAATAAGGAAGAAAACATATTAATCATGCTAAAGTATGAGTGTCTAGGGAAGGATGAGATAATCTTGATGAAGTTTGAAGAGCATGAAACTACCACTTCATCTCATTTCTAAATAAGGATTCATGAATGTATTGTTTTACACCTAAGGAGTTTGATGTAGGGGCACAATAGGTTGGATGAGGAACATTGTGTAAAAGGATAGGATGAACACATGAGAGTAGATTATGTTACAAGGAATGAGTTATGCACAAGAAAATGGGATGGAACCCACTCATGAGAAATAAATGAAAAGTACAGAAGAGAAGAGGTGAAAGGGAAAACATGATTGTGCAAAACCACATAAAATTAGGATATGACTAATGCCTCAAGAAGATAGTTATCTAAATTTTATAATGGTTATCTAAAACAAACTAGGTGAAATGAAATATATGTTTACAAATTTCACAGTACAAGTTTGTAGGTGCACTTGAATGATCCAAAATTGTGGTTCCTTGTATCTGTACACCATAACCTAATAACCCTAGTTCTCAACTATATTCAAATGAAAAATAGTGAGAAATAACTTCAAATGCACCCATAAAAAGAGTGACATAATCAATTATAAGTTGAAGATCAATGTACATTCGAAAATACCTCTTCTTTTGTCAAAATATGTCTTCTTTTATCAAAATGAGTCTTCTTTTGATAAAATAAGTCTTCTTTTGTTGAAATAAGTCTTCTTTTCTCTAAATAAGTCTACTTTTGTAAAAATAAGTCTTCTTTTGTAAAAATAAGTCTTCCTTTGTATTTTCTCAATTTTTTTTGAATTGAAAATTTTGAAAAATAAAAGAATATATTTATATGGATTCTTTTCAGCCTTACATATTTTGGCCAATAGAATTTTGACCAAGTAAGTTCTGGTCGAAAAGGTTTCATCCAAAAATCTCTCAACTAGAACATGCTTAGCTGAAAATAGTCTAGCCAAAAATGTTTAGTTGGCATCCTACTTGGCAGCCAACTCAGCTTTTTTTAGAGTTTTCTAAAACTTTTAAATTCAACTAAGTATTTCATTAGTCAAAATGATTTAAAAATAAAAATAAAAACACTCTTTTGTAAAGCTCAAAGTGGTGAATCCAAATGTGTATTTAAAAAAAATTTATTAGTTTTAATCTATATATATATATAATGCAAGTAGGTTTTTAAAGTTAAGGAAGAGGTCGATTAGAAATTTAAAAAAATAGTAAAACATATTAAAAATAAATAAAAATATATGGTGCAGTAGAGGAGAGAATCCTCTTCAAAAGGGTATATTTGTTTTTTGAAAAATGATTTAAAAAGTAGACAATAATTGGCATCAAATGAAAACTATCAAATTCTGGTAAGTTTGACTTTAAATCATTATTACGAGAAAAATATATATCAAAATTTGAAAAAAAAAATTCATACAATAGATACTAAAGTTACCTATTTGGAGAAAAAAATTAAGCGGAAAGTAAAGTTTTTTTCAATTTGTTTCTTGGTGTCAACTAAACATCACTTTTTCTTGAAATTTTCAACATTCCAAAAGCTATTCTTAAATTGATAAAAAAATAATGAAAGCAATTTTTAAAAAATTTAAAAATTATAGGAATAAACTTCATCAAGAGTTCTACATTTCATTAAACTTAACATAATTTTGAAATTCAAAACATAATGACCACTTTTATGTGGTCGACGTTCATAAATTTTTTTGTTGTTAACTGATTCCTTTATAATGTGTGACACATGTTTGTGCTTTTAACCTGAAATTCATAACTTACAAAGTTCCCAATTTTGCAAGATTCAACCAATCATTTGAATTGAAAATTACATTTGTAAATCAAATTCAATTTTAAACTCAAGTTTACATGCAATACATAATTGAGGATACTTTTAATTTAGGATATGTGCATGGTCATCATGGAAAAAATAGGCCCTTAAGTGGCAAAATGTTCAAAAAAATAGAGTTAAGCAACTTGACGTAAAAATTTGAATAAGTTATCTATATTATTTCAAAAATATGTAAAAATAGAATATGTATCAAATTGAATGTAGTTTCTAAACTAGGTTTATTTAAAAAATAAATAAATCTATTTGGTGAAAATTTGAAATTTCAATTCATTAGTACTTAAATTTTAGGGAAAAAATAAGTAGGTGTCTATCTGATCACCATAACCACAATAAAATAATAATATTTTTTTATAAAATTTTAGATATAAGTAGAGGACTCATGTCTGGATGTGATGCATATTTTTTTTGTAATTTTTTTCCAACTAAATAATTAATTATAAATTTTTTATTACAACTTTTAAAAAATATAAAAACTTGTGTGTCGACCACCTTAACTTGATCAAAACTTCATAAAATTCATTTTTTTTTAATCCTATAGTATCGAAGCATAGAATGTGATGCATGTTTCAGATTCAAAAATGTGATATCATTTGAAAGCTATAATTTTTTCAATCAGCCTATCAATCGGGACTTTAGTTGTAATTCAAATAGAAAATGAATAATAATTATTTATTAAATTCAAAGTAAAGCATAATTTATATTGGTGGAAAGCTAAGAATCTCCTTTAAAATCCCTTTTCATTTCATCAATTTTGGGTAATAAAAAAATCATCAGCCACATACCCTACACATACCCATCATATCGCCACTTTTTGGCCCATCATGATCTGCACATACCCTTTAATTATTCAAATTAATATTTCTTAAATAAAAACATTACAATCTCTATTTCAGCAAGGCCTAGATAATTTTATACCTATCATTCACTCTAATCTTTATCTCCTTATCTCCAATCACAATTTTCTATTTGCACTTCTTTACACATGTCTTTGCCCCTCTAGATTTTTTCTTCTATACTAGTTATAATTCTTCATTTATTGTGTTATCGACAAGATTTCCTTTGCTAAGTTCAATGGTATGTTAAATTTCCTTCTTGTTATGCAGCCACTCTTCCATTACAAACTTAATTCTTTATTCTTGTCTACATTTTCTCTCTTTTTACTCTTTGTATTTTATTGCAATTTTTATTTTTAAATCACCTCCCTCTATGGCACAATCTTTTCTTTTAAATTTTTCCTTTAATTAAGTTTTCTTGTCTACATGGTGTGATCACCCTTCCATTCTAGCTGTCACTTCTACCCTTCTCTTCCCTACATTGCTAATAACATTTAGCATTTCCCTTTTTTTCTCCTCTATAACTCAAAGTTGGGAAGGTTGCACTAACTTTTCCCTCTCCCAACTCTTGCACAACCACTCCCAATTTTCTATCTTTCCCTCCCTTCACTATGCTCCCTCTCTTAATCTAAATTTTTAAAATTTTATTTTTTGTTTCTCACTTACCAAGTTGTGTGGCCTTCTATTTGTTGATCATTAAATGTTGTGCTTCTCTGAACAACCTTATGGGAAATCTAGCAAGTGGGAGACCAATTTACACCTTACTAAATGACCTCCAGGGTTGTAAAGAAAGCCATCTCTTCTTTGTGTTTTGGGATAAAGGGTAGAAAGAAATGCAAATAAAACATAAAGATGGCAATGTGTCAAATCTTTTTCAACATTTCAAACCTTAACTATTTCTTATAACTGATAAGGTAGACACATAATGCAACAGACCCTTCATTGTTGGGAAGAGAACGAGCAACAAAGCCTAGAAAAAGAACATAGTAGGCTTCCAAATCTCCCCATGTGAAGCATCCATTAAGGTCCAATTAGATATTATAAGAAAACTCTAATGATTAACAAAAATATTCTAAAATTTACAGAATAATTCCTCCTTTACAACATAACATGGAAAATGGCATGCCCTTTATAGAAAATGGAAGAGTTTAATAGACATGGTCCATTTTGAAAGATAGAATTAAACATAGAAGATTAACAACATATGAATTATTTATCTGAACTATCAGCACAAAAATTTTAACACAATTTTTTCAATATGAATGAAATATGAAAATAAAATTTGGAAAAGGCCATAGCATGCACAATTTCCAAGATTTATCCCAAATAGATCAAACTTCTATGATATATAAACTGAAAACAAAGGTTAGATGCCAATCTAATGATAGTTTTAATTAAATATAACATGCCAAAGAGAATAAGAAATATTCAACAAATACCCTCCTATTATTGAGAAAACATGGCTCCCTAAGACAATATCTATATTCCTTGAAATATTTCCTAAGAAAACTTTCAAACTATGGAACTCTCTAAAAAAAAAAATTCTTTATGCCGCCAACTTTTATTTATAGCTAAAAGAAGGGAACGCTGTCGTAAACCATCCAGAACAAGAAACTATCATATGCCTAAATCTAATAGCTCACAATTTGATCTTAGATCTTGATTAGATTGTAGCAATCTTTTCTCATTAATTTTCAACTACTTCATTAATGGTTTCAAATATTTTAGCAAAGATACATTGTTAGAAGAAAATCAGATTTTAAACATAGCTTGGTGAAATATGATCGATCAACTATAGAGGTTGATGATGCCAAATCAAAGGTTCCACCATGAAAGTAAGACATCTGTCGTGCTCCCCAAAAAACTCTGCCTCAAAAGATCATTCTGCGGAAGATACAAACTGCCTAACAAAAATAGATGACATGTCAAGTGAGCTAGCAATTTTGATATATATATATATAAAGTTTCACATCCACCATGTGGTGCATTGTGCACCTTTATGCAAGAGTAGTCTTCATCCTTTGGGCGTAGATTCATCTCGAAGTGGAAAGGAAGTAAGGGCTAAAAACCAAAGAAAAATTGCTTCATAGTTCTAGCGACTCATAGGGGGCCTTCACTTGCAGAGGCATGAACCTAGACCTCTGGTAAATTCCTGGAGTTTGAGGAAGGTGGAGTGTTGGACCTCCCAATCTACATCAATGGTCCAGATGAGGGTGCGTAGTATCTCATATGCTTGATCCAAATCGACGACTTCTTCAAAAGAAACCCCTCCCCACCTTGATGAAATAGCTCTAATGTAGTAATAAAGCCGAGAAAGGGGAGCAATTTCCCTCTTGATTTCCTCAACATTGGGTGATGGGATTAAACTTGGGAGTGTTGTGGAAGTCTATATTTTGAGCTTGATTGCATTTGTGATTTGCTCGATTGATAACACTCCTCCATCTGATGTGAAAAGGGAAAGTAATCCATAATTGAGCATAATTTTGAACTCCTCCTTGATCTCACTGACCTTCTTATTCAACATTGCTTAGAAAGCTTCAGCTTTTGACACAACCTTGTGGAAGGTGATGAATTCACTTGCCTTCCTCGTGATTGCCCTTTGGTCAGGAATTTCAATGTCCCTTAAATCTTCTTCAGTTGCTTTACATAACTTTGAGATCAGGCTCCCTAATTCCTTAGCTTGGGGGATGTATATGTGGAGAATTTTCTCGACCAATTGATCAACTTTCTCGTTTAACTCTCGAGCATCCTTCAAAAACTGTAAGACTAGTTTTAGGGCTGTAACTACAATTATGATTCTCTCCCAATGAGTGGATATTAGTTTTTTTAGTATTGAGAGGATCCCAGATCCCTATGTTGTAGCTAACTCCTACTAGAATTGGAAATCCCTTGCTTGTATGCTTTCCTCCAACTGACTCTTTTCTTGGAGGGCATGTGTAAGCTTAGAGCTCAGCTTCCAGATCTCCTTGTCACGAGTCTATAAAATAGATTCAATTTCCTACTTTTCTTGTTTCTCCCTTTTTGTTTCTGCTTGGGCCTTTTGAAGATCATTGAAGGCTTGATATTGAACACTATCTAATTCCTTTTGCATATCCTCATTTTTTTGATCCATCATCTATAACTTCTTTGTAGCCCATCAAATACAAAATTTACTCCGGTTATATCTTTGTTCATCTTCTTTTTCTTGAGTTGATATTCTACATTTGTCTCACATTCAACAATAATTTCACCCTTCAATTTCTCTACCTCGGTATGAAGGTGATCCTGCTCATTCTGGGCTACTTCAAGTAGCTTAGTTGCTACCCCTTGCTAACCCTATAACTACCTTAGGTGGTCCATTTCCACATCTTTTCCTTTCATTCTATCTGCAACTTATCCACCGCGTCTTTTACATTTTCCAACTCTACCTCACGCTTCTTCAATTTTTTGTCCAACTTTTCATAGTTGGTGGAGAACACCTTCTAAGTTGCTTTGGCTAGAACCACTTTGTCATGTGGGAGAGTCTCATTTAAATTGAGGCCCACAACTTGAATATCATAATATTCTAATTGCATTTCTCCTTCTAGCTTGGACATTAGTGGCCTCATGGTAGTGATCAGCAGGGAATTTTGATCTTCATCAAAACAAGCCTCGATCTTTTGAGTAGCTAGTTTTGTCACAACCTTTATCTATAGTTTATGTTTTCTCACTTCTTGAACCTAATTTTTTGTGTCTAAGTGGCTTCAAAGACTTTTTGTAGTGTCAATACTCTATGCAACTATTAAAGCACCTAGAGGGAGACTGAAAAGTGTAATGGAAGGAGGGGCTTCAACTGTCTAAGGTTGTGTAGAGGTGAAGGGAAGTGTTATCATGGAAAAATGTAGGATGCCATATGTAGACTAAGAATGATGGATACCCATAGGAGTGAAAGGGGAAGTAGGTGGAAAAAGAAACACTTTGAGTATGTGCAGGATCATCATGGAAAAAACATGCCCTTAAGTGGCAAAAAAATCAGAAAAATTAGAGTTAGGCAACTTGACATAAAAATTTGAATAAGTTATCTATATTATTTTAAAAATATTTAAGAATAGAATATGTAGAAAATTTAATGTAGTTTCTAAACTACTAGGTTTGTTTAAAAAATAAAAAAATCTATTTGGTGAAAATTTGAAATTTCAATGCGAAGTACTTAAATTTGGGGAAAAAAAGTAGGTGTCTGTCGACCATCCTAACCACAATAAAATGATAATATATTTTTATAATATTTTAGATATAAGTAGAGGACTCATGTCCCCATGTGATGCATATTTTTTAATTTATTTCCAAGTAAATAATTAATTATGAATTTTTATTACAACTTTTTAAAAATATAAAAAATTGGATGTTTGACTAACTTGGTCAAAACTTCATGAAATTCATTTTTATTTTTTAATCCTATAGTATGTGAAGCATAGAATGTGATGCATGTTTTGGATTAAAAAATGTGATACCGTTTGAAAGCTATAGATGTTTTTCAATCAGTCTATCAATCAGGACTTTAGTCGTAATTTGAATAGAAAATGAATAATAATTACTTATTAAATTCAAAGTAAAGCATAATTTATATTGGTGAAAAGCTGATAATCTCCTTTAAAAATCCTTTTCATTTTATCAATTTTGGGAAAAAAAATGTTGTCAGCCACATACCCCTCATATTGCCACTTTTTGGCCCATCATGATCCTGCACATA
This sequence comes from Sequoia sempervirens, assembly GCA_007258455.2. Taxonomy (NCBI): domain Eukaryota; kingdom Viridiplantae; phylum Streptophyta; class Pinopsida; order Cupressales; family Cupressaceae; genus Sequoia; species Sequoia sempervirens. Next base: position 226,719,732 of record VDFB02379711.1, read on the forward strand.
CCCCTTTCTTAGTAGTAGATGGGTTTGGTGAAACTGGCAGCATGGATGCTTCAGTGTTTTCAATGGGTGCCCTTGATAGGGCGATTAAAGAATCAATTATAGTATACACGAACTATTCTCACTTGGCATGTGAGGTCTCTTCATAGGGTTCATTATTCAATATGGTTGGAAGTGTGTTCAGAATGAGGACATCAGAACCCACAGACAAAGGATTCCTTTCAACTAATGAGGGTAGAGGAACAACTAAAGATACAGAAGAAGAAATAAGAGCAAGCTAAAAACCTACTAGGACTATTGAAGCCAAATATCCTAGTGGAGTGAACTCTACCTCCTCTTCTCCTCTGCTTGATGCACTCGGTCTACCTAAGTCTTGGACTCATCTTTTCTTCATAGGGGTTGAATTGGTGGATTCAAATTCCCTGGTGATTGATCTCGCCGAAGCTTGGGCTTTTGTAGCCATAATAGATCTCTTTGGGGATCATCAAGTCCTTTTCTCCTTTGGTTGGGCACTGGTGGAAGGTTTGATCTATGTTCCATTTTGTTTCGACCTTTTCCCTTTTCCTTTTCCTGCATCAAGCTCCTGAGGCCAGGAGGTGTAGAGTGCCAATTCCTTTGGTCAAATCTCCTGATCAAACTTAGGATTATTATCATCAATTTCAACCTCCTTGTTATAAATTTGGTTTAAATTCTCATCATGTGGCTTAACATCTCCTTACATGGTGTTGAGGTTCTTTATTTCCTGTTGGAACCTCCAAAAAACCGCCCTCTTTCTATCTGACCATCCCATACGTTTTAACTGTGTTGACAAACTGAACTATCTAGATGCTCTGCTAAAACTCTGCCACTTAAACATAGAAGTTGAGCGATGGTGGCTAGTCAAATGGTATGAAGGCTAGGTCAATTTAAAATTTCACCCTCTCCTCAGTTGGGTTCATTCTTGATTCAAAATAATCTCATCTTTCATTCTTTATAGTTACGAGATGTCTTACTGGATTGTAACTCCATAGGTCACAAATGAGAACCAGGCGTAGGCAAGCCAATTTTCTAGTAAGCACATCTCACTCCTCTCTTTTCACAAGTATTTCCTAACTATTGGCAATGGTAAGGAGGATTGGATAAATTTCTTTATTTTTTCTTCTAGCGCCATAGTCTTTGTTGGCAATAGTTTCTTAATGGAATATCTCCAAAGCGAAGGTCCTATGTGTTAGAAATTTAGGGAGCCTAAAGAGCTCCTCAACAAAACCATGGAATTTGATGAAAGTAAAGTCAGCTCCAAAAAAATAATCCACTAGGGTCTGCTGGCTTTTCATCATTCTAAAACTTCAGGGGAAAACTAACCCAAAGGTTGTGGGGATAGATCTAAGAGCACTGGTTAATGGAAATAATCCACAAATGAGTAGAAATCCCATGTCTTGGAAAGCACATGGATCTAGATAGAAATTGGCCGGTATGGCCCCTTTACATCAAACTTAAAGAGTGAAAAATTCCTTTCAAAAAATTTAGGGTTTTGAAGCAAGAAAAAATGTGCTAGAAAAGAAGAATACTTGAATTTAAATGTAGTGCCATAATTTCTTAATTGATCTAGCATCTTTTTAGATGTTACATCAACAAAATCAAAATGCTTTTGGCTTTTCCCCATCCTGAGCTTGAAAGACAAGCCCATCTAGAAAGCATAAACCTTTTCATCATCCTCAAAGCCATAGATAGAGGTGAACATTACAAAAATGACTGTACATTTGATTTGAACTTTTTGCATAGTAGAGGGAAGATGAGTTGATTTCCCTCCAGCTTCTCATCTATTTCATCTATATAAAAATTTAATTGTCTGATTTTTGTCTTCCAAAACTCTTTTGTTGTTCTATGCTCAAATCTTTCAACACCCCAATTTATAGGGATACACAACATATCTTGGATAGCTACTATGCTAATTGTAACCCTTAACTTGTTGCCAATTATAACCCCTATTTCTTTATCCAACCTCTTTGCACATGCATCCACCAGTTTTGTACATACGTGTATAGTAGGCAACATGAATTGTGGCAAACCACAATACCAGAGTCATGACACAAAGCCTTCATTTCCTCCATACTTGACCATTCTCTACATTTCCCCTTCCCTAAGCTTTTAGGGTTCAAATGTAACTTTGGGTCAAAAACATTGTCTACAAAATCCATGACCGCTTCCTTCTTAACGGGGTCGCCTACTGTATACGCATAAAAATGGTCATGTCTATAATCCTGGCAATTAATTAAATATTTATTATTTAATTAATTTTTCTAAAAATCCTCTACATATGATTAAATTTAATTAATTTAATTATATTGTTCATTCATCGTATTCTTCCTTCATAATTAAATATATTTATTTTATTTAATTATTTTCATATGTCCACTTAATTAATTAAATAAATACATTTTATTTATTTAAATTAATTATCACTGTTTGAATTTAAATTAAATCTTTTGATTTAATTAAGTTTAAATATTTCTCTTTCTTCTATTTTAAATTCTTCTTCTAATTAATTAAATATTTCATTTAATTAATTTCATAAATGTGATTTAATTAAATAAACCTTATTTAATTAAATATATTATGCTTTCTTTCTAAATCACAACTAGATATTTTATTATCTTCTGTTTTCTTCTCATATCATAATTAAATATTTTATTTAAATATGAGATCTTTTGCTTTTTTCAAAAACCCTGATTAAAGCTTTCTTCTTATCACCAACTTTCTTCTGCTTTAAAAGCTTAATTAAATATTTAATTTAATTAAGAAAAGTTGAATGTCATCCACAAATAAATAATTGAATTTTTAATTCATTATTTATCAGCTTTTAAATCCTTCTTTTATCTTTTTAAAGAAAGATAATTTCTTATCTTCTTATCTTTTCATCTTCCATAAAAATAGAAAAATCTTGTTTTTAGGTTTCTTTTATTCTCTCTTCAGTTTAATCTATCTTCAGCCATTCGATCTGCCAGGAATTATCACAACCGTCAATCAAGACAGCTAATCAGAATCATTCGAAAAACTCTATAAATACGTGTGTGAATCCAAACATTGGTAATAGGCAATTAATTAGAGTTCATGCATTTAATTCATTTAGTATTCATTTATCATAGCATCATAGGTTCTGGTTTTGCGCATCTGGGTAACAGAGTGGCGCATTTGGTTTCTGTTATTGCGCATTTAGATTACTGTTATTGCGCATTTAGGTACTGTTATTGCGCATCTGTGTTCTTTTTTCGCGCATCTGATTAACAGAGTTGCATAGTTGGGTTCTGTTCTTGCGCATTTGAGTGACAGAGTTGCGCATCTGGATTGTAACAGGGATTCTGAGTCTGACGCCTTCCGCAGATAGAATTTCTTTCTTTCTTTCTTGCTAGATTTAAAATGAATCAATCTAGGGTAGTCACCACACCTTTGTCATGCAGTTAAAATGAACCCCATGTCTGTTGTGAAGCAAAATCTTCACTTAGATTAAATCACTTTTGATTTTGGTGCATCTAAAATGAACTTGTCTACTCTTCTTGACTATGCTTGAAAGTGGTAGTTGATTATACTCTCACCCTATGCAAACTAGGTGATCAGAAAACCAGACCCACTTTTCCCTGTGTAACCCTAACTTGATAATCGAAGTATCCTCTCCCCTTGTGCACTTGTGCGATCCTGGGTGCAAGAGAAACGGTTATTGACTTTAGAAATTGGGCCTGCCTGGGGATTTCATCACCCCAATGCGACTCAAACTGACAATGGAGCTAAGGCCAAGCTACCCCCAACTAGTATATAAATGTAAATCTTAAGGGAAAACCTAAGGTTGCTTGTGTAGATGTGTCATATGGACGGAGTAGTACTCCCTTAAACCCTGTTGAGCTAAACCTCTTGAGGCTGGAGTGCCACCTTAATGGTGATTAATCTCTTGCCCCATGTATGGCCACTCGAACGGGGGTCCCGAACTAAAAACTTTTGTGTAGTAATCCAAAATCTTTCTATTTGCTAGCGCAGCACCGGTCGGTGTGAAGGCATCCACACTTTCGCAATTTGTAGTAGAGGTGATCAGCTCGCCATGGGAGTTTCATGGGGGTTGGAAGCTTGGTTGGCCTGAGAAGAGAGTGCACTGTAAGGGGAAGCCCGTGCAGCCAAGCTTCTGAATTCACACGCTACAGATATGCGGTTATGTAGAATCTAGCGGATATTGTCCTGGCCTAACCTAGGTTGTGCTTGTCTTATTCTGTGCTTGGTTACGATCAACTTAAATCAAATTGTTTGTTGTGTTTTCAAGAACATTAATTCAGATAAAGGATCATCCAAAACGAACATGAAAAATTTTGGCTGAAAAACTTCAAAAACTGGTCAAAAACTGTCTTTAGAAAATTGTTTTAGCGCATCTAGGAAAAACTACAGCACATTTAAACTTTGTTCTAGCGCATCTGTGCTCTGTTTCTGCACATTTGGAGTATTCTGCAGCGCATCTGTGCTCTGTTTCTGTGCATCTAAGGTATTCTGCAGCGCATTTGACTATTTCTCTAGCGCATATACCTCTTTCTACAGCACATTTAGGAAACATAATAGCGCTTTTAGGTTTCAGTCAAAATTTGTACATAGACCCGAATCTCTGAGATTTTTCTCCCATGTTGAGAAAGTGGAAATCAACCAACATTCCTCCAAAAATCAACCTTCAAAATCTTGCATTCTTAGTATAGTATGCATTTCATTTATATCTCCTTCTTCAGTAGCCTACTTCGTTGAGCTTGGCATTCCAGATCTTGGAGCAACTTGAGCAAAGATGAAACGCTGGAGATAGAGGACAATAAGACGACTTCGAAGAAACTGTCATTAACAGTTTGCTTATTTCTATTTTTCTTTTGGTTTCTTTGATTTAATGTTTTATTGATTGTGTTGTTATTGATTTAAATTGATCATATTTTTATACACACATAATTTGGCACCCACCATGGGGCCTTGCCCCATTTTTAACATTTATCTACAGGTTTTCTGACAGGATTTCGCGTTCTGGAATTCAGCTTTCTGACAAAAATTCTCGTTTTAGAAAATCCAAGGGTTTTCTGTATTGCATACAAGGGCTTATGTAGTGCATACAAGGCTTTTAATAGTGTTTTTTGCAGGTTTTATTGACTTTGTTTTGCAGATCTGCCAATTTTTGGACAAAACCATAGGTTTTACAAAGTTCTTCATATCTTCTACACAACTGCAATTTTTTCTACAAAATTTTTACAAAACCTTGTACATCATTTCAAGAGGCTACAGTTAAAAACTCGAGGGTTTATGATCATTTTTGTGGAAGTTATTTTTCTTTTAATTATTTTCATAAATTTGACTTTTTGGATGCACATCGACGAATTTTTCAAAACAATTTATATTTTTGGAAATTTCATAAAATTCTAATGGGGGTCTATGTTTTATATATTTAGTTTGGAGGTCAAATATAATGCGAAAAAATTCAATCTTCATTTTCTGTATGGTTTTCACAAATCCATGTTTCTGAGAGCAAAACAGGGAATTTTTCTTACTTCTTTACATTTCTGGAAAGCTCTCAGAAAATTAGCAAGGGTCTCCTCTTTGATTTTTCATTTTTCATATCAAAAAAATCATCAAATACTAAAATCTAATTCAGCTATGTTAAAAGTATCTGAAATTGAAATTTTCTGATGAACTTGTCTTTTTCTTTTCTTTTTCTTTTCTTGGACTGCATTATAATATTGTTTTTTCTCTATCTTGTAGGTGATCATAAGGAGCTCTAGTAGCAGCAACATTAGTCACAACATTAGTTTGGAGAGCGAAAATAACCAGGTGCACTCGTTTCATCCTTCATCTCTTATTCTTGTTGTCACATCTTTCAATTTGAGACATAAAATAAAATCTTGTTTGATCACATCATTGCAATTGGTTTAAAAAAAATCTTGTCTTCAATCACATTTCAAAAATTGGGTCTAAAATTAATCATTGTCTTCCATCACATCTTGATTTGGGATCTAAAAAGAATGAGTGCTTCATTATTTTCTTCTAAACATTTCAATTTTTTAAAGGGAAATTAATCACTGTGAGCGTGAATCAAGTGTGTGTGTCTTCCAAAACACCTCACTTGGTTCGCTTTTTTCAAACCCTTTTTAGGAGGCCTGCTTGGAGCACACACCCCTCCAAGGGACAACCTCAATCAAAGTGTGAATCGAAAGACACGCTTGTTTGGAAGTTGGAATCTTGTCACTCTGAGCTAAGCTCCAAAGAACTTTATACCTTTGGGAAGTGAAGGTGAAGGGTGGGTTACCCCTTTCTCCCGGATTATTGGCAGAATTTTGCTTTCAAATCATTCCTTAGTCAACCTTGTTCAAACTCACTTGAGACCTAATTGGTCATACCCCACTTGACTAGTCATCAGGCTTGTTGTTGTGTATTCAAGTGTTTGCTTAATCATAACATCTAATCTTGGAAGAAAAACTTATCATTGTGCTTGGTGTGTGTGTTCATGCATTTACATGTGAAATATTGTGTTTGATAGTGCCCAAGTCAAATTTCCAATAAACTCTTGCCACATCATCCAAATCATACAATCTTGTCATTCCATATCATATCCTAATCATCATCATCTCTTTAATCCAATCAACATCATTTTACACCATGAAAACATTGGAAGACATGGCACAAGAGGTTGTTCACATGCTTCACACTGTTAAAACAATTCAAAAACCTTTGCCCAAAAAAATCATTCACGAATTCCATGACATAATACAAAAACTTCAAGCAAACAAGTCACTTCAAATCCAACACCTCCTAGCTCAAGCCCAATACCTCATGGCCACTTGTCAAATCTAACAAACACCACATCATCCCCTATCTATTTATTATCACCCTTCCACCTCATACCAATCTAATCCATCCACTTCTTCGTGTGTCAGTACCACATCAACCTATCAATCCACATCACGACAAACACATGTGAATTTAAGTCCACCTAGGCAACAAAATCAAGAGCCTTTAAGTTCTAATGCAACCATTCACAAGGGGAACATTGATCTAGGTTATGTACTCTCGAAGTATATCATACCACTATACAGTAAAAATAAAAATCCTAAGCCAACACCTTCCACCCCTACACCTCCAAAGGATGTGACCCAAGGGCTACAAGCAAGGAATCAATTGTCGCCATGTCATTCAACACGTATACCTGAACATACAAAAGAATCCTCAAACATCATGCCAAGTCCTTCAAGCCAACCATGTCATCCACAACCCCTTGAGCCAATTCCAGAGTCTCCCCTCATAAGTCCAAGTCACCCTCTATCATGCTCCTATGTTGTTGACCATCAAGAATATGACAAGTCTCTCCATGAGTCATCCCCTTCCACCTCCATTCAAATAAGTCATGAGGTATATCAAGAGCACAATCCTAAACATGCGGAAACATTACCCCCTCATCCACATAAAGATCAACACCAACCCAATGATTCCATTCATAACATACCTAATAATGTTCATGATCAACCTTCCATCTTTGATCAAGACCCCTTTTATGATCAAGAAGACCATGATGATCCTCTTAGCCAACTTTATGCATTCCATGGTCAAGAGCTTTCCACCTCACCCATCCATGATGCACAAACATCCACTTCCCTTGATGAGACATATGCCTCCCAAGCACACATAGAAGATCAAACAAATACCTTGGATCTAAGAGAACACAATGCTAATCAAGATCCTAATGATCCTCCATCACCCACAATTGACCCCATTGAAAGTCCTCCATCCTATCCTATTGGTCTTTCCACCCTCATTCATGAATGTTCCTCCTTAGAACAACAACAACCATTATCTTCCCTTGCTTCATTTTCTCCGTCCAGTAAGGAACTTGTGTCTAGTGTTCCACCTAAACCTAGTCCCATTATCCATTGCAAACTCCAAAACATAAACCACCAAGGTAAAGTTCTAGACCTTCATGAACAAGATGTTTTGGAGCCCATCCATGTCAAATTCCCTCCACGCTCTTATGACCTTGGACATATACCCCAAGGACAACAACCTAAAGATGTTGGTACTTCCTCCATCCATCCTAAGTCCACCCCTTTCCATCATAGAGCCTATCGTATCCCTAAAACATATGTTTCCATCCCCCTTCCATCATCCTACAAATGTCAAAAGCATGTGACCATACACCTTCCACCATCAAAATTTCCACCATTGCTTCCAACTCCTAATATCCCTCCATCAAATTTACCTCCACTTCTCCCAACACCTAATATCCCCATTATCCAATCCCCTTATCCCTCCATCCATAAATACCCTAACATTCCTAATCATGACCAACAAATGCACACATTGTATAAACATGAAGCTTCCACCCATTCCACCATATCCATGGGATTCAAAAGAAATAATTTCAATGCCTCTACCTATAAAGTCAAAAATCCTAAGGGTTCTTATGCCTTAGGACATCAATACAAAAAGGCAAAGCAAAGTACATCTAAAAAGCTATATAATCCCATACCTCCAAAAGAAAGGTCCAAAACTAAAATGGTTTGGGTACCTAAGAAAAAAGAAATCAAGTCAAATGAGGCATTCACATCACAAAAATTCCAACCATCCACTTCTACCCCACATTCTCATTCAATTCAAAAGTTTCAAATTCCTAAAACCCACAAGCCAAATAAAAATCATAAAAATACTAAGTCTATGTGGGTACCAAAAACACATCATCCACCACCTCCTAAGAAAACATCTCCATTGCTTCCTACACCCCATCCACATCAAAAGCTTCAATGTTTATCACAGTGTGTGCAACCATTGGTCATGGTTCCCTTCCATTTCACAACAATCCCACATACCTCCATCTCCCCATCCTTCAACTACTATCCTACATATCTTCCCAACCACTTTCCTATGGTCCATGCTTTTGCATAAACCTATCATCCTGCTTACATAATCCACATCATCATCCACTATTCCTCATCCATTCTTACATAAGCCTTTCATAATCCGTCATCTACCTAATCCATCCCTTTCATGTCATCTCTTACCAACATCTATGAGCATAATGAGCATTTGACATGGTCCATGCAATGACATCCATATCTAGTGGGACTATCACCTTTCATGCAACTAGACACTTGAGTCCCTCCTATCCATATTCCCTTTCTATCCAAAAAAAAAAAAAAAAATTAAAGAGAAATCCCTTCGTCCAATGGTGAAAACCTGGTAAATAGGCGCTCTGGATAAGTACCATGATGAAAACCTAGCAAATAGGAGTCATGTGTAGGTTGATCTTCTATGCCACTTACACTTGGGGGCATAATGTCTTATCTATCCAACCTATCATTTTCATGTCTTGTCATTTCCATCCTACCTACCATCTTTAGCCATCATACATACCTCTCATATTGAGTCCACACATCCACCCTTATCCTTTTGATCTTGATGAAGATATAGGGGAAAAATGTTGAAACATGCTTTGGGTATCTGTTGACATACCTCATCCTATCTAAACCAATCATGTCATTATCCTATTGCCATAAGCTTTTTCATGAAAAAACCTAAGTCTTCTACCTAGAATGGGGCATGTTATTCCTATGCAACATAGTCTTTGGAAATCACATCCTTGCTCTCTTATGATGCATACATCCATTTCATTCACTATGACTTATCCTTTCCATCCATCCATATATCATGAGCCTTTTATCCCTTATCCCATCACCCACCCTTTCATCCATCAATCCCATCATCCTTGCACCTAGCCTTCGTTTTCCCCTTATCATTGGTATCTAGCACAAAGACTACTCAAATTTTCATCCTTTGACACCTCCAAATATTCTCAAAAATCCAAAAAATCCAAAAATCTCAAAACTCCAAAAAAATCAAAACATCTCAAAACTCCAAAAAAATCAAAACATTTCAAAAATACAAAAAAAATCAGAAAAAGTCCTGAAGAAATACAAAAAAAATTAGAAAAAGTCCTGAAGAAATACAAAAAAATCAGAAAAAGTCTTGAAAAAATATTAAAAAAATCAAATATCCAACAAAAATCCAAGCAATATAATCATTTTAATCACATCAATTCTTCTATCCAATCATTCAACTATTCCACCAAATCAATCATCTTCATCAAAACCATTGCAACCAATCCACTCAATCACAATCATCTAATCAAATCACTTCAACCTAAATCATTCCAATCACATCAATTCTTCTATTCAATTCATCACATCCTATCATCCAATCAATCATCATATCATTACAAACAGTTTCTTCAAATCAATCAAATCATCTTCAATCATTCCGAGTAATAATCCAAATGCAAGTCAATCCTTAATCCATACCAATCAAGTCAATCAATCTTGTCAAATTATCCAATCACATCCTTTGGTCTTGATCCTAATCTTGTTGTAAACCAAATCAACCAATCAATTATCATCATCCTTGTGTTGCTCTAGGGATATATCTTTTCCCCACAATGAAAACACTATCAACATCATCAATCAATCAATCAACGGTTTACAGCTTGACAAGGGAAATTCCTTGTTTTTTTTTGTATCATTTGTGCATGCTTGCTTGCTTGCTTGTGTGTGTTATCATTTTATCTTGCATTTGTATCAAATCCATATCATTCCAGCTAATATTCATATCTTGTGTGTGTTGGAATATCTTTTTGCATTATCCTTTGCATCTAAGGTCACATTATACCTTTTGTGCATTAGGACTTTAATGCTCTAAGTTTACTTCCTCATACATCTAGACAAGGTTGTATTACGCTGGGGCACAAGACACATCATCACCTTGGTCCTTATACCTTGGTGCATAACGTCTAGTGCTATATCAAACATCATGGTTGCTCACTTTCATTGCAGCATAGCGTATCCTTTCATCTCCTTAATCCACATTCTCTCTTGCATCATTCAACTTATCCCTCCTTTATCATTTCATTTCATTTCGAGAGAATACCCGTGTTTGTCCAACCCACCTATCCTCTCAAGGGGGCATCATCAACATCAAAAATCGGAAACATATCAGGGCCAATTTTTTTTTAATTTTCTTCGAAGCAATGCATTTCACACATCACTTCAAATAGGGGCAAAATTTATACGCATAAAAATGGTCATGTCTATAATCCTGGCAATTAATTAAATATTTATTATTTAATTAATTTTTCTAAAAATCTTCTACATATGATTAAATTTAATTAATTTAATTATATTGTTCATTCATCGTATTCTTCCTTCATAATTAAATAAATTTATTTTATTTAATTATTTTCATATGTCCACTTAATTAATTAAATAAATACATTTTATTTATTTAAATTAATTATCACTGTTTGAATTTAAATTAAATCTTTTGATTTAATTAAGTTTAAATATTTCTCTTTCTTCTATTTTAAATTCTTTTTCTAATTAATTAAATATTTCATTTAATTAATTTCATAAATGTGATTTAATTAAATAAACCTTATTTAATTAAATATCTTATGCTTTCTTTCTAAATCACAACTAGATATTTTATTATCTTCTGTTTTCTTCTCATATCATAATTAAATATTTTATTTAAATATGAGATCTTTTGCTTTTTTCAAAAATCCTGATTAAAGCTTTCTTCTTATCATCAACTTTCTTCTGCTTTAAAAGCTTAATTAAATATTTAATTTAATTAAGAAAAGTTGAATGTCATCCACAAATAAATAATTGAATTTTTAATTCATTATTTATCAGCTTTTAAATCCTTCTTTTATCTTTTTAAAGAAAGATGATTTCTTATCTTCTTATCTTTTCATCTTCCATAAAAATAGAAAAATCTTGTTTTTAGGCTTCTTCTATTCTCTCTTCAGTTTAATCTATCTTTAGCCATTCGATCTGCCAGGAATTATCACAACCGTCAATCAAGACAGCTAATCAGAAGCTTTTGAAAACTCTATAAATACAACCTCTCACAATTCATTTAGGGGGTTAATTCTTTAGTATCCTCACTCTGTCAAAATTATTCTTCAAATATTCTATCTTTCATCCAATCATTCTCCTTCAAACCTTTATCACATTGTTATGCTGCAGAATTGAGCAACCAACATTCCTCCAAAAATCAACCTTCAAAATCTTGCATTCTTAGTATAGTATGCATTTCATTTATATCTCGTTCTTCAGTAGCCTACTTTGTTGAGCTTGGCATTCCAGATCTGGGAGCAACTTGAGCAAAGATGAAACGCTGGAGATAGAGGACAATAAGACGACTTCGAAGAAACTGCCATTAACAGTTTTCTTATTTCTATTTTTCTTTTGGTTTCTTTGATTTAATGTTTTATTGATTGTGTTGTTATTGATTTAAATTGATCATATTTTCATACACACACCTACCAGTATGGTTTTAATATGAGCAAAAATCCACTCTTCTGGTGTTGAGGAGTTATCAAACGAATCATTCCAAAAGGTGTTGGTGTAGCCTAGTATGGTAGATGAAAATCCAGCTTGTCAACTAGAAGATGATGCTTCCACCATTGTTGTGTTGAAGGATTTGTAGAAAGCTTCTTTAGAGAAATAGTTGCTTGTGGTTTTTGATAGTTAGTCAAAATTTTCTTTTTGGGTGCTTTTAGTTTTCTTGCACATACATGCAATAAGGAATTGTTGTTACCACTAGCTCACTAAGTGTTGTTAGTGAGGTGATACATGTGGAGTAGGGATCCATATCCCTCAGCAATGCCAACTCTACTATGAGAATGTAATTAAAGTACATTCCCCTCACTTCCTTTTTCACAAATAATCTCTATCCATTGGCAAGCATGCTTTTAGCCATGGGAAGCATGCTTTAAGCAATGCAAGGCACTCTAAAAAGACCTTCATATTTATTTTTTCATAGTTTAGCGCTTTAATAAATATCTTTTTGTATGAGTAAGTAGACTGGTGTTGCTGACGACAATGGACACATGGTAGCAATCAGTACATGCGAGCATTTACTGCTAATGCCTGAATTTATTTCTCAAGGCTTGGTGTTAGATTTTTCATATGATTCATCTCTTGCCTTCTATCACTTTGATATTTTCTTCGTTATTGTCTAGCGAGAGATGGAATTTCCATTTTTTGAGCTCAATAGCGCACCCTTTCTATAAGTAGCAATGCCACCTTAATGGAAAACTCACTAAATTAGCTCTTGAGTTAGCAAGTTTTTCCTACTGTATTCTCCATTCTACTAGCCTTAGCCTGCTTGCTACTATGATGTCTAGCCTAGGTACCCCTATTCAACTCTTGAGCCAAAGACCACTATATTCCTTTGTAGGTGAAGTCAGTGGTGATAAAATTAAATGTCTGGTAAAGAATGACCACCTCATCATTGTTGTGTTAAAATGGGTGCTTGGCAAAGATTACATGAAGGATGAAAACCAACCACGGAGAAAATCAAATGTTGTCTCTCAATTTGTGGCCTTCCCACTGGATTTGGACATCTCTAAGCCTTAAATAACCGAATTGTGCCACACAATATTTGATTTGGCATATTTGGATGCGATCGATGAGATTATTCAAGTAGCTATCCCTGATGGTGACATTTTGAGTTCCATGTATCTTTGTAGGCACTTTGACTTTGGGGAAGAGGTTCAACCTAGTTGCCCCTTCTTACTAACTTTCACACCATGGACCTAGAGAGGCATCACTCACTTTCCCAATGCCCATCTTCCTTCCTTTTGAGGGAGTATGGCATGGGGCACATCCCTAGGATTGACTAGAAAAATCACTTTGAATTTCTAGTGTATAGTCATGGTACTGAGGATTGAGGATTGTGTTATTCCATGCCCCTGTTTGTTGTGTTGTTACCCCCCTTACCCCCCTATTGAATAAAAACTTAAAGAAATTTTTTTTTGACTACTCAGTGATGAATGGGGGCTTCAATTTCACTACTTATTTGTGTGTTGCCTCCCTTTTTTATTTTTGAAATAGATCTGTTTATGGGTTTGCATGAGAAGGCTTCAAACTTCTCTCAAAGCTTCAGGTTCGATAAATGTATTATAGTGTAAATATATTCAATGAATATAATATAATACCTTTCTGCTATTATTATGCTATTGTCATGGATTTTTTCGCAAAACTATCATATTTTACAAAAAAAATTACATATGGTACATAACTGTGAAAGTTTTTAAAAGAACTTGTGTGTTTTAATAGAATGATTTTAGATGAATACCATTTACTAGTATATCCAAAACATTTCCATCCATATATTCTAGCTCATAAAAATTATTTTCTTTGCATGCATGAATGCGAAAGGGACCCTTCCATAGTGCTTCAAACTTTACATGATGTCCTAGTTTTGTAGCGCGCTCATCATACTTTAACACAAGGCTTCCCTCCCAAAAATCTAGGATGGAGGCCTTTTTTTCAAACCATCATTTGACTACCTACTAGTGCCCAATCATGGCACCATACACATTTTCCATTTTTTCTTCAAGGCTCAGAAGTACCACCAATCTTACTTCCATTCTATCACTTCCCTCAACTTCCAAGGATTTTAACAATTGCAATGCCAAAATTTCTATGGAAATGGGTAAAACCACTTCCTTTCCATACACCAATTTGTAAGGAGAGGCTTCAATATTTGTTTGGGCATAATTTTTTCAGCCCATAAAGTAGGTCATAGATGCTTGTGCCATTCCTTTTGGCATTCCACCCTGATCCACTTAATTAACCTAATGAGGTTCTTATTGGTCAACTCTGCAAACCCATTTCCTTGCAGGTAATAGTTCGATGGAGTTTTGAGGTAGACCCCATTCTTGAGATTGAAATTTGACATTCAAGAGCCTACAAAGGCTCGTGCGTTATCAGATATAATAGTTTTAGGAAAACCAAACTTTTCCACCAACTCCTCAAGAAAATTGACAATTTCAATTTTTGTAGCATTTTTTAGAGCAATGGCCTCCATCCATCTTGTAAAATAATTGTTCATCATAAATATCCACTTATGGATAGTGTTGGAGATGGGATTTATCATCCCAACAAAATCCAAACCCCATTGTGCAAAGGTTCCTTAGTCACAATCGGGCTCAATGGCATGGTGAAGTTCTTCTATTTTTTGAAAAAATATATGCACTGAGTACACTTTCACACCATCTGTTTTTACTTGGAGAACATGGAAGGCCAGTAATATCCTACCCACATCATCTTCAAAGTAGTAGCCTTGTAGAGAAGTGTTCTACCTCAATATTGCTATGGAATTCACTTAAAACACTTTCTACTTGTGGCTTATCAAAGTAGCAGAGCAGAATGCCATCATAATTTCTCTTAAATAAAATTCCTTCAATTAGTACATAATGGTGCCTTGCAGTTGGTAGTAGCATCTTTTGTGAGGTGGAATGTTGGCCAGGTATTTCCCTTTTTGCATATATCATGTCCAATCCACTACCCATGACTCGTTGGATTCAAATTGATTTGTGTAGACCTAGTTGGTCTCTTCTTCTACTTGGGAGCTTAATTCTTGCACAAGGTATTTACAGAGACCTCTCCCCAAAACTAGCTTTGTCAGTTGGATGTCTACATCATATTCTAGGATCTTTGTGATCTAGTTGGCCCTCTTTTTGGTTATTTCGCCTTCAATGATATATTCTCGAACAATAGGATGGACAATGAGGATGGAGATTTTATTAGTTGATAGCACCAATGTCAAAATTTCTTGAGGATTTTGACAATAGAAAAGGCATATTTCTCAACAAAATTATACCTGGTTTCATATCCTTTCAGATTCCTAGAGTGGAATTTCATGGGATGTTCTCTACTTCCTTCTTCATCTTTCTGAGTGAGCACCAAAGCTATGTTGTGTTGGTCATTGTAGATGTAAACTAGGAAATTATTGGAGATGTCTGGGTTAGCTAACACCAAGGTTGTAGAGATGGATATCTTTATTTGTTCAAAAGCCAACTTTCCTTCAGGAGTGACCCATTTGAACACTAAATTAGTTTTTAGCATCAGTGTGATAGGTCTCATGAAGCTCGTGAAGTCTGAAATGATTTGGCTGACGAAATTAATCTTCTTTAGGAAGGACTGTAGCCCTTTATGGTTAACTTGTAGTGGTAGCTCTATTATAGCCTTCACCCTTTCAAGGTTTATGGCTATTCCCTCTTTTGATACCACAAAACCTAGTAGCTTGCCTTGCGGTACTTTGAAGACACATTTCTTAGGATTTAAGGAAATCCCAAATTGTTGGTATTTCTAGAAGACCTTTTCCAGATGGTCAAAATGATCATCCTTTGATTTTGAAAAAATAGTCAATTCAACTACATATTAAGATGATCTAATTAATCAACCCCTTGAAGGAAATATCCATTGCTCACTGAAAGTTCGCACCAGTATTGGAGAGTCCAAAGGGAATTTTTGAGTATGTGAATGTTCCCCACTTGGTAGTGAATGTTTTTTTATGGTGGTCCTCCTCTATGGCATATACCTGGTTAGAACCTAAAAAACCATTGAGCAGTGGGAACATTTCCGATATGGCCACAGTTTGCAAGATCCACTCCATTGAGGGAAAAGGGTAGTGATCCTTTAGTGAAGCCTTGTTCAAGTCCCTGAAATCCACATAGAGTTGAATATCACCATTATTCTTCTGCATTGGTACAAGGTTGGATACCTAGGTGGAATGTTTGATTGCGTATATGATTCTTGATTCAATTAATTTGGTAAGCTCTTGTGCCATCAATACCTCAATTTTTGGATTGGCCCGCCTTTGCTTTTGTCGAATAGGCTTTGAGCCTTCTGCCAAGTCAATAGTATGTTGAATTATGCCCAGATTGTATCCTCTAAGATCATCATAAGTCCAAGCTACAACCTCATCGTATCTAGAACATAGTCCTTTCAATCTTTCTTTATCCTTCTGCAAAACATCTCTTCCAACTTTTAGCCTTCTACCATTTCTAACATTGAGATCTTCATAGTCTTTTGCATCAGAAGTGAATCTTTGTTTTCTATTCCTCACATCCTTGAAGTCAAAAAATATTTTTGAGAGAAATAAAACCTCATGGGAGATTATTTCTCTTTAATTAGATCACTTTTCGTTTCGTAGCTCTTCTAGCTTCATATTATGAATGATTGAAATCTTTCTCTAACTTTTGTAAAAAGCAACAATCTAAACGTCATCCTTTAAAAACTACCAGTTCTAATCATTGTCAAGAATTTATAGTCAGACGATGGTCTACACTGCATTTTGTCTTCTTCTTGATTCAAGAGTCAGCTCAAACTATGAACCAATCAAAGCCATCCAATCAGCGATGACATTTTGGGATTGTGGGA
The DNA here is from genome assembly GCA_007258455.2 of Sequoia sempervirens. Taxonomy (NCBI): domain Eukaryota; kingdom Viridiplantae; phylum Streptophyta; class Pinopsida; order Cupressales; family Cupressaceae; genus Sequoia; species Sequoia sempervirens. The sequence continues at coordinate 226,736,987 of VDFB02379711.1, forward strand.
TAAGCTAGATGTTAAAAGCTTCAAAGCTTTTGATCAAATCCCATATTCTATGTCTGTAAGACATCATTCTTACATTTTGGGTAGCTACCTATCCATGGACTTGGCTTATGACCAACTTCGAGTCTCCAAACACTTGTACTCTTTTCACGCCCATCCACTCTGCAAGAAACAAACTATGGAACAAAGCCTCATACTCAACATCATTATTCAAGCATGGGAACTAGAAGTGGAAAGCTTCAAGGGTCTTTGATCTAGTTGGGGATACCAATCAGACACCTACTCTATAATTGAACTTGCATTTAGCACCATCGAAATATAGCATCCATAAACTGTTGTTTGCCAATCTGTTGGGTGCATCCTGCTCTTTTACCAATTCAAGAAGACTTGGTCATCATCAAAAATCACATATGTTCCCAATACGGTAGCATGGAAGTTCCCAAACAGGTCAGAGTCAATAAATTGATTGAGGAGGACCACCTCTTTAGGGGTTCGATCAATTGTGTCGTCCTTCTCCTCTAACATTTCTATGCAATATGTCTCCTTTTTTAGGAGGTATACACTACTTCAAAGCACAAGACCGCATTGCCTACTATATGTTCAAGGTGCAAGGATTCAAACAAGATCTTCATCTTTCCCCTGTGCTTTGTCCACAATATCAAATGAGACCAATTGAGTGCTAAATATTTGTCAAGCTTCATTGTAAAGTCACTTGAAAGGCACATCTTGAATACTGGGGGGATGTCTATCATGACTACTTGTGTGATGGTCTGGCTTGGACACAAGAAGAGGGTTAAAGATAGATCCTTGATGTGACTAATGGTTGGGATCTTCCCATCTAATTCCATGATCCCTTTCTCGAGAGGCTTGTACTTGAGTTTTAGGGCATCAACCACTTGTTTAGGCATGATCATAGTACTAGCTCCCAAATCAATCATGTTATTGTGTAAAAGTTTATCTCCCACAATAAGTGTTAAAAAGAAAGGTATGGGATTTTGTTTTCTTACCTCTTTCATGTTTTCATTGTCTATGACATCTGTGTATGTTGTAGCTCCCAAAGGTCAAGGATCTAACGTGGGTTCTTTATCTCTAACTTGATTGCATGGTGGAATTACATATGTTCACAGTATTTGTTCTTCTATTTTTAATGCCTCCTAGAGCCAGTTCTCTTATTCTGGAATTGATATAACATCCCATAGAGATATGTTAGTAGGAACCTTCTTCAATTGTTTGACCACATTGAGCATTACAACTGGCAGGATCTTGGGTTTGAATGGTGGTATCTCTTTTGTCTTTGGGAGAGGCCGATCCGACGTGGATGGGCTTAGTACTTTATCCACCTCTTTCTCTAGTAATGGTAGATCTTTTGAATGCTAAGTGGGTTAGGCTTGCAAAAATTTCTCCACTCGCGGTTGTGGCTGTTGTGGATGTGGACATTGTGGAGCTCGTTGTACATATTCTCCAATAAGTCAATTTTTGGACCTTATGTTGTAGTCTAACTGTACTTGTGGGACACTAGTCATCGGAGCATCATTTATAATACTGCATCCTCTTCTTTCATCCAAGAGAAGAGCACTTGGTCTAGTGTGACATCTAGCTCTTGCTCTAAGGACATCCCTTGTGTTTGTGCTCCGAAGTGGGCATTCTCCATTTTGGGAGACTGATATTCTTCTGTGTTTGGAAACACGCCTTGGCCTCTTTGCTCTGCTACCTTCTACTAAATGTTTCCACTTGGAAAATTTTGGGGCATATGGATATCATTACACAAGAAGCACCACACATTCTCATCTTTTTCCAAGGTTTTTTCCCCTAGGACCATATCTTTGATCAGACTATTTTTGACGATCTTAAGCAGTATGGTGACTAGGACTATCTAGTTGGTAGGTTTTGGTTGTGGAATTTCTCCTTTCAGAACTCCTTGATATGTGTTGTGTTGATACGATGGCCTTCCTCCTTGATAGGTTTGTGTGAGAGGCTTCAGAGGTGCTACTTACTTTCATCATATGAGGACTAGCTCATTCACAAAGGACTACATGAGGTTCTTCATTTCATTAACATCCACTGCTAATGAAGAAGAGCCTAACGTGCTTATTTGTACACCAAGGTATACATGCATGGATGGTGGTACAACCAACATGGTTTCTTGTAGAGTGGAGGTGCTCAAAGTTACTTCTTCCCAGGGCCACTAAATATTTCTACAAACATGGGCATCAATAGACGTGGTGGAAGCTTCCCAACATCAATTAGACTATTTTTTGTGTGCACAACCAGATCATATGCGTCGAGTAGGGTATCTCCTCACATAGATTGCACCATGACTGTGATGTTTGAATTGAAATCCTTTAGATTAAATATGAACACCATGGTTGCCAGAGGCCTAACTGTCATAGGAATCCTTTGCTAGGAATTTTGGAACATGTTGTTGAAGTCACTGATAGCCTCTTGTGAGGCCCTCTTGATGGTGATTAATTGTTGCAAGAAAGAGGAGAAATCTCCCTTTTCTAAGAAGCGCTCGAATAACTTATCTCATAGTTGATCCTAAGAAAGATATAAGTAGAATCCAAAGACCTATACTAGTCTTGGGCTTTCCCTTTGAAATACATAGTCAGTAACATAAAGAATACATTCTCTTCCATGATGTTATGTACTCTACATACCTCTGCTATATCTTGGAGATGTTCGAAAGGGGTCTTAAAATCCTCCCCAAAAAACTTTGGGATTGTCTTGAGAGCATTGGCAGGTATGGCAGGCCATACATCTGAGGGTGTAGGTGGTTGTAGTGAGCTACTAATATCCGATGTTACAAAATTTCTAGGAGCAGGAGCACCTATATAAGCCATTGTAAACAGATTTCTATGGATAGGGTATACGAGTATTCTGATTTGGAAAGTTTGGCCTCCTAGTGGAGTAGATAAGGCTTTGGATTGTGGGCTAACACTTCTTACCTGGTTGCATCTTATAGGTGATACAAAATATGTAAGTTTTCTTCTCCTAGGTGTCGAGTTAGGTAATTGGGAGTTCTGGAAATGGTGTTTGAAGATGCTCAAGATTGTTTGAACTATGGGCATGAAATTGCTAGCCTCTTTTCTTGGTCTAATTCAAGAAATATTTTTGACTTCTAATCTAACATTTGAAAATTTTTGTCTCCCACCAAGTGTGCCAAAAAAAGAACTCTTTATCATTAAAGCTTGTGCTTCTCTAAATAGCCTTATGGGAAATTCAACAAGTGGGGGGGACCAATTTGTGCCTCACTGAATAGCCTCTAGGATTTTTAAAGAAATTCGGCTCTTCTTTGTGTTTAGGGAAAAGGGGCAGAAATAAATGCAAAAAAACATAAAAATGGCGATGCACCAAAGTTTTTACAACATTTCAAACCTTAACTATTTCTTATAACTGATAAGGTAGACACATAATGCCACAAACCCTTTATAGTTGGAAAAAGAAGGAGCAACAATGGGTAGAGAAAGCACAATGCAGTCTTTCAAATATCCCTATGGGAAGCATCCATTAAGGTCTAATAAAACATAAGAAAACTCTAAAGATTAACAGAATTATTCTGAAAATTACATAATCATTCCTCCTTTACAACATAATATGGAAAATCACATATACCCTTCATAGAAAATGGAAAAGTTTAATAGGCATGGTCCAATTTCCGAAAGATAGCATTAAACATAGAAGATTAATAGCATGTGAATTAGTTATCTAAACTATCAACACAAAACTTTTAAGACAATGTTTTCAATATGAACGAAATATGAAAAAGAAATTTGACAAAGGTCATAGCATGGACAATTTCAAAGATTTCTCCCAAATAGATCAAACTTTTATGATATATAAACTGAAAACAAAGCTCAAATGCCAATCTGATGATAGTTTGAATTAAATATAACATGCCATTTGAAGAGAATAAGAAATACTCTACAAAGACCCTCATATTACTAAGAAAACACAACTCCCTAAATCATTATCTATATTCCTTGAAATATTTCCTAAGAAAACTTTTGAACTATGGACTCTCTTAATAAAAATATTCTTTATGCCACCAACTCTTATTTATAGCTAGAAGAAGGGGACACGGCCACAAACCATCCAAAAGAAGAAACAACCAGATGCCAGAATCTAATAGCTCACAATCTAATCTTAGATCTTGATTAGATCACAACAATATTTGCTCATTAAGTCTCAACTACTTCATTAATGGTTTTAAATATTTTAGTGAATATACACTATTAGAAGACAATCGAATTTTGAACACATCCTAGAAAAATATGATCAATCAATTATGGCGGTTGATGATAGTGACTCAAAGGTTCCACCCTGAAAGTAATACTATCTGTTGTGCTCCCCAACAAACTCCACCTCAAAAGATCATTCTGTGGAAGATACAAACTACCCGATGAAAATAGATGACATGTCAAGCAAGCAGGCGATTTTGAAGAAAATCCTTGCCAAGCTGACACATGTCCCAGTTCATGCCCGAAAGAAAAATGATAAATATATAAAGTTGCACAGCCACCACGTGGTTCATTGTGCACCTTTATGCAAGGGTAGTCTTCATCCTTTGGGCGCGGATTCATCCAGAAGTGGAAAAGAAGTAAGGGACAAAAACCAAAGAAGACATTTAAAGGAAAAATTGCTTCACACTATCTTAGATTGTGCATTTCATTCTTCACATGTTGTATGAAAAATGGAGCGACTCTTCAATGTCTATGGCATGTCTTTTCACATTTCTTGTGTGTGGTGCTAAACAATTTGAATTTTAAATTGCTCTCCAACTATGCAACCCCTCCAATTACCCTTGCATTGATTTTAATTCTCAAAGAATATCTACACACTTTAAAACTCTTTATCTCTCCCCTGTGAAGACAAGAATCATGATTTATTTCAAAGACCCAACTTAAAATATGATTTAAATAAGACATTTTGTTAATTAAAAATGATAGTAATGTTATTTTTCTCTACCACTAAAACCATAAACTCAAAATGAAATCGCACTCCAAAACTAAAAAACTTAAAATCTTTTTGAGTGATATCGATAGTTGATTCGTCTGAGATGCTCCTACATCAGACACACTAGGTAGGAAATTTGTGAGCACAGGCTCACAAAGGTGGAGTTGAGTAGTCAAACTACTCTTCTAGTTTGCACCAAACTTGTAGTGAACTCTAGCATTAAATCTTGTGCACACAATTAGTCCTTCTTCCTCTTTTTCCAACAATGATGTACGCTCTCATAGACTCTTTTCCACCATGAACTATCCCCCTCCGCTAAATACTCTCTATTCTCCTTTTCTCATTTGTGGTATTTATCCCACCACTAACCGCCCACCTCCACCAAGTGCTACGTCTTTCTTTTCCACGACTACAACATCATCCTTCCCTACAACTCATCTTTCACAACCTCTTCATGCTACATAGCTTCTAATGTGTCCATCCTTGCACGATCATCAATGATATCTTCCTATTTTCATACTCTCTCTATCCATCCCATATCACAGGATTCCTCCTCACAAATATCCATCTTATTTGTTGCAATTTTTCACTACCATGAAAAAAAAAATCATAGCTTGTCCCTCAACTGCTTAGGATTGCACACTTGCAACAATTTTCTCAAGATTCTTGGACAACTCTACCACTCCAAACTTAATTTTAGGTGTTAACTGCCTCACAGTCGATGATTTGTTCACAAAACTCCACCCACTGGCCCTAGCATAGGCTGCCTCACGTTTGACGCTCTACATATGCGCTTAGAACCTCTGGATCTAATACCATTTGGCGCATATAGAAACTACACACTCTTGCTATCCACAAACTCTAGATCCATAAATTACAATCACAACAGATAATTGAAATTCACATCTTACAAAGTTCCCAATTTTTCCATCAACCAATCATTTGAATTGACAATTAAATTTTTCAATCAAATTCAATTTTAATCTCAGATTTACATGCAATAAATAATCAAAAATAATTTGAATTTAATTATCCAAATTCATATTACTTGAATCAAAACATTACAATCTATGTTTCAGCAAGGCCTCAGATAATTCTATACTCATCCTTCACTCTAAATCTTCTATCTTCTTATCTGCAATCGCAATCTCCTATTCGCACTTTTTAACACACGTCTTCGCCCCTCTCTTCTTTCTTCTATCTTGGTTTTAATTCTTCATTTACTCTATTCTCCGCAAGATTTCCTTTGCTAACTTCAATGCTAAATTAAAATTCCTTCTTCTTCATTTACTCTCTATATTTTATTAGAGTTTTTATTTTTAAAACACCACCCTCTATGGCACAATCTTTGCTTCTGAAATCTGCCTTTAATTAAGTTTTCCTGCTACCTGTTACATGGCGTGATCCCCCTTCCATTCTGGACGCCACTTCTGCCCTTCTCTTCCTTGTGTTGCCAATAACATTTGGTGCTTCCTTTTCTTCTTCTATAACTCAGACTTGGGATGACTGCACTAACTTTTCCCTCTTCCAACTCTTGGGCAACCACTTCAAATTTTCTATCTCATCCTTCCCTTCACTACTCCCCCTCTCTTAATCTGAATTTTTTTTAAATATCTTTTTTGTTTCTCACGTACAGAGCTATGTGGCCTTTTATCTTCTTGTGCATTTCATTCTTCAAATTCCATACGAAAAATGGAGTGACTAAGATTCAATGACTATGGCATGTCTTTTCACATTTCTCATGTGTGGTGCTAAACAATTTGAATTTTGAATTGTTCTCCAACTATGCAACCCCTCCAATCATCCTTGGATTGATTTTAATTTTCAAAGAATATCTGCACACTTTAACACTCTTTATCTCTCCCTTGCGAAGACAAGATTCATGATTTATTTCAAAGACCCAATTGAAAATATGATTTAAATAAGAATTAAAAATGTCAGTAATGTCATTTTTCTCTGCCATTAAAACCATGAACTCAAAATTAAATCGCACTCCAAAATTAAACAATTAGAAATATTTTTGGATGATCTTGATAACTGATTCACTTGGGATCCTCTTGCATCAACTAGTAGTATTTAGGAGAACATTTAAGGATCTAATAAGTGAGTAAATTCTCTTTATGACAAGTCCATAGAAATTATTCAATGGTCATTGATAAAAGATAAAATAATGGGGTAATGATGTCTTAGGCATTGCCCTCAATGAATGTTATTTGGAACTTGGAACTTGACATTCAAAACTTTGAACAAAAATGCAAGGGGGTCATTCAAAGATAGTATGCAATTAGTCTTTTGGAACTGATTAACAAAGGGGAGATGATGTTGAGGCAAGAGTGATTTAGGAATAATGAGTGATTCTAGAGTAATGAATGATTCTGAAATAGTGAGCTTCTTGAAAATAGTGAGCAATAGATGATGTCTAAATGATTAAATAGGCTAGGATGGTGTCCTTTTATACTTGATGTAAATACATTTTTAATGTTTTGATTTGAGAAAATGATATGTAATGACTAGTTGAAAAGGAGACAATTTGGTTCCATATTTAAATTAATTTTAAAATGTTTAGTGTTCTCTTTTATTAATCACAAAACTCAAATAAATCAAATTTGTAGGTGTGTATTTGAACCTAGAAGTTAAACAAATATTGCTAAAATTAATAAATCTCTTCAAATGAATTTAATTTTATTGCAAGTAGTCAAACTAAAATTTTGAACATAAACAAATGTTAAATCAATTTAAAAAACATACATTAAGACTAAATACTTAAGGCATCTACCAAATTTACATAAAATAAATAATAAAAATAACTTATATTATTTATTTATATTTCCTTTCAGCAATGAAAAAAAATGAATTTCAATAATAAGATTCATGAGATTGTGTACAAACTTATTAATATTCATTTTCATATATATTGCCCTTTCATCTTGTTAAATCATTGTAATATAGAAAAGTTTCACTTTTAAGGATTTCACAATGTAGTTGAACGTGAATTTCTTAAAATATTAAGCAGAGATGGTAGAAGACAATTATCCAACATATAAATCTAAACTACATTACGATAGTAACACACCAACTATATGACAAAGTTACCATGTTCATATGTTTGGACACTAACCTAAAGTTGGTTTGATCCCTAAGACTTTATATTTTCACTAAGGTTAATGAAAGCATTAGCTTAACTAGAAGATTCTTCACCAAAAAATCCAATAATGAGATAGTACCAAGAAGTAAGTCATTTCCATATAAGGGTTCAAGGAAACAACCCTTGTCCTAATCACCATGGGCTAATATAATTATTAGTTTAAGCATGTAATGCCTTACCTCATTTAATGCCCTCTTATCATAAACCATCATCATTGTACGGCAAACTCTTTCAAATTCATATCAATACAAATTATATCCTGATTGCCATGGCAGGCAGCCTTCTCTTTTGGAGTGTTGTTAGCTTTCTTGTGAGATTTGCTTGGATAAATTATTACCCATTTCATTGTATGACTGACTATCATAAACACCATGCTTTGTATTCAATTCAAACTGTCATTTACTAGCAAATTATCAAAATAATTTCATGTTTGTTTTGCATTTAGGGTGGAGAAGGTGTGTTCGTAGGATTTGTGATGACGCAGCACAAAGAGTGTGGGCAAGAACTAAAAATTATTGGAAACAGAAAGGAACTGGGAGATTGGGATATTCCAAATGACAAGTCACAAAGGAGAACTCTGGAAAGTCTCTGCGATGAGCATAGACATCAGTTAGTTTTACTAGTAAATCTAACTTTGAATAATGAAATTATTTGTGTTGCTTAGTTTTGATGAATTCTTTTGTTGGGTGATTTGCAGAAAATAAATAATGAAGATAACAGTGAAGATGATGTGGAGTACAAAACTGTTGTAGTGGACCATGATGATGGAGAGACAGAAGTGTGCTCCATTCCTAGTTCAAACCGTGTTATGACAATACCAAAGGATTGTAACTCAAATTCTGTTTACTTTGTTCATGTAATTTGGGATAGGAGTACTTTTCCAACTTCTTGCTCTGAAACAATTGCTTGCAGCAATAGCTCATATATAGTTAATACCCTATGAAAAGATTGACAAGGCAGCCACTTTCTAATACTAATAATGGATTTGCTGCCTTTGTCTTGTGTGACTGCTATAATATAGTGGACTACATCTGTATTGCAAATTACAATCAATATGTATTATCTATCTTTTATTACCATCTTATACTAGGTATTTCTTAAGAGATATTGTTCTAATCTTCTGCAAATTTTTATTTTTATAAGTTTATTTTGAATTTTGATTGTTAATACAAAACTTTGAGCTGTGCTTAGCTTTCTGCTGACTTATATGTATATGACAATATCTCCAGCTCTTAATCTTCGCTTTGTATTAGAGGTTCTCACTGTTCTTATGTGAATTTGCTATATCTGTATGCTTGGCAAACCCATTTTAGCTTTTATTTGTTACATATGCAATGCTATTTTGGCAGGATTAAATCAGTTAGAAAATGTAACAACAAGTTTTGTCGAATTTATTTATGTGAATCTAGAGTCCATCAAAGGACAAATAAGCGCTGATTGATTAGCAGACAATCCAGTTCCTCAAGACAAGCCAATAAATGAGGATTTCCTTAATGAAGGGATCTATGTTATTCAACTTAGAGATTATGCCTCCTCGCCCTGATCTGTGCTCATTGTTAAATTCTTAATGTCGACCATTCCTATCCCAAAGGTCCCGCTCCTCATTGAAAGAAGAAGTTACCATCATGGTAGAAAAAATGTGATCCTCAATTATACATAATAAAGGGAGACCTCAATGGAATCATTCTCCCATGTGTAAACAAGGAAGAAGTGAAACAGATCCTGGAGGAATGCCATGGCGTTATATGTGGAGGACACTTTGGTGGCCATGCCACAATGAGAAAGATTCATCGGTTAGGTTACTTTCAGTCCATTCTTGAGGGAGATGCAATAAATTTTGTGAAGAAGTGTTCTTAATGTCAAAATCTTTATGTACATGTATTGCACTCCCCTATGTATGACCTTAAGCCTATTGTGACACTATGACTCTTGTTGGAAAAATAAATATTATATATATAGATTGAGTACTTTACAAAATGGGTAGAGGTCATGCCTCTAAGCATCACTTGAGGGTTGATTTTTTAAATTTTGTTCAAAATCAAATCATTTGTAGATTCAGATTCTTAAAAATTATATTCGTATACAATGTCTCATCATTCAAATATTCACAAATGTCAAATATTTGTGAAATTTTTTGAATAAATCATGTTACTACAATTTATTATCCTTGGACAAATAGACAACTATAAGCCACTAGCAAAATGCAAATATCAATATTGATCAAAATTATCAGTCTCCATTCAAAATTGGCATTTCCTTGTAGCCTACTTTATTGGCCTATAGGACTAATGTGTGAACACCCATGGGAGCATACTTATTCTTGCTCACAATTGGATTAGAAGAATTTTCACCTCTACAAAGTCTAGAAACACCTAACCTTTGCGTCTCTTTACAAGGTCTTCTTGGTCATAAAGAGAATCAAGTAGCTAGGCTATTAGAACTCGAAATGTTGGATGAAAATGATAGATATTTGCAAATGCAAGAAGGTTATCTAGCTCATGTAGACATGTCAATTGTATAACAAAAAGGTCTCTCCCTAGCCTATAAAAATAGGGGACCTTGTACTAAGTATTAATAATTTAATCAAAAAATAAGCCAATAAATGTCAGAAATATAGACCTCGCTAGATTAGACCACAACTAGTCAAAAATACTTAGGGAATGGTAATTTATATTCTTGTGCACAATGGAAGTTGAATTATCTAAAAAAACTATCAATGCATCCATCCTTAAAAGTATTATACTTATAAAATACAATTACATTATATTTTGTTCATTTTATTTCATTGTGTTGCATGATTTCTCTTCTTTAAATTTTTTCATAGTTAGATCTAAGATAAAATGCCCTTGTCTAATTTTATGTGCACCCCTTATGGCACACACACAAAATAAGAGGAGAAAGATTGGAGAGGAGATAGGGAAGATAATAGAGAAACATATATAGAAATCGATCATAAACATGGTAAAGTGGGCATGAAGCCTAAGTGTGGTAAGATTGAGCATAAAAATTGATACACATCAACAAAAAATATAGATGCATACCAATGTTACTTAGTATTATATGTTTGAAAGAGAAAGAATAGAAGATGCCTCTATTTTTTCCTCACAATTGAGGCAATCATAGATACATGAAACCTAAGAAAATAAAGAAAACACTCTTCCTTGCAAGTGACACCACCCCTCCACCCAAGTGGCAAGACCAAGTGAAAAGCATAGAACATAAGATACAATGTGTAAATAAATAAATAAAATATGTGGATCATTTCATTATTTCCACAATGGGATCTTTTTCATTCACATCATGATGTATAAATAAGTATTCAATACATGATAAGTATATGGGGATATATTTTTTTGAACATTTTCTTCGCTTGGATTGTTATTAAATGTATCTTGGTAAGTATACAAACATAATGAATGAAAGTATAGGTGTGGGAATCTTTCCTACACTAATCAATGAGGAGATTTATGCGTAAATTAACTTAATCTTTATTGCTGCAAAAAATAATATACAAGATATATACCATAACACAAGGTTTACATGGGAAAAACCCTTTCAAAAGAAGAACCCACACTCTAAAACCAATACATATTATATTATTCAAAAATAATGATTACAATAAAATATTTAGGCTATGAATCTATAAGAGTATCACCAATATGCATATCTACAGTAATTCAAGTAACATGACAATACCTATAAATGAACCATCCAACCCAACAAATATTCATATCTAAGAACCAACAAATAGATTATGAACCAAAGTAAAACCATCAAATGGTTGTACAAAATTGTGAGCCCAAAATTGGTACTCAAAATGATATAAATTCAAATGGTCCATTATTGTTCTTGGTCTTTAGGCAATATTTAGCATGTTTCTTAGACCTTGTCATATTGTCATAACTTTTCGTACTTGACTACCTAACTTGGGCACATATTTTTGTCATCTTCCTCCATTCAAAGATGTTCTATGAAATGTGTCATAGGACTACCATAATATTGTTCAATATTTTAATGTAAACCCTTGTAATCATGCTCTTATGTCATTAGAATTCATCGTATGTAACTCCCACCTTACAATATCATAACAAAATTTATATCATCTTAGAGTTTGTTAAGCACATTCATGATGGTTGACATGTTGCAAATAATTCCACCTTAAAGTGGAAGACCCCACTCCTCATGTGAGGGAAGTTAATTAATAAATTTAAATAATTATAATATAAACATTAGAAATGTAAGGTTGAGATATTTTTTTCTCAATATTCTCCCACTTCTTGAACACCTTGTAAGGTTCAAAGATGAACTTTAACACTATCATCTAAAGTTACTATGGGTTAAGAGGCCCATAGACTATTTCTACTACCAAAACTTATCTATTCTCACATGCTTCATTAATGCATTTGGAGTTCATTTAAATGTGAAGCATCAAATTTCACCAACATCACCCTCCCATCCTCTACCATCTCTCGAATAAAATGATGCTAGATATTATTTTTTTCCTTGCATGAAAGGTGATATATTATTTCCCAACATGTAGCAAAGTGTTGTCATAATAGTGGTTTACAATTCCTGAGATGAACGAATTTTAGCTGAAATCGCATATTTTTAGAAAATATAATGATTTAAGCCTTAAAAAGTTCCATTTTAAGGATTCCAATTGAAGAGGGTTTGATCAAATCACCTTAGATCAAACCCCCTTGGATAGAACCTCGCTAGTTTTAAACCATACCTATAAATGCGTCTCCTTTACACCTATCAAAATGCTGATAAAAAATCACTTTTGATTTAGACTTTGGGGGATCAAATGAATTCATTTAAAATTTATTTCAAATTATTATAGTATTCCTTAGAACAAGCTATCCAATTAATATAATTTTAATATGTTTGGTTTTGTTATGTATTTATTTTTTAAGTTTTATTAAACATAGGTTTTTCATTGAAAATGAATTTATTTGTTCTTCACCTGTGGAAAAATAGAATATTATCAAAAAAAAAAATTGAAAAATATGAGTGCACTAGATATTGAAGTCCTTGATCCAACAAAAAAAAAAAAAATTTTGACATATACAAAAAAGTTACGCATACAATCTACTGTCCGAATTGTAATTCGTTTGACTTTGAAACTTGATTAAAGAAAAAATATTCAATAAAAACTATCTAACCAAGTGGAAGCACTAGATATCATAGTTACAAATCTAAATTTGAAAGAATTAGAATTTTATCCTTCATGGAAAAAAGTTATGCTATACGGTGGCCACTTTTTAAAAATGTTGTTTTCTGAAAAAATCTATTTTCATGGGAGATGGAAAAAGAAGTGCAATTTGATTCCAAAAATTTTGAAAAAATATTTTTAGAATCTACAGACAAAATTTGATGATACTCTAGTTTGCACCATCTTCAAATTCCTCACAGTTTAGCCACTATAGGTGCCCGAATGTGAAGATTTAGTTAAAAATAATAATTTCAGTGTCCAATTTGGCCAAAAATTGTAAACCACTATTATGGGATCACCTAGGCTCACTCTAGGTGTTGAACACCTAATTTTAATCACCCTATACTAAAAAACAACTTTAGAGTTCATTCTTATTCCAAAGCTTGATCCTATTTCAAAGTATAGTTTGGATTTGCCTCTCTAGAGCTTAATATCTATAACTAGATGGCCTCCTTATAAGAATGAATAGATTCCATGTACTCTATATCTATAATGGGAAAATAAACCATAATTTTTTTCTTACTCATCCAACTGATAACATCACCAAACAAAGTGAAAACATAACCACTAGTATATCTTCTACTATCAACATCTCCTTGCTTCTTTGAATCCAAAAATTCATGAATATCCATTGAGTTTTGATCCCTTATAGAATCATAATGATAAAAAATGGAGTACTCAAAGGTACCACATAAATATATAAATACTCTCTAAAATACATCCCAATGAACTCATCTAATATTAGTCATCAAATGGCTTAAAGAACTCCCACTACTTGGGAAACGTCTAGTTTAGTAAAAATCATAACATACACCAAAATCCAAATAGCATTTGCATAAAGCATATGAGGGTATGCGCAGGATCATGATGGGCCAAAAAATGGCAATATGATGGGTATGTGGCTGACAACTTTTTTTTTACCCAAAATTGATGAAATGAAAAGGGTTTTTAAAGGAGATTCTCATCTTTCTACCAATATAAATTATGCTTTACTTTGAATTTAATAAGTAATTATTATTCATTTTTATTCAAATTACAACTAAAGTCCTGATTGATGACTGATTGAAAAAATCTATAGCTTTCAAACGGTATCACTTTTTTAATCAAAAACATGTCACAATCTATGCTTACATACTATAGGATTAAAAAAAAATTGAATTTCATGAAGTTTTGACCAAGTTAAGGTGGTGAGACATACAAGTTTTTTATATTTTTAAAAGTTGTAATAAAAATTCATAATTAATTATTTACTTGGAAAAAAATTACAAAAAATATGCATCACATCGGGACATGAGTTCTCTACTTATATCTAAAATATTATCATTTTATTGTGGCTAGAGTTGTCAAACAGACATCAACTTATTTTTTCCCTAAAATTTAAGTACTATTGCATTGAAATTTCAAATTTTCACCAAATAGATTTCTTTTTTTTAAAACAAACCTAGTAGTTTAGGAAGTTCTACATTCAATTTTCTACACATTCTATTCTTACATATTTTTGAAATAATATAGATAACTTATTCAAATTTTTATGTCAAGTTGCCTAACTCTGATTTTTCTAATTTTTTTGCCACTTTAGGGCCTATTTTTTCCATGATGATCCTGCAAATACCCATGATCCATTTACTCCTTTTTAGTAGGTAAATTCAAACACTACTTTGTAGATAAATTAGTCTCTATCAAAACTATCAAAATAGGAACACATAATGATTTGCAATATATCATGTTAAATATTTCTAAATTTGAGCTCACAGACTTTCCTTTCCAAACTAAATATTGTGTTCACTCTATCTCTTCGAATCTCATAGTGTAGATATTTATAAAAACCTGCATATATGTCATATCAAACCATGCTAAAATTTGAGGCTTCAAATCATAAACTACATCCTTACTATTAAAAAAATAATAATTTAGATCATCAATGTAAAATACAATAATAAGGAATCAATCATTATCCATCTTTTACTAAATGTGATAATCTTATTTGGACCTCAAAAGTTATATGACCAACATAAAATAATCAAAATTCTAGCACCACATCCTAGGAGATCATTTGAGACCATACAAACATTTTTTTAATAGATACAAACCAAAGACTCATTACCTTTAATAATGTAGTTCTCTAGCTATGTCATGTAGTTCTCTTCCTCCAATTAATTATGCAAGAATGTTGTTTCACATCCATATATTATCTCCAAATCTAAATATAATAATATATATAATAAGAACCTAATAGATATTAGCTTAGTAACTAAAGAAAAAATCTAACCAAAGTCAATCCCTATAATATAGGAATAACCTTTCATAGCCAACATTTCCTTATACTTTTTAACACTAACATTTACAACCAATGGGTTTTCATCCTTCAAATAATGGCACCAAGTCCCATGTATCATTTTTCTTTAATTCAATCACCTCCTCATCCATATCTACCCTATAGGATTAAAATCAACCATAGTCATCACCTTATTTGTATCTCTAGGCTCATATGTACTATTAATCAGAGTAAAAATATATATCTAATCAAAAGGAGTATATCTATCTTGTTATTATCTATGTTAATCCAAAAAAAAAAAGGAGATGAGATCTAGAGGTTATACCTCCTCTCTATAGTTTTCTAAATGTTTTGAGATATCCTCCTCTTTACGTCCTTCATGAGCATTTAGTTCAACCTTCTCTATCTTTGGAGATAGTTGAACCCTATATTTCATTTCATCCTCTTCTATCTATAAAACTATAAGAGAAGGCTTAACTTGTATAGAAACATAACTCAATATTGATATACATAACTCTCTCAATTAGAGGGTCCCCAAGCCTTTATTATTTCATGCCAACACCATTTCCTATGAAGATACACTTATCTACCTTATTCTCCAATTTTGACCAGTTCTCCTTAGACACATGAGTATATGACTTGCAAAAATATACAAGAATATGTTATAATGAGAAATTTTCTCTTATGCAATCCCCCATATGAGTCTTAAATCCATAAGAGATAGTGTAAGAGATGTCTTAATCAAGTATCAAGTTGTGCAATCACTTATATCCAAAACTTCTACACTAAAATATCACCACTAAGCATAATTATACTTGTCTCCATCAATTTCTTGTTCATTGTTTTTGTCACTCCATCCTTATATGGGTATATGGAGTTTTCTTAATGTCTCTTTATTCTATTATTCTTTAGAATCTATCAACAAAATTTCAAACAATGTTACCACCATTATGAGTTCTCAAAACCTTAATCTCTTCTCTAGTCTAATTTTTTACAAGATCCTTAAAATATCTAGAATAATTCAAGAAGACTTCAAAATTACTTCTAAGGAAATATAGGTTCATTTCATTTTAGAATATTCGTCTATGAAAGATGCATCATACAAATATTTTGAAATCAAAGGAATGAGAAAAAGATCAAATACATCATAATCAATCAAGTGCAACACATTAGAACACTTCTTAAAATTAAAGTAGCACTTAACATGGTTTTTCTTACCATATATGAAATGTTCACAAAAATTAAATTTTAAGAAAACAATAAATTAACCCTATAATATTTTTATTTCTATGGTCTTCTCATGTATTGACCCATTCCCTAGTGTCTTAAAATTATCTTCTCTATAGGTAGCTTGGAGTTGAAGCAAGAGAACCCTGAGGTACCCAAAAAGTAAGACCATTAGAAGTAGATGTAACACAACTCTTTACTACTAGTCCTATTGGTGAAGGTGTGGATTCTACAAATCTATTCACTATAATACTAGAAGAACTATTTCATTAGCTTATGTATGTGTCGAGCTAAAATAAATTTTCCACATGAACATCCTTGAAAACCTATAAACATCCCACTAGATAAAGTAACCTACAAACTCACATCATCAAGATTTCTTACTAAAACAATGTTAGGCGTCTAACTAGGGATATGCACTATTTAATCCATATGTTCTCAAGGCCATGGAAAATTCATCACCATCATCTTGAGAAATTTAGCCTCATCATCTAAATCATTTTTACTTTTTATTCTCCTCCTTATAGTTTCTCTAAAATTCCCAAGCCTTTTATAGTTCCAACTCTTAGCGTTGATCTTACCAAGAGATTTGGATCTATATTTATCTTTCCTCTTTCCTTTATCTTTTAATATCTTATAAATAGTTAGGGGATTCTTGGTAGATTTAGGATTATTTTCTCAACATCTACTCATAAAGTAAAAGTGTGAAGTTACTGTAGAGTCTAAGCTAATGTAAATTGTAAACTTGGTAGAATCTACTCCATTCAGAGGTTGAACTAGTTGAATAGTCCACTCTACATCACTTGAGACCACATTAAATTTTCAATGCAAGGCTTGTAAGCTTATGATGGTGCAACATTATGTATGCCTTCATTGACTTAATGGACTTAAAACTACCTAAACTATCCTACTTAACTTATTCTAATTGCCGAAAATTCACAAAACTACAAAACAGTAAAAACATAAACCAGAACTAGTTGCTAGGGTTCCTTTTGAGCTATAAAAAAGTTAATACCGCAAAACATGTACACAAGGATAACTATCACAATTAACTCAGAGCATTCCATCAACATTCGATGAATTCATTCATATAAACCATGTAATACTAATATATTATAATCATAATTTCATCACCATAATTAAGGTTTAAGGCTACATAATGGATATAAAAGGATAGCATAGTGTAGAAACATTGTCTAGAGAATATGTTTAAAACTATCTTAAAACAAGTATAAAAATAGTAGAAACTAAGCCATTTTCTAGATGTATCACTGCCCCCAACTATCTTTTTTATTTTCCTCAAGAAAAACACTAGGGGTCCTAATTATACCATTGAGCAACCATAATTGTGCTGACACCTTGAATCTGCCTCAAATAAAAACCTTGATGTTCTAAAAGTTTCCTCATCTAGATTGTTCCTACCCTTTCATATTCATCACTTTTCTCCCCTGTCTAATGTGGGATTAGATAAAGGAGAATAGTTGGATGAAAAGTGAGTGGAATCCAATGAACTCCTTGAATGATATTGATTATCATGTAATGACATTCCCTCTAAAGAATTGCAATGAAATTATGCATGGAATGTGGCTCTTTTTTTTGTAGTTCAAGTGCTAGATTGTTCCATCTATCTTGCACATACTTCAAACACTATTGTCCTATACCCATAGCTAACATTTTATTTTTTTCATAGTCTACCTTCCTGATCTTCATGATTTTCTTTCCTACTCCCTTGTTTGTAAGGAGTCTCATCCATTCATCAATTATTGTATGTGGATCCTTAGCCTCTCTTCTGATTGGGAGTGTAATATATTTTTCTTTTTCTTCATATTATTCCATAATCTCTCCCCTAAGTTGTTCATTCCTGTAATAAGAGATAGGTGCTCTGATCTAAAGATCCCCCACAAAGATTAAAGGGTTCCATTCAGTTTAATTAGGTATCATATAGTTATGCAAATAAAATTCACACAATTGATTCTGGTCTTCGAGTGTAGATGCAACAAAAACTTCAAGAAACTAAGAGGTTTGACTCATCTCAATTGAATGCTTGCTAAATAATCTACTGAACTAAAAATATAAAAACCTTTCTTGTAAAATCAGTGCATAAGTTCTTGGTGGAGTTCTACACCTTACTATTTGTGCAGCCTTGTCTACAATCTCCTCCAATTGAAAGTTCTATTGTTTTATTCAGTTCCATATCCTTCTTTTCCAATTCCTGTTCATATTTTTGGTTTTCCTTTCTCCACTTTTCCTTCTCCTTTGCAAACTTAAATTAGTTATTTTCCACAATTGATATCCAAGTGAGTAGGCTGTATGATAATTGAGAGTTCTAAGAGGAGGAGGTCTCTCATCTGGCACTATCAATTCTTTATCCCCTATTTTAGTAACAACCAACTGTACTAGCACATCTAATTTAGTGCAATGACCATATAGCTGCAATTTTTCCTCCATATCCATCATTTTTACCTATCTTTCTTTCTCCTTCTTATAACATCTCATCCAATCCTTGCTTTCTTCTCTACTCAATATATCAAATTCAGATCTAGAAATTTAATTCAATCTTCCCACCACCTTTGAACTACTCTACCACTTCAAAACCTTTGTTTCCTCATATCTTTACAACTATAGGGTGATCCCACAATACTGGTTTATAATTTTTGGCCAGACTAGACATTGAACTGGATTTTTTTAACTAAATCTTCACTTTCAAGCACCTATAGCTGCTAAACCATGAGGAATTTGAAGATGATGCAAACTAGTGATTTGTGAAATTTTTTCTATAGATTCTAAATATATTTTAAAAAAAACAATGGAATCATATTTCATTTATTTTTCCATCTCCTTTGAAAACTAGTTATTATTAGTAAACACCATTTTTAAAGAGTGATGTTCATTGTATACAACATAACCTTTTTTCTATGAAGGATTAAATTATAATTTTTTCGAATTTAGATTTGTAAATATGATACCTAGAACTTTAATTTGGTTTCATAGTGTTTTATGGATATTTTTTTCTTAATTAAGTTTTGAAGTCAAACCAATTACAATTTAGACATAGGCAGACCGTATACAACATAAATTTTTTTGTATGTATCAAAATTCAATTTTATTGTTTTTGTTAAATCAAGGACATCAATATATAGCATAGACATATTTTTCAGATTTTGTTTTGGTAATCTAATATTTTTCCACATGTGCAAAACAAAGAGATTTATTTTTGGTGAAAAACCTACATTCACAAAAAATAAAAAAATAAATATATTGAAAATTATAATTTTTGGGAAGCTTATAATAAGGATTACATAATTACAAAGAATAAATTTTAAATGAATTCATTTGATCCCCCAAAGGGTAAATCATTAGTGGTTTATTATCAACATTTTGATAGGTGTAAAGGAGACTCTGTTAGAGGTATGGTTTAAAACTAGCGGGGTTGTATCCAAGGAGGTTTAATCTAAGGTGGTTTGATCAAACCCTCTTCAATTGGAATCCTTTAAATGGAACTTTTCAAGGCTTAAATCATTATATTTTCTAAAAAATATACATGATTTTAGCAAAAATTAGGATGTCCCAAAAAGTGTAAACCACTATTGTGGGATCACCCTATACCATTCTACAACTGCAAATTCCCTATTAAATTCAACTCTAGTATAAACTAAGCTGAATTTCTTATAAGCTCTCAAGGTTCAACTTTTAGTAATTTTGAAAATGGCGGTAGAATAACAGAAAAAATAAAACATGACTAAGGGTTTTGCATGTCATAATATTCTTTAAATTTGGTTTGGGTGGTAGATTCGAAAGGACTGGAAAAAAGATTGAGAAAGGCATACCACCCCCAACTTAATTGGTGAAGTGACCTCACTTCAAGTTGATGATTTGGAAGTGGCATAAATTCATGATGATAGAAATTAAAGATAATACTTCATATATGCATGGAATTAAATGAAAAAGTGTATGAAAGTTTAAAGAAAACTAAGTTAATCATAACAACATACCTTAAGTACTGGCTTGTAGAAGTAACCATCTTTTGCATGTGAAACCTGAAAGAATATATTTATTACTTGATTTTATGTGGAAAATATTAACTACAAGATAATGAATAGTGAGTAGTGAGTGGATATGGTGGGACGAAAATGAGGAGTATGAGCTAGAAATTTGACAACTTAGGTAGTTGAAATGAAAGTGGATAATAAAAGAATTATGCCACTTTATTTTGCAAGAAATGATGGATATGATACATGAATATTCTAAAATGAATATGAATGAACTTGTAGTAAATGTGGTGCAAAATGCATTGAATATTCTTTTCGGGTGCCAGGCGTTGCTACGGGCACCTACAATGTTGGGTCCCATTGTGAATGTTGACAATGTGAAGCTATAGGTCCCTTCTGCTACATGACCTTTGTGAATATTGATAACAAGTCACTCTAAAGATATTTTGAACATTATTATAATGTATAGTGTGTGCTTGTGTGAAGAAAAATAATGAAAAGTTAGTGCCAAGGAAGCTTGGGGACTGAGCTATGTAACTCAATCTTCGGGCCACTAAAACTATTGGGTATGTCTTGTATTACTGATGTAGGACTGTGTATTAGATTTTGTATCAAGTTCACTGAGAGCACCATATTTTTGGATCAATGAAAAGATGAATTCATCCTTTTGTAATGGTTTCTTATATAACTTCAATCTATGGCCATTAAAAAGAAGGGAAACCCAAACTACATCAATGGTGTGTAATTGTACTACCCCATTAGGGTAAACCTTGCTAATCTCATAGGGGCCCAGTCATCTAGACTATAATTTACCCTTGAAATATTTATACCATGAGTCATATAATAGGGCCCAATCTCCAATAGTGAACTCTTTTGTTTTAATGTATTGATCATACCACTTCATTCATTGTTGTTCTACCACCTTTGTATGATGTACTACTTCCATTCTTATCTCATCCAACCCATTCAAAGAATGAACCCTATCCTTTTGTGCTTCTATTAAATCCATTCCCAACTCTATTGTTATCCTCAATGTTTTGTATTCAAATTCAATATGAAGGATTGTTGTCTTTCCATAGACTAACTCATAGGGTGTACACCTAGTGGTTGTTTTCCATGTAGTTCTATATGCCCAGACTGCTTCAAGTAACCTTGAAACCCAATATTTCCTATGCAATTGCATTGTCTTGGTGAGAATGCTTTCAATCTCACTATTAGTTACCTCCACTTGACCATTAGCTTGTGGATGATAGGTTGTTGATTTTTTATGTATAATTTGGTATTCTTCAACCAATTTGGTAATGAGATCAAAGGTGTATTGGGGCCCTTGGTTAGTGACTATTTCTCTAGGCACTCCATACCTAGTAAAAATATCTTCATATTATAACTTAGCCACATTACCATCTCTGGAAAACTAGGGTATGTCCAGGATCATCATGGAAAAAACAGGCCCTTAAGTGGCAAAAAATTTAGAAAAATCAGAGTTAGGTAACTTGGCGTGAAAATTTGAATAAGTTATCTATATTATTTCAAAAATATGTAATAATAGAATCTATATAAAATTGAAAGTAGTTTCTAAACTACTAGGTTAATTTATTGTTTTAAAAATCTATTTGGTGAAAAATTGAAATTTCAATGCAGTAGTACTTAAATTTCAAGGAAAAAATAAGTAGGTGTCTGTCTAACCACCCTAACCATGATAAAATGATAATATTTTTTTATAATATTTTAGATATAAGTATATGACTCATGTCCCGATGTGATGCATATTTTTTTGCAATTTTTTTCAAGTAAATAATTAATTATGAATTTTTTATTACAACTTTAAAAAAAAAAAACTTGTATGTCTGACCACCTTAACTTGGTCAAAACTTCATGAAATTCATTTTTTTTTAATCTTATAGTATACAAAGCATAGAATGTGACACATGTTTCAGATTCAAAAAATGTGATACCGTTTGAAAGCTATTTATGTTTTTCAATCAGCCTATCAATTAGGACTTTAGTCATAATTCAAATAGAAAATGAATAATAATTATTTATTAAATTCAAAGTAAGGAATAATTTATATAGGTGGAAAGCTGAGAAACTCCTTTAAAAACCCTTTTCATTTCATCAATTTTGGGTAAGAACAAAGTCAATAGCCACATACCCTACAAATACCCATCATATCGCCACTTTTTGGCCCATCATGATCCTACACATACCCACTATAGAACCTTAACTTCCACCCATTTTGTCAAGTATTCAGTGCAAACAAGGATATAATCATTTTTGTTTGATGTAGGAGAGACTGGTCCAATGAAGTCTAAACCCCATTTTTCAAAAGGTGCTAATGTTAACTAAGGTTGTAAGGGAATCTCATCACTTTTTGTTGGCCTTCCCATTCTTTGAAACCTATCACAGCTTTTGGTGATGTATTTAACAACATTTTTATGCAAAGTAGGCCAATAATAGCCTGTTGTGAGGATCTTAAAATTTGTTCTCTTTATTGCAAAATGACCTCCACATGGCTCATCATGGCATTCTTTCATGATATAAAAGATCTCATATTATTTGATGCATCTTCTCATGATGTTATTAGGTCCTGTATAAAATATATAACTAGATATCTAGGAGTAGGAAAAACATTTATGAACTAAATGTCTTTTCTCTCTTGGTAAGAAATGTGGTGGAATCTTCCCTATGACCAAATAATTAGCAATATCTGCATACCATGGTAATTGTACCTGCAAAGCTAACAAATGTTCATCTGGGAATGAATCATCCACCAGTCTTTTATTTGATTATGTTGCCAATCTGGACAATAAATATTCCACTACATTTTCTTTACTAGGTTTATCTACTATAGTAATATCAAACTCCTAAAAGAGAAGTAACCATATTACCAATCTCCCTCCAACTACTAACTTGTTCATCAAATAACTGATTTTTGTGTGATCTGTATTGACAAAGACTGGATAGCTAGTACTATAGTGTCTGAATTTATTAATAACATAAACCACAACAAGCATCTATTTTTTTGTTACAGTATAGTTTAACTTTGCTCCTTGAAGGTTCTTGTTGATATAATAAATTGCATACTCCTTTTTGTAACACCAACTATCTGCTAACTTTTATTTCTCTTCCATATATATCATCATGAAGTTAGTTAAAAGAAAGCAAATAAAATGGCATTCTTTATGAAATAATCCCTTATGCTCTACAAATATAACAACAAAACAAACTAATTGAAATCATAAAGATCATAATGAATAATCTATTCCATAGTGGATTGGTGTCAGTTTTGAGAAGTGACCCTTTCCCAACCCTTGATAATGTCAATGGTGAGGATGCAATGCCTTGAAGATGGACAAAATCAGTTCTCAATTGAAGAGAGTGACTTTGCATGAGTTTTGTAGATGATTTGATGAAGAATTAGCCCTTTATTTATAGATTTTCAAATTGGAAGAGAGCTCAAAATAAAGAAATGTGGGATAATGATTTGGCCAATGAGATGAGGCCACTTGTCAACTTGTCATAGGTTGAGGAATGTGCAAGTTTTGGCCAATGTCCCCAAGAGAGGGAGATTCAAATTTGAATTTGTGAATTAAATGTTGAGAGGGGGACATGAAAGAGAGAATTTATTGCAATGTTGGAAGGGACAAGTCAACTTGTCTTTATTTTCAAACTTGAGGGAATATTCTATTTTTATGCCAAGTTGAAAGAAAATAAGGATTTTAATAAATCAATAAATTGATTTATTTGTGCAAGTGGGAAAAGCTAGAGGATGTGATGGGTGGTTAGGTTAGGTTAATCAAGATTAGATTAGATTAGGTGATGATTCAGATGCTTTGACCCATTTGACTTGAATACTTTGATTTATTTAAATAAAAAGGGATAGAAGGTAATTTCAGACTTAATCAAATAAAGATTTGATTTATTTAATCAAGGAGGGTGATGTCAGGATAAAATTTGATTTATTTAATATAAGTTGATGACTTTAGGAGATTGACCAAATAATCTTGATTTATTTGATAAATGGATGAATATGACCTAATAAAATGTATGATGTCAATTTCATGTGTCTACATTTTTCCCCTCTTTGAAGCAATGTATTTGCTGCATTGGTTCAAAGAATAAAACTTGTCACGATAAAAAAATTTAAAAAAATATGATTTTTTCGGTTGCCCCAGTGGAAAGAAGTACACTAGTACATTGCCCCCTCGAGAGATCGAGTGAAAAGACTTTATTTGAAGGTTGATCTCACGATAAAGAGGTTCAAACTATATGGTTATGGATGATGATGCAAACGAGACAGTTTTAAGATGCTTAGAATAACAGATCTATATTATCTTAAACAACTTAAATGATGATATAATGTGATGATGGATGAGATGGATGATGTGATATGCTATGATTATGAAATGGATGATTTATGAGATGCTTAAACTAACAGATCTATATTATGATGATGAACATGCACGTGGGATGATATGTAGAAAAATGATGTTTCGTGGATGCAGGATGGATGCACTGGTGATGATGATTAATTATTCATGACGTGATGTTAGTGCGGAAAAGAAGACATTAGATGATGACAAGAGGATCCAACAAGCCAACTTTATGAGGGATGATGATGATAAATGATGATGATAGATGTATGATTTGCTTATCAAGGATTGGGATTTTAAAAGGGCTACTTACCTTATGTTTGATAACACACATAGGTGTGATGCATCAAGGTATAAAGAACCAGGATGGCATTGCACCTAGTGAGATGGACTTTGACTTGACAAATAGATAGGAGTATTCTTGTTCACACTTGACATACAAAAACCTTGCTAGGACGTACCTAACAAAGCAAGTATTTGCCAAGTTATTTTACAAGAATGTCCAACAAGCACAACAGACAAAAGGATAATGATTGTTGCCCCATTCCTATCTCTCTAAATCCTTCATTCGAATATCATCGAGAGGTCCTTGGAATGAGCGCAATAAGATAAATCCAAAGAAAAGATCAAGTATGCAAACAAGCCAATGTTCTTCATACCTCGAGCCAAAGGGATGTGTTTTGATAGGATAAGAATCCAAGTGATCCAAAATGATGCCCATTGTCAGAATGATATATCCTAGGACATGCATTGTGTAGGATGATGATGGTTTGATAAGTTGATTGATAGGCTATTGATATAAGGCTGATTGACATGTTTGAAAATGATCAATATTTTGTTTTTGCTTTAATGGTTTGTTGTTTGCTTTTGATTTTACAATTGAAGCTTGCTTTTGCTAATTGTTGTGGTTGTTTCTATTTGTTTTTCCAAAGGATGAAGGTGACGATCAGTTTATTATGGATGATTGATTATTTCGACTAAAAGCAAGATGAAACGGATGGATTTTTTCAAATATTTAGATGTTTTTGACATTTTTTGGAATATTTTGAGGCTGTTTTTGGTATTTTCAAGATTTTACAAATGTTTTGATTTTTGATTTTTTTTTAATGTTTTGGGGTTTTATGAGATTTTATGAATGTTTTTGGATTTTGCATTTTTTGAATGTTTTTGGATTTTCGCATGATTTTAACGATTTGGATATGGATATGCATGACGATATCAATGCTTTGTTTTGGGATTTTGTTGAAGACCAAGCTAAGGTGGATTGATTGAATCGATGGATTGATGATGATGATAACATTGTTGAGGATACACAACAATGCAAGGATAGTGTTAAGAAACACAAGGATTGAGATGTTGATGGGATTGATGATGATAACATTGTTGAGGATGCACAACAATGTAAGGATAGTGTTAATCAATACAAGGATATCCTGAGATGATGATTTTTTGATTGGATTTGATTGATTATGATTGATGAAGCTTGATTTGGAACAAAATCTATTTGAATGATTTGATGTGATGTTTGAACGGTGTGTTAGATGCGACTGATATTGATTTTTTGGATTGATGTTCGAAGAAAGATGAAGACTGATAAGAAATGCCTTCTCGTCAAAATATGCCATGGGCTAGTGATTTAGATTGTTGTTCACAAGTGGTTTGACCAATTTTATTCTACATTTTCCAATGTTTGAATCACCACATAAGTTGGGAGGATAAAGATCAAGATTTATTCCTCAAAGCAAGATGTAAGTATCTGCCCCCCAGTGTCTAGCAATGTATGGAATGTTATGGATGGATGCTTGTATAGGTGTGTGGACGGATGGATAGGGATTATCTTGTGATAAGATAAGGTGTTTGAATGGAGGAATGCTTCATTGAATAATGATTCATGGCTCAGATAATTCTAGATAGGATAGGATCAATGAAAACAGCCCATGTCAAGATGTTTACCATAAGCAAGTGTAAAGTGTGCACCAAACTTTCATCAAGATCAAGATACCTTGGATGATGGATGCAGATGGATGAAAATAGATTGGGTAAATGGTTTATGGATGAATGGATTTATTATGGATAAGACAGATGGAATGTTGCTTTATTATGGATGGCATAAGATGCTTTCACCTGAAGTGTCACACGCAGATGCTCAATTCTACACATGATGCCTGTTTTACAGGTTTTCATCATGGTACCTACCCAAAGCGTTGCCCATGCAGTTTTCACTAGAGGATGATTTTTTTCTTTACTGTTTTCAATCCTTTTTTGGATTTTCATATTTTTTATTTTTTTGGTTTTTCTGAAAGATTCATGCTAACCCACCTGGTGGTGCTAATGTAGATGCTTTTGTCATAATGTGCCATTGATATCCTTCCTGAAGAAGTTGTTTTTCCAAGATACATGCACTTGAATACAACTTTTGAGATTCTTGACCTACTTTGCTCATACCAGAGTTGAATTTGTCTTTGTGCGCACATTGCGATAGAGTGCCTTCTGAATCCTTATGATGAAGGGTTGTTGCCAATACATGGTTAATTTGAGAATTGGATATCATGTGTGGAGGCGTGGATGGAGTGTGTTTAGGGATACAAGATGGATTGGTTGACAGTTTGGAGCCTTTGACTCTCCAAACTTGGGAAAATGAGCAATGATGGGTGGATACGAAAGTGTGTGTGGAATTAGGACCAACTACTTGATACACTTTGTATGTTGCTTGAAAAGCCTACTTTTGCTTTTGTGGATATCTTTGATGGATACTTTTCCCTTTTTTATTTTTCCCCATAGTTTCTTTGACTGATGGAGTTTGATAGGGATAATCTTTCTTTGTATGTTTTGGTATCCATGCAAATTTTATTTTTCCATTATGCTTCTTAGCTTCTTTTGCTTTGATAATGTTCTTCGTACTTTGATTCAAATATTTCCTTTGATGTTGGTCCCAATTCATGGATGGGGTGATGGGTGGATGAAGATTCATGGCGTGGCTGGTTGTAGTATTGGCAATGGTTTCACCATAAGAATTCTTTGTGCTCCCTATGTTGACGTTTGCTTAAGACATAGTTTCCCCCAGTATTGTGGAAGTAGTACCTTTGTTCTTTGATTCTTCCTATTTTGAGATGTCTTGTTCAATAAGCATTCTCTAATAGATAGCCACTATAGATGACCTTAGTTCAACTTGTTGCTTTGCTTACTCTAGATTATACTATTCTATCTGACTTGTTTCCTTGAGTGGATAATGTTGGATATCCTCACACCTGATGTCCTCAATCTGAATTTGGGATATATCTGATCCTGATGTTGACAACTCTATTTGACTATACGAATCAATAACATGCTCTTTTTGTGTAATAATTTCTGGAGTAAAATAATCCTATTCTAAATGAAGACCATCTACGTGTCCATCCACAAAAAGTATATCATGGGTAGATGGAGGAGTATGTGCTACATGGATATGATCATCTTGCATAGATAGGAGAGTGTCCATTAGATTGTTGCAGTATCTTGAAGATACAAATTCTTGATCTTGAATGAATTTGGAGTTGCTTTTGACATGGATCAGTTTCAAAGGATGGATTGCTTATAAAAGGTTCTTGGATGTCATCATTAGACATGGTAAGTGGTTCAATATCATCAAGTGTCGAGTTCAGGGTTCCTTTAGTATATGTAACCATGAGGTCAAAGGGTGTCAACATGTCTTGGAAGGGACCATTGCTAGACCTTGGTGAAATATTTTGATCATGCTTTGGAATAAATTCTTGAGATATTTCCTCTAACTCATAAGGCAATGTAGAGACATTTTCAACATGATCATAGGTGAACGGATCATGCATTATGTCAATAGGATCAAATAATCCTAACACTCCTTGAAATAGATCACTAAAAAGTGGTTCTTGATGTATGGTGAGTTGATCATCGGATGGGGTGGAAACATCTTCAAGGTGCTCATCGATGGATAGATCTTGATCATTGTTTTCAACAATTGTGGTGGAGGTATTTCCAATGTCTTCAACCATAGGGTCAAATGATGTTGACATTTCTTGAATTCGATCATTGTTGGTTGGTGGATTTTGATCATGATTGAAAAGTGACTCTTGACATATGTTGATTTTATCTTCGGACGAGATAGAAACATCTTCAATGTGCTCTTTGATGGATAGATCTTGATCATTGCTTTCAGAAATTGTGGTGGGGAGATTGTCAATTCTATCACCAGTGGTTGAATGTTCATCGTTATCCCAATTGCTATCATTTTTTGTGTTTGTGCTTGTGTTTGTTGGGTAGCTTGAGATGCTTGGGCGGCTTGAGAGGCTTGATAAATTTGAGAGGCTTGTTGCACTTGTTGAGCTTGTGTTGCTTGTTGCATGGCTAGATATCATTGGATGGACTTTTGGTAGGCTTGGTGAGCTTTTAGCGCAATGTTATATTGCCTTGCTGCATTTGGTTTTGGTGGTAGTGGTGGTGGAGTTGGAATTGTGTTGGATGTAGTGATGAGTGGTTGAGATATGCTTGGAGTGATCGTGAGGGTTTGAGATATGATGGGTGTGATAGGGGTGGTTGGAGTGATCGAGGTGATAGGAATGGTTGGAATGATCAAGGTGATAGATCTTTGGGAGACCATACTTTGATTTTTCAAGATTGATGTTGTCATTTGATTAGATACCATCTATTGGTGCCATGTCAATGGTATATTCAATGGATTTGATGTGATGGCTTGATTGGTGTTAGGTGGATTGATTTGGATGGAGTGATTGGTGCTAGGTAAAGGGGGAAGCCCTAAACCAAGGAATGATGTTGATATGGGTAATGGTGGTGGAGATGTCTCTTGGCGTAATGACTCAACTATCTTGGTAAGTGTAGCAATTTGATCTCGCCAAATTTGATCTTGATTTCGATCTTGAATCCCTTGATATTGTTGATTTGGTTTTTGTTCAAGAAGATTTGGGATGCATACTTGTGGTTTTTGAATGGGATCATGAAAATTTTGATTTTGGACAATGTTCTGATTTGGGATGGTGTTTAGATTTGGCATTATCGGTTGAAATTGAACATTGTCTTGATTTAGGTAACTTTGATTTTGCATGGCGTCACCTTGTCTTGGAGTCATTAACATCTTGTTTGGACTCTAAACAACAGTTGTATGATTTGCAAACATATTTATCCCAAATTTTTCCGGATTCATGTTTGGAAAACTTGTACTTGGTACATTCTCATTTGGCATGTAGGGATTTGATGTGACGATGTTGTTCGTTTGAAGGCTCATGCATTGATTGTTCAATTGATAGACTTGTAGGTTTGGATCTACCATTGGGAAATGTGTTCCAATATTTGATTTGGGCATACTCACACTTGTTGTGCCATTGAAATTTGTAGAAGGTAATGATCCCATGTATGGATTGTATAAGTGTGAGTTTTGATAATCAATCGGCATTGTAAGGCTTTGATAGCTTAGTTGACTTGGATTACTCATGATGTATGGATAAAATTTGTATTCCATGTTACTCTTGTGTTTTGACCTTGTTGTAAAAGTGACCTCTAAGGTTCTTAGGACCAATGACAAGATTAAGGATGAAAGGGGTGAATGATATGAGTGTTGAACATTTAGGGACTTTGGATCAATGCTAGACTTAGGGTTTGATTTTGATAGGTTTGATTGGATAATGAACTTGTAAACCCTAAGATGTTAGATGCGATCTTAGGATGAATTTTTTCAAAGGATTTCTAATTCAATTAAATGTATGAGAAAGGATGGATTCCCATACACCTAACTAAACAAGGTGATTCTAATTTTGATGATTTACCCAAGTCTAGAATGATGCTTCCAAAGCTCTAAAGTTGTTTGGTGGGATGGGTTTTGATAGATGTTTGGAATTTGGATGAAGTGTTTGATTTGATCCTAAAATAACCTAGGAAGGACTTGTTTATGAGACCAAGATAGTGAAGAACATGTCTTTCTCTAAGAGTAATACAAAATCAAAAGACCAATGTTTGCATGAAAATCATATGACCAAAAGATGCCAAGCACAATGTGGGGTCCAATTGATTCAATATTTGCTTAATGGATTCTTTTTATCACAAACACTTCTTGATTAGGTTTTCAACTGAATGCCCAATGTCCTAATTTTCTTTCATCCCACAAAATGCATTATGCGGAAATCGAGGATATCAAGGAAAAGCTTTCCTAGTGTTGACCTTAGTAGGAGCAAATTGAGATGAAATCCAAATGTTTAGAAGCCTCTAAGGATAAGAATCCCAAGGGAAAGCAATAACATGTGAATTTTTTCAAGGATATTTGCTTCTCTTAAAGGGTTTGAGATTTGATGCTCATGTTGAATGTTGGTTTTCCAATGTTTTTTATCAAAGCACTATGTTTTCAAACTGACTCACAAGTAATATAACATCCTAGATCAATTGGCACATTTTTCTTGGTGGGTTTGCCTCATGCCCTTCGTAGTAGAAGAGATGAATTTACATGCAACCAAGGGAAAAATATAAAGGTATGTTAAGAATGAAGTCTTAACCTCTATATTTTAACCAAGATCGGACATGGCAAGTAACTTCTTGGAATCTAAGTTCCAATGCACCACTTCGATAAACTCGGTGAATGGGTTAATAGGCCACTACAAACAAGGGTTTTTGTTTGGACTTTCCATTTGTGGAAATTGACCCATACGGCAAGAGTCCCTTTTTGGATCCATCTTGTCAGAATCAACTGCATGATATTGGCATTTACTCCAATACCCACATTTATATCCCGATTAGAAATACTCTTGGCTTTAGAGTGTTACCAGTTGAGTCGTTCCCTTGGGTGAGTAATTTTTGCCCAAGGCAGGCCCTCTAGGATAAAAAAAAGCGAGTAAAAAAAAATCTGTAACTCAATCAATCTTTGATGGCAACAAAGAGAATATATGCAATAATGCCCCCACTCACACTCGCACAAGATCTTGTTCAATTTTAAACCCAAATTGAAATGTGGAGGTGATTACTTTATCTCACCCTAAAGTCATGAAAAAGGCCTTTTGATTCTCAAGATCACTCTAAAGCGTGAGAGAAGCACATACGTCCTTTTTCAATGCCTTTAGTTTAAGTAAGCCTTCATGAAAAACAAAGTTGTACTTGTTCTTTTAAAATCCACAGAGAAAAATGTGAGTACTTTTTAAGCACCAAAAGATGAGTGAGAGATACTTTTTTCAATTGTTATCCAAAACAAACTCTAATAAGTGGTATCCCTAATGTTCGTTTTAGCCTTTGCAAGAAATGGAAAGATTCTTTTTAAAACCCAAACGACATTAGTGTTCTAAGAAAGAAAAGATAACAAATTCTTGAAGGAGTGTTAAACAAACACTAAAGTGTTTAAAAACACTTTGATCTTTCAAGATATCATCCTCATGCTTCTCCTCCTTTCATTTTCCTTTCGCTTTCCTTCATTTCCTTTTTCTTTCCTTCTTCGCTTTCCTTCTTTTACCTTCATTGTCCTTCGTTATCCTTTGTGCCTCATTTTCCTATAAGATAAAGACAATAATGTGAGTATCAAGTCATTAAATTTGTTTTAAGCCTTCAAATCAACCAATGAAAAGATTAATGATTAATAAATGGGGCATAAATAAGTGGTATCTTGCAATTATTAATTTTGTCTTTATGATTCTGCAATAGAAAGACAAATATTAGCATGAACATTCAATAAGATCCATGATTTTTTTGCTAGCACAAATTTAATGAATGCATTATCTTATGCATTTTATCGATCATATTCCAAGCTAGTGGTTGCTTCAACCTATTAACGCCATCCTTAGATTTTGATTTAAATGCATTCTCAAAAAAAGTGTCAGATATGGGTAAATACTTAATGCTTCAAATTGATATAATGAGTACAACAAAGATAGTAAAGAAATATTATTTATGAAGTTCCTCACATGAAAAGGATTTGCAGCAAAGGTCTTTACAGTAAGAGAAAAAGTAAAACAAACTCACAACATTTGAAGATTAAGTCAAAATACTTATAGCTAAGTGACTTATGTGGGCTGTCATAAAGTTGCAGGCTGCACCACAATTTGAAAAAAAAGTCATATCATCATTATTGCACATTTATTCTTTAACCTCGTAGAACTCATAAAATTGATAAGGATGTAGCCTAAGAATTGAATTCCATCAATGTATTTGAGGTTTTTTCAAACCATAGCTATGATGGGACCTACATAGCTTCTCACGCTCTTAGATTGCATTCATTACATGCTCCCCTGACCTGCCATTATTCTTGTTGTTGTCTGCTTCTTACAAGTATGGAAATTCCACCTCTAATTTGGAATGAGACCTTCAATGTCCCTTCTCTATGTGTGTTCGGTCTTCTACAAGCAGAGATCTAAATCTTTCTTGTGGGTTCTCCTATGGAGGCTGCTCAGCTTGCCTTTGTATGGGAAATTTTGTGCATAGTGCAACTAATGCCAGAGATGTTATTTATAATATAATATATTGTTCCTTAATTATGTGTGTATCCAACATCAGAGATTTAATTCAAAGAAGACACATCATTAAAGACAAAAATAACAAACATAATGACTCCTTATCGAATGCCTAAAGGGATAGCGTGGGATTAAATAATCCAGTCCTTTGCTTTAGTCACATATATCATCATTGACACTGCTTCAGTTGTCCCTGTCCCACTTTAATGGAAAACAAGTTGCGTAGCATGCACGTCCCCTCAATTTTAATGCCAGTAGCCTCTAGCCTTTACTTTCTAGTCGCTTTCACCATGGTGGTCGATGGATGTTTCCTTGGTCTTTCCCTGTCTGTCACCAAGTACCTGCACATTGTTTGGTTAGCATCAATTATCCTAAAGATAAAGCTACTCCTTATAATGTGGATAAATTACAATGTGATTATCATAAAGAAAGCAACTCCTTCGCACATCACAATGCTCTGCATATTGTTCATAGACACTAAGTAGTAATAAAAATCATTCACAATGACAAGCGATTTTCAAAATCAATTTGAGTAGAAGATTCAGCAGGAGATCTTTTTTTTGTTTGTTTGTTTTTTTTTTTTTGCTTCCTGTATGCTTATGACCTTCCACTTCTCTAACTTGGCGAGTAGCATATTTATATATATATCAAAGCAATTTTCAATGGAATCTCTTTATCTTCAATCTTCAAATTCTTTGACATTTCATCTAATAAATATATACAAAATAAATTTGAAGAAAACTTTCGAAATTTTCAAGGAGATGCTCTTGGCAGGTGTAAAACTGAATTCCTCAACCTTTGCCAGGCATGTGCCAAAATGGGTGCTTTGGAATAGGTATGCCCATTCATCAAAGCATAATAGAATGGGGGAATTTTGTTGGAAAATATAGTTGACTGCAAAGATAACAGAATAAGAATGTTGCAAGAATGCTTAAGGAGATCTCATCTCCTGGAAATAAATGATTATGCATGCAATTAGTTTATCACAAAGTATTTGGAGATTTTAAGGCAAGTATGACTAACAGATAGTGATCTCTACATAATGCTATGAGATTGAGATGAGCAATGTAAAGCAACAGGCATTTTATTGTTGTGATTGAAGTCTCCAAAATAAAGCACGCAAAGTGTTTAGCTGACTTAAGTAAAGAAATGTAACCTTATCGGATGATTAAATAAACCTTCCGTGACAAAATGATTACAGCATATACAGATAATTGAAAATACCAAACAAATCTATTTGGTATATGTAATTCCAAAAATTATTGTTGTTGAAACTCCCCCAGCGGCCACTATTTATTTAAGCACAACTTTGAAGGAAGTTTATATATGAATAAAAAAAGAAAACTATTTTCCTGAATAGTGACAGAGCATGGGATTAAAGCTTGAACAGAAACCAAAATCCTATCTATTGCAATAATCGTTATCAAATAGAAACATAGGCTTTATATTCATGTCTAATGCATAAATTAAAATAAAGTGAACAAAGAACAAGACTGTGGGTTTGAGCCCCACGGTGGGCGCCAAATGTAACACCAACTATCTGCAAAATTTTATTTCTTTTCCATAGATATCATCATGAAGTTAGTTAAAATAAAGCAAATAAAATGGCATTCTTTATGAAATAATCCCTTATGCTCTACAAATATAACAACAAAACAAACTAATTGAAGTCCTAAAGAGCATAATGAATAATCTATTCCATAGTGGATTGGTGTCACTTGTGAGAAGTGACCCTTTCCCAACCCTTGATAATGTCAATGATGAGGATGCAATTCCTTGAAGATGGACAAAATTAGTTCTCAATTGAAGAGAGTGACTTTGCATGAGTTTTGTAGATGATTTGATGAAGAATCGGCACTTTATTTATAGATTTTCAAATTGGAAGAGAGCTCAAAATAGAGCAATGTGGGATAATGATTTGGCCAATGAGATGATGCCACTTGTCAACTTGTCATAGGTTGAGGAATGTGCAAGTTTTGGCCAATGTCCCCAAGAGAGGGAGATTCAAATTTGAATTTGTGAATTAAATGTTGAGAGGGGGACATGAAAGAGAGAATTTGTTGCAATGTTGGAAGGGACAAGTCAACTTGTCTACATTTTCAAACTTGAGGGAATATTCTATTTTTATGCCAAGTTGAAAGAAAATAAGGATTTTAATAAATCAATAAATTGATTTATTTGTGCAATTGGGAAAAGCTAGAGTATGTGATGGGTGGTTAGGTTAGGTTAATCAAGATTAGTTTAGCTTAGGTGATGATTAAGATGCTCTGACCCATTTGACTTGAATAATTTGATTTATTAAAATCAAAAGGGATAGAAGGTGATTTCAGACTTAATTAAATAAAGATTTGATTTATTTAATCAAGGAGGGTGATGTCAGGATAAAATTTGATTTATTTAATATAAGTTGATGAATTTAGGAGATTGACCAAATAAACTTGACTTATTTGATAAATGGATGAATATGACCTAATAAAATGCATGATGTCAATTTCACGTGTCTACACTTTCCATCCTTCTAACCCAAGACTACTCCAATTGAAAAATTTCAAGCATCACTATGTATGTGAAATGAGAGAGTCCAATTAGGCCCTCTCAACATTGGTGCTTGAGTCAGAGATTTCTTTAGTTCTTCAAAGGAGTGTTGAAACTTGGAGGTCCATTCAAATTCAATGTCCTTACTCAAGAAAACTAACAGTCGTGCAACAATCTTACTAAAATATTTGATAAACTACCTATAGTAGCTTGCATGACCAAGGAAGCTCCTGATATCCCTTTGTTTCTAAGGAATGGGTAAAGTAGATATTATCTCTATCTTGTGTGGGTAAACCTAAATTCCTTCACTAGATATAAAGTGTCCCAACACAATTCCCTATGTCATCATCATAAAAAACTTCTCATTGTTGAGTGACAGTTTCTGTTCCTTACATCAATTAACACATTTTCCAATTTATTGAGAGCTTCCTCATAACTTTCACCATAAGTGGTGAAGTCATCCATGTATATCTCCATGTAGTCATGTGCATAATCAAAAAATATGTTGAGTACTGCTCTTTGAAAGGTAACTGGAGCATTGCATAAACCAAGGGGTAGAACAGAGTAAGCATAAGTCCCCCAAGGACATGTAAATGTAGTCTTTTCCTGACCCTTTGGAGCAATTTTAATTTGGTTATAACCACTAAAACCATCAAGAAATGAGTACTTCTTCCCAGCTAGAGAATCAAGTACCTAGTCTATGAAGGGTAGAGGAAAGTGATCTTTCCTAGTGGCTATATTCAATTTCATGTACAGTCTACATAGACTCCATTTCCCAGTTTTCTTGGGAACAATTACTATAGGTGAGACCCATTCACTATCTAATATTAGATAGATAAAACCTACATCAAGGAGCTTTTATAGCTCAACTTTTACTATCTCTTTGAGTAGGATTCATACGCCTATGTGGTTGTCAGATGGGTCTATAACAATCATTAATATAAATCATACGCATACATAAATTAAGGTCTATTTCTTTCATATAATGGTAATCCCATGCATATACGACTGAGTGTGCCTCTAGCACTATTTGTAGCTCAGCATTCTACTACTCCTTTTTCAAGGCATTATTGATATTTAACTTCCATCT
The DNA here is from genome assembly GCA_007258455.2 of Sequoia sempervirens. NCBI lineage: Eukaryota > Viridiplantae > Streptophyta > Pinopsida > Cupressales > Cupressaceae > Sequoia > Sequoia sempervirens. The sequence goes on from VDFB02379711.1 coordinate 226,774,236, forward strand.
TGGCATAATTTCCAACTCCTTTGATCCCTCTTGAACTGATGAGACCAAGGCCTAATATAATGGGAAAACATTGTTAAGGTAGTAATGAATGACATAGTTGTGATATCTCTTCTATAGAATTGGTAGGTATAATAGTTTGCAAGGGGTCTTGTAGGCATATGAGGAAGTAATTTTGGATTATGTGAGCAATAATCTCATCTTCATCATGGTCATCCAAGAAGAGGGTGTTTTCTATGGTCATTAGTGTCTATAGACAATAGTTATCCTCCTCCTCACCCAAATTGGGCCAAATGGTGTGCTATAGGTCTACATATGGTTGGGCTGGTGGATAAAGAACTAGGTTCTTTGTAACTATCCCATTAGATATTATAATTTTACCATACCTACAGCCTATAAATAAATCTGATGTAGCTAACCAAGGCCTACCTAGGATGAGTGGGTAACCGACAACGTTGAATTTGGGTTGTACAGCCATGAAGTCCATAGGGTATTCCCAAGAATCCAATGCAATGAGTATATCTTCAACAATCCCCTTAGGCTCGACTGTGGATCTATCATCTATCTACAAAATAGTTTGTGTGGGCCTAAGATTAACCAACTGAATCAACTGCATTATTTCTTTTGTCATGACATTTATGGCTTCCCCCAATTCTATCAAAGTATTCTTAATGAGGGTCCCATTAATCTTAACATCCACAACTAGACTACGAGGATCTGTATACTTAGGGACTGTAATGTCCCCTAATATGGTGTCTACTAGATTTCCCAAGGCATGGACTATCTAGGGATCTTTTATTTTCCTACCTAGTTTCTTAAGACATAGATCCCTTACAGTTTTTGTATAGATAGGGATGTCTTTGATAGCTTGGATAAGTGGGATTTTAATGCTCACATCTTTTAGTTGTCCTAAAAATTTTGTTTTAACCTATGTTAGATGCTTTTATATAGCTAGTAGTACAAGAAAAGGTGGCTTGGGATTTGAAGTAATTTGGTGTACCTGATTTGGCTCAAGTTCCAAATATGGTTTATCAAAAGCCTCAACTGTAGGTTCCTCACCCTCCATTTATATAATTTTTAGGGATGAAGGTCCAGTAGGTTGTTTCCCTAATTTGAGGTGGACATCACTCATCTCTACCCTATAAGTGGGTTATTGCATACCTTCGTTAGTATAATCCTGCTGAATAGGCTTAGTGTTAAAGTTAGGTGTAGTTTGGGTAGGTATTTGTTGTTGCTTGGGTGGATGTGATGCATGATATGATGGAGGCATTAAATCTTGTGGTTGTTGTGGAGGAGGGAGCATGGGCTATTAGTAATTCATATTTTGTTGTTGCCATTACTTTCCTTTCTTCCATTGAGGCTGCCATTGATTTTGTTGTGTTGGAAATTGTGGATTGTAATTAGAACCCTTAAAATTTTGTTGTGGCCAAGGATTTCGCTATTGGTTACAATTTGGCTGGGTTTGTGGCTACTATTGAGGGTTTTACCACTAGTTTTGGTTTACTTTCTAGGTCTAAGAGTTCCAAGAAGAAAGGTTTTGATTCCTAATAGGAAAGGATGAATTAAAGCTAAGGCGGTCTTGTGGAATACCTTGTCTATATTTCCATAACCTCCTCTTTGCTATATAAAATATTTGTCCAACATCTCCTTCAATGGGTTGGAAATCAGGTTTCTCAACTTTATCTTGCTAGGTACTAGCCACTCTTTTGCACTTACAATTTTATTTTCATTGCCTGCAGCTTGGACAATATTCAGTAAGCATAGCCTCAACTTCCTCTTTCCTTTCCTTAATGGGAAGAGTATCCAACTGATTTTCCAAATGACTAATTACATCTTCCTTCATGTTGCATAACAAATTTCTTAACTCTATTTTTGAAACCCATGTAGATGATTTACTAATAACTAATGTTTTATCTCCTCTTAGATTTTTTGTTAAGGTCTTGGAATAATTCTTGTAGGCCTTACAAATATCTTAAAATGGTAGCTGAGAAATATCTCCCTGACCAATGAGATTCAAGGAATCCATACAATCTTCATTAACTCCCCTCAAAAAGACTAACTTGAGAGACTCTCCTGACAACTTGTTCTATGGGTTTTTCTTTAGAGAAAACTGAAATCTTTCCACATAATATTCTAAGGGCTTATCATCCTTTTCTGTCATTCTAAATATATCATCTTTCCTCCTATTAGGTCATCTACTGTGGTCCTGATACTTCTCCAAAAATAGTGTCTTCATGGTGTCCCAATCAGGAACATCTTTACCTAATCCCATGAACCATCTAAAAGTTGCTTCTTTGAGAGTGGAAAGGAAAATATTTAACTTATGTGCATCAAAATTATGGTCATAACTTCTGCACAAGACAAAAAATTTAAAGAGGAATGTATTTGGGTCCTAAGTCATTAACCCATAGAAAATTATTAAGGACAAAGAAGGAATGTTCTTTAGCACTGTAGCCTTTTGTTGGTTAGTAATAGGAAAACCAAATGTTGGGAAGGCATCATCATCATTTGTTGCATCACCCATGGTGTAGTATTTTCCTTCTATATCTATGCTAGATGTTGGTGATAAGGAAATATCTTCTTCAATGGTACCTTCACTCTGAGTACTATAGTCACCAATTTCTACAATAGCTTCCTAACATGTGGAGGGAAGAAACCTACCCAAGGAATATCTCAAATTATGTATACATGAAATATGGCTTTAGATTCAGCGGTCTTACACAATGTTAGTATAGGTCTGGTGTTGAAAAGATAGCATCTGATAGTTCTAATGCTTGAAAAGAGAAATTAACTATAGATGAAAACTATAAAAACTAGTCCATGAAGATAGCACCATCCTTGGAAATGGTGCCAAAAATGTAGAGTCTAAGTTAATGCATTATAAACTTGGTAGAATCTACTTAATTCAGAGGTTGAACTAGCTAAATAGTCTACTCTGCATTGCTTGAGACCACATTAAATTTTCAACCCAAGGCTTGTAAGCTTATGATGGTGCAAAAATATATATTCCTTCATGAACTTAATAGACTTAAAAATACCTAAACTATCCTACTTATGTTATTCTAATTGCCATAAATTAACAAAAGTACAAAACTATAAAAACATAAACCATAACTAGTTGCTATGGGTTCCTTTTGATCTGCAAACAAGTTAATGGTACAAAACATGTACATGAGGATAACTATCACAATTAACTCATATCATTCCATCAACATTCCATGCATTCATTCATATAAAACATATATTACTAATATATTATAATCATAATTTCATCATCATAATTAAGGTTGAAGTCTGCATAATAGATATAAAATCATAGCATAGTGTAGAAACATTTTCTGGAGAATATGTTTAAAATTATCTTAAAACAGGTTTAAAAACAATAGAAACTAAGCCATTTTATAGACCTATTAGTTACTGAACATCTATTTTAATTTTAGAGGAAATAATCTCAATTGTCATCACCAATTTTCTCATGATTATGGTAAAGAGCACAAATATTTCATGCAATGATCCTCCTCCTCTATCTTCACTCCTACAAAGTGTGACTAGATCACAATTATATTGACTATTTTTAGATTCTCACCCATAGAACCACCATACTCCATCATAAGAGTATACAAATCTTTCTCAAAAAAATTATTCACCAAGGATTTTTCTTAATAAATATTTCTAAACTTCTTCCATAGATTTGTTGTGGTAGTTTATTCGTATATATTTAATAACATGAGATCATCCAAATAGAATCTAATAAGACCCTTCATTTTTCTATTGAATTCATCCTTGTATTCTTACAATAACATTTTAGTATTGATATTATAGCCCATAAATCTATATATCCACAATAATATACTCCATATTGGGTATGTGCAGGATCATCATGGAAAAAATAGGCCCTTAAGTGGCAAAAAAATCAAAAAAATCTGAGTTAGGCAGCCTGAAGTAAAAATTTGAATAAGTTATCTATATTATTTCAAAAATATGTAACAATAGAATCTATAGCAAATTGAATTTAGTTTCTAAACTATTAGGTTTGTTTAAAAAAAAAATATAGTTGGTGAAATTTTGAAATTTCAATGCAGTAGTACTTAAATTTCAAGGAAAAAATAAGAAGTAGGTGTCTGTCTGACCACCCTAGCCACAATAAAATTATAATATTTTTTTATAAGATCTTTAGATATAAGTAGAGGACTCATGTCCCGATGTGATATATTTTTTTTTGTAATTTTTTTCCAAGTAAATAATTAATTATGATTTTTTTATTACAACTTCTTAAAAATATAAAAAACTTGTATGTTTTACCACCTTAACTTGGTCAAAACTTCATGAAATTCAATTTTTCTTTTTTAATCCTATAGTATGCAAAACATAGAATGTGATGCATATTTTTGATTCAAAAAATGTGGCACCGTTTGAAAGCTATATATGTTTTTCATCAGTCTATCAATTAGGATTTTAGTCATAATTTGAATAGAAAATGAATAATAATTACTTATTAAATTAAAAATAAAGTATAATTTATATTGGTGGAAAGCTAAGAATATCTTTTAAAAACCCTTTTCGTTTCATCAATTTTGGGTAAAAAAAAGTCATCAGCCAGATACCCATCATATTGCCACTTTTTGGCCCATCATGATCCTACACATACCCTATTTATCTTTCATAGCTCAAATTAGTTCCTAAGAGCCTCTTTATCTCTATCATCAATGTGCTTCTCATTTTTCCTACAACAAGATATCCTTCTATGAAATATATTACTCAATCCAAATTTATTACAAAAAAAACCTCATCCCTTTCACCTATAATTCAACATGATTCATCTCTAATACCAAATGAAAAGAAGCACAAGTGTGGAAAATCCTCCTACACTAACCAATAATGTGATACATGTACAAATTTAAATTTAGTATAAATTTATATTTATAGGAAAGAGTACACAAGAAAATATACCATAACACAAGGTTTAGGTATGAAAAAACCCTTTTGGGAGAAGAACCTCACACCTCAAAATTGAGATCAAATATATTATGAAAAAATAATTGTTAATACAATTACAAGATACATTTTCACAAGAGTATCACCAACATGAAAATATAGAGTGATTTTAGTAGCATTATGATACCTACAAATCAACCATACAACCTATTCAAAGCTTCATCTCCAAGCACCAATAAATAGATGATCGAAAATAGAAACCACCAATAGTTTAACAAATCTATGTACCAAAACTATGAGCCCAAAGGTGCACCAAAAATGGCTCAAATTTAAACACCCCATTATTGGTCTTTATCTTTAGGATATGCTCAACATATTTCTTACATTGTTATCATATGATCATAAATTTTCATAGTTGAACATCTAGCTTAGGCACCTATTTTTGTTCTATTCATCCATGAAAATACGATCTATGGTATACACCATATGGATTTCATAATTCAATTAAATATTCCAATGTAAACCCTCTAAAATTATGCTCTCACACATAATAAAAATCTAAGTAACTCCCACCTTAAAATATCATAGTAAAATTTAAATTCTCTAACAACCTATTACACACACTTCAAGATGGGAAACACATGGAAAATAGTGCTACTTCAAAGTGGGATGCACCATTTCTAGACCCATCATTGACCAGTAAATCTAGTGTAGTGAAATCATGCACTTTACTCAATGGATCAAAATATCCCTATCAAGTGACTCACTAGTTATGATGTGCTACATTTATAATGCTAAACTAGGGATATATTTAATTTGATGGTACTTGTACTATATGTACATCTTAAGCATTTATATGAATTATCTTAAGAAGTTATGTATAGGAAACAAACTTGACATACAAAAGGAATTTACGCTATGAATTCTAATAAAAAATAAATTTTATAGTAATTTATATGGGCTATCATCAATGTTGCAGGTTTTGCAAACAACAATGCTATGAGTATTTTTAGCATTAAATTTTAATAACTAATTTTATCTATGTGAAATAAATATAACTAAGACTACTAAAATTACCAAAAACTAATACTAACATGGGATTTATAGATTTACCTCAAGTGGGCCCTATATTGGGATGAATCAGACTATTTTTTCTCACAAGGTGTTAATCATTTCTCCTAGACATCCATTCACATAAAGAAATTGAAATGGAAAAATATCTTAATTGAATTCAAAAACACAATAAAAATTATTGATAAAAAATATATATAAACCAACTCTAACTATTCTTAACTAGTTGGAAACTTAATATCGTAAGCTACATGTGTCAACTCATTACTAAGACATAGGAAGATGATTGTTTTATTTCAAAAAGACATAATTAGGAAACTTAATGTAATTAAACCTTCAAGGAGTATAATCCTAACACAAATTTATAACTATAAATGAAATAAATAAAATAAATAAATTTATGTAGATAGAAGAAATAATATATGTAATCCTTGGTAAATAATTACTATAGTCTATGCCATTATCTATCAATGCTTGAGTTCTATCGTAGAAGATATTATTGTTGTTGACATGTCATTGGTTAATAAAATCATGGGTTACCTGAAATATCTCCTTTAGTTACAGGTGTTTTCTTCCCCAATTATAGGTGCCTATTTTTTCCAACTTTAGATAGCCATTCCTACATATGCAATCTCACAATAGTCTTGGATACAGATGTCCATTATCTTCCTATATGAAGGGTTATCTTTCATCCAAAATAATTTTGTGATACAATCACCACAATCAACATAATATACCACTATATTTTGAGAATAATTATCAAAACACACAATCATTTAAAAAGACACTATATGGAAATTTTAGTTCTTTAAACTTCAAATCTTAATATAAAGTATCGTGTATTAGATGAAATTGTTCAAGGAAATATTCTATGAAAAGAGAAATAAATGTAGGAAAAAGGAGGAATTTTAGACTCCATCACCCCACTCATCATGTAAGGAAAAAACAAATATATAAATAATTAATAAATACAAATATTTAGAATACAATGTTGACACATCTTTTCTAGCACATCAAATATGAAATTGATGCATACTTGGATATAGATTGTATCTTCATCATCATTGAGTGTACCACCTAGTACATATTATACATATATCTCTTATTACTTTCCTTGAAATAATCCTCTCCATCACAATGAGGTGGGAAATATATATGTGCATTGCCATCAATATAATTGACTTAAATTTTCTTATTAGTAATATATTGAATCTTATAATTGATTGGAATGCATATATCCATGGTATGTCCATGTAACTTATATTAATCATAAAATTAAAAAATGAAATAATGAATTAACATAGTTCTTGAGGAGGCTAATCATGATATTGAGAAATAATATACTCACAAGACAAATTATAAAAGGAATGTGGCTCTAAGAATATATAAATAGGGATATCATGACATGTAGGATGGATATCATCATAAGAATCAATAACATCATATGTCTAATAAGGTATCTCATATAGAGAGTTATCCCTAGACTCCTCATAATAGGTATCATCAAAGGAACATGAATAAAATAACTATATAAATAGAACTACCATGACTTATAGATAAAATAACACCAAAAAACTCAACAAATTATAAAGAACTATAGAAAGTGAAACCTTGTCATATAAAGCATCATCCCTAGATGTGTCACTAAAAGGTAAGGCTACACCATCATCATCCATTGCACAAGGGGTATAATCATCATAAATAATGTCTATAATTGAATTAAATTATCTAATATGGATGGAAAAATACCAACAAGGTCCATGAATGAGGAGAAGCTATATAAGTATGAAAAAAACCTGCTTATGGAAGATGAAGCAACACCACTATAAAATAAGCATGGAAAATCATCAAGGACCAAATGATAGGAAATAATGAAGAATAAAGAAACCTTATAATCCTCTATATATGCATTGATATAATCCAAAGAAAGGCCCATAAGGATCCACGATAAATGAGATCTAACAAAAATGCATAGTCGGGTAGACATCAAATTGGTATAAAATAATGAAGGATTAAACTCTAAATGACAAAATGATATGAAAGAGATCTATGGTCTAATATAAATCTCTAAATTTTGTAAGTAATCAAATTTAAAAAATGAAATCACCATGAAAATCTTAAGGGGCAAAGAAGGGAATGATAGGTTTGGGATCAAATAGAGACCACTTAATAAAAATACAAACCTAGAGATAAATCAACAATACACAAATAATGGTAGATCAAAACCTTGATTACATATAAAAAAGGAGAAGAAATAAAAATTATTATATTTTAAACCTTTATATAAAAGGAAAAATTGTAAGGAGAAAAGTGTAGAGGGTATAGGAATATTTAAGGGAAAAGAATACCCTCATGTAAAATTCTAGGCTTTAAAATAAAATAGAGTAATTAGCCTAGATTTTAAAGTTGGGATAGTAATTACATAACCAAGAAAATGTAAAAATAATAAATAAATAATAATAACACATACCTTAGTGTTGACATAGAGGAGGATATACAAAATAATAGGAGATACTCAATACCTCAATTATCATTTTAGATATATGATGAGAAAACTAAGATAACTATGATCTATATGAATATAGGAACTACTTGGGACTTGGGATCAATTCCATGCCTACATAAGTGATATTTTCACATGTTGATATGAGCCCATTTGGTGGATTTAAACTTGAAATGCAAATCTAAACTACAAGGATATGGCACTTATATGCCTACAAAAAAATCTAACTAAATTTTGGGCTTGCAATAAAAGACTAATAGGTTATAGGAGAACCTATGATCCATTTTCACAAATCTACAAGATTTGGCCATAATTAATTGAATTATCTAATCAATCCATTGCAAACATTGAAGAACTCTTGTTTGAAGATATTCTATTTTAGATCCTCAAAGAAGACTAAAACTGGGGATGGACAAGCCCTTTTGATGGGGGATTTTGAGTAGATCTTAGAGGCCCCTGAAAAATCAGAGGCCAGCCTACTCTTTGTAGGCCATGCATCCTAGGCCAAAGTTCTAACCCTAGTGTTCACATCCCCATAGGTGAAAATATCTTTAAATGAAGGACTTTGCATAACCTTGGTTGCCACCACACAAGAAGAAATAGTGATCACAAATGAATGGCTAAATGAGGAACTCTTTCCACCAATGACAAACCTAGGAAGGGAATACATGATGCACATAGGGAGAAAAGGGGTTGAGGACCACTAGATGAAGAGGGTGCGGTGCAAATTGGTGAACCAAGTCAAAACCATCACTTACTTTATTAGAACCAACATCTCTTGTGCTAGATCATGGGGTAATATTGGGGATGATGGCACCAATATCCATCACGGGGTAAGGTAAAAGAAAGAAGTTGAGTCCACTTCTCATGGAACTTTCAAACTTAGGAAAAAACACCTAATCAACTAGAGAAAAATAGGATCCCATTTTCTAGGAAATGGGATCTCATTTTGCTTTGAGCTCTTGAGATGACATTTAAAATAGGATTCCATTTCATGACAGGATCTCAAGCCAAGGATCATGAAATGGGATCCTATTCACTATGAAATGAGATCATGTTTTCTAATAAACAGGATCTTGTTATTTACAAAATGGGGTCCCATTTCAAAAAAGTATTTAATTTTTTTTAAAATGGTTATGATCTTATTTTTACCAACAACAAGTGTAAAGAAAAATGGGATCTCAATTTCTATAGTAACACTTGTAGCCATCAACCTACCTATGTAAGTGTTTTTTTCCATGTTTTTACTATTTTTTGTATTTTTTTATTTTTTAAATATTCATTTTGTGTATTTTGTTTAATTAAAGTGTTTATATAGTGTATGTTTCATCCAGTCAAAAAGAAAAGAAAATTATGAACCCTAAATTCAATTGAAACAAAAATATGAACCCTACACGCAAAAATATGAACCAAAAACTAAATTGAAATAAAAATATGAATCCTACACTCAATTGGAAAAAAATAATAAGCCCTACACACATAAATATGTAGGATATAATTAGAACATCAAATAATATTATTATAATTGAATAAGAATATCAAATTTATTTTTCCTATAGTCTTCTTTTCTATAAATTACCTATCATTGTCCTAGTATGTCTATACTATCATTTATCAAGTCTTTTAGCATTATCTTCCTCTACTATCACAATAGATGTAAACCTCCATTCGTTTTATGACTATCCTTGGTTATCCTGATTAGGATTGTCCTGACCTTCTTTATTGGTATCTTCTAGCATTGGTATTTTCAACATCTTCCTTTTATTGTCACTATACCCATCCTAAGCTTCCATATTTTGTAAACCTCAAAAGGAATTCCCTATAAAAAACCACTTCATCATCATTTCTAATTATTTTTTCATGAAATTCCCTATCATATCTAGAGCTCTCAAGAATGCACACTTTGAGAGGACAATAAGAAATGTGGATTCACCTTCTTCACCACCATGGTCTTTTTGATATATCTACATATTTTTTAAAACAATATGGAATTTCCTCATCATTATATTTTGATCTTTTCTTTTGTCATAGGACCATCAATGACTTCCGCATATACACCAATATCTTTCATAGATATCAACCTATCTTTCCATTGTAGACATGTCTCCTTTTATCATCATGTGGGAAATTGCTAATTACTATAATAGATTTCTCTCCCCCATATTTTTTGTAATACCTAAACTCAACAATGTCACAACCATGCATTGACATAATCTTATCCTTCCCTACATATACCTAGTCCATATCATTAGGAACACACATTAGATCCAAGATAGAAGAATAAAATTGATAAAAACCATGGTCTTGGAATATGTTAGCATGATCATATTGATAATGGAGCATCTAATAATCCCTCATATTATTAATTGAGCTTATCCTCCTCAACATCATCCAAATCCAAGTCACTTTCAAAGAGAAGATTATCTCTACACCAATAAGGATTAGAATTTATGTTACCTAGTGAGTTTACAGGTTCATAATAAAGTATATTCACTTATGTTAAATCCTTGCCACTAATTCTTCTACATCCTCATCACAAAAATATATCTTCATTAGGTTTAACATACTCAAAATTATTGACCATAATTTGAAGAGAATAGAGATAAAATTTAATTATCATTTACACCATAAAAAATAACATCTTTGAATGTTGGTTTTGAGAAATCATCCATAATTGTTTTAATACTCTAACAAAATGATATCTTTACTAGCACTCACATCATCACGCTCTTCACACGAGGAAGAAAAAACCAAATTCATAGTAGTCATAATGACAGAAGCAAGTAAACTCGTCATGCATGTAATTATATTCAATTTTCTCAAACTAAGTGTTTATACATATATCCTTTTCCTCTTGATTCATGGAATTTACATCAAGTGGATCTTTGCATATTTCAACTTAAAAATATTTTCCTCAAGGGATCTTATTTATTGGTTTATGGAATTATGTTGGATGAACTATTTTAGGATTAATATTAAAAAGAGTTTAGATAATTAAATCAAATTAGGTTACTTATAATAACAAGGAACTTAATTAAAGAAAGGGTGATCAATTTTTTTTTGCTCTACCTTCCTCCTTTGAAATTTGAATTAGAAGGAGAACAAATCATTGGATCAAATAAGTATGTGTGGATTTGAAACTAGAAGGAGAACAAATCATCTGAAAGCTAGTAAATGTTTGCAGATGGATTAGTTTGTTTCAAAATAGTGAAATTAATTTTTTTGAATGAATGAGATGTTAAATTAGTCAAAATTATACAATAAGATGAAACATTTAAGAATTTTATGAATAACAATATAAAATAAATGATAAAAATAGAAGATATATAATTTTAATAATTAAAACTACATTTCAATGATATTTCCTTAAAAATAAAAAGTATATCTTATAAGATTGGTTACTAAAGGGTTGATATTTTTTTATATATTTTTTCGTGAAGATATTGCCCTTTCACCTTGTTAAACCATTATACATATTTTAGTGTAGAGAATTTTTTTAATGATTCCACAATGTATTTCGACATAGATTTCTTAAAATATTAATGGGAAATGGAAGGATGGCAATCTGTAGAACATATAAATCGAAAATTAGAAATTGATACAAACTGCAAATGACTGGTAACTCATCAACTACAGAATAAAGTTACCATGTTCACAAGTTTGGACTGTAGCCCTAAGTTTGATTGATCCCTAAGTCTTCATCGTTAGTGAAAGAGGTGGCTAACCTAAAAGTCAGATTCTTCAGAAAGAAACCAATAATAACATAGTACCAAAGCACTAAGTCATTTCCATATAAGGGTGGAAGGAAACAACCCTTGCCCTAATCACTCTGGACTAACATAATTATTGGTTTAAGCATGTAATGCCTTACCCTATTTAATACCTTCTTCCCTCAAACCACCATCATTATACTGCAGACTCTTTCAAATTCATATCTATAGAAATCATATCTTCATTGCCATGGCAGTCAGCCTTCTCTTTTGGGGTGTTGTTAGCTTGCTTGTGAGATCTGCTTGGGTAAATTATAACCCACATTATTGTATGAATGATTGTCATATACCTTCATGCTTTGTAATGAATTCTCTCTGTGATTTACTACCAAATTATCAAAATAATTTCATGTTTGTTTTGCATGTAGGGTGGTTCAAGCGATGTGCAAGTAGGATTTGTAATGATGCAGCACGTAGAAAGTGGGCAGGAATTCAGGATTATTGGAAACAGAAAGGAATTGGGAAATTGGTTTATTCCAAAGGGCCTTTCCATGACTTATCACGAAGGAGACCTCTGGACAACCTCTGTAGTGAGCATAGATATCAGTAAACTTTTATAGTAAATTTAACCTTGAATGATTAAATGATTTCTGTTTGGATGAATTCTTTTGTTGGGTGATTTGCAGGAAGTAGATGTCGATGATTTAAACGGTGAAGATGATGTGGAGTACAAAGTTGTTGTAGTGGATCTTGGTGGTGGTGAGAAAGAAGTGTGCTCCATGACTGGTGCAAACCGTGTTATGAATGTCCCAAAGGATGTTGACACAGATTTTGTTTACTTTGTTCACGTAATTTGGGATATCAATGCTTGTCCAACTTCTTGTTCTGAAACAGCTGCTTGCAGCAATAGCTCATACATAGTTAACACCCTATGAAAAGATTGACAAGGCAACCACTCTGCAATAATAATAAATGATTTGTTGCCTTTGTCTTTTTATATTGAGGAAGCTTTGAACAGAGACCATTTAGATTTCTACAACAATGACAATGCGTCAACCGACTTGTTGCCTTTGTCTTGGGTGACTGCACTATATCCATATTGCAAATTACAAGCAATATGTAACAAGTACTTTTATTACTTCTTATAATAAGTGTTTCTTAAGTGATATCCTACCAATCATCTGTAAACTTTTATTATTATATGTTCATTTTGAACATTCATTGTTAATACAAGGCTTTGTCTGAGTTGTGCTTAGACATCTGCTGACTGAAATATGAATATGAATATCTCCTGCTCTTAATCTTGGCTTTGTATAGAGGTTCTCACTGTTCTTAAATCTGTATAACCCCTTTTTAGCCTTTAGTTAATATCTATGCAATGTAATTTTGGCGAGTTTTGTTTGATTTTTGTTATTTTTGCCTTCTTTTCTTTATGGGTAATTTTTTTTTTTTTGCGTTATCTGTTTAGAGATGATGGAGTTGATTCGATTGCTTGTTTTAGGTATTGTTATGAATTTTAATTTGTGATTATGTAATGAGCTAATTATGTTTGTCTTATAAGTTGGAATGGGTGTATTAAGTTGGAATGGGTGTATTAATAGAAACTTCTAAGGTAGGGTGGTCTTAAATAACTGTCACATATAATAGTGTGTCACAAAATTTATAAATAGATATCATTTATTATAGATTTGCATTCTAGATGATTTAAATGTTTTAATTCATCATCATATATCAATGTGTTAAGAATATACTTTGAGTACTTGAAATTGAATATTTCAAAAATAAACATGTACAGCCAAAAGTTATATATGATTCTTAAAATTTCAATCTGTAAATTTTAAATACTTAAGTTATGTCCAAGGGGTTGAGATTAATTTGTCTAACCATTGAGTCCTTATTGTAGAAACCCAAGTTCAAATATGAAATTCTAAGTTGTAACTCTTAACTTTCATAATTGGCTTCTAGTGTGGAACTAGCTTCTAGATAAATGGATTTGAATGTTGGTGACTCTTGATCTTCCATAAGCTGATATTAGTAAATAACATGTCATTTTTAATTGTTTTTAAATTCTAAATTCCTCAAAACTCAAAAACAATTATGTTATATAGTAAAATAAAATATAATCATAGTAAACAAATAAGTAGATGCAATTTTCATCTATTGGTAAATAATAAATAGTTCAATGATCAAAAATATTTTTTTGCTAATTAAAAAAAGACAAATGCAAAAAAGAATTATTTTATATAGTAAAGTTATAAAATATAATCATAGTAAACAAATAATTAAATGCAATTTTCAGCTATTCATTAAACAATTCAATGATCAAAAATATTTTTTGCTAATTAAAAAAATACAACTATTCCTTGTGGAGCAATGGCAATAACACTTCTAATATTCACACCCACCTCTTCTTGCTATAAACTTTCTTCCACATATTAAAAATTATCATATCCCACACAACTTACTAGTGAAATACAGAAACTTGGATATTTAAAGTTAAAGTTTCATAAACAAAACATGTATTGATAATTAAATCACAAAAATATGTATCTTATTCAAATAAATTTTCCTTATTTCTAAACAAAAGTAAACTTAAACATGAGTGCTATAATATTATAAAAATATAAAAATAAATGAAAACTTTCAAATAAAATTATTGGATTATAAGAAAAAATTGATTCTTAGCTTAAAAAAAAATTATTCAAAGGTTTGTGGAAATAAAAATTTGGAAAATAATTGCATTGATCAACAAAAAAATAACAAAAAAAGCATATATTCCTATTGGATGTTTGGAGAGATTGCTGAAGTTTGTCACTAATGATGTTGTTTGGCAACATGAGCATGGATTGTATATAATAGTGTATTACATTGTTTTCATTGATGTGGACTATTTTGATCAGGCCTAATAGGTTTTGGAGTTGCTATGGAAGAAATTTTGGCAAGTTGAGTTGGTCCAAAAGATTAGTTTTATAGAAATTTGACTAGGTGTCAAATCTACTAGTTCAGTGTTACAATGTGTCAGTTTTTAGGTTCACACCACTCCGCAAATAAAGATAAAATTCTATGCTTTTAAATTTAATTTGGTGGATGTTAGATGTACCTAAATACAATATTTCATCTTTATTGGACAAATATTTTAAGACATATGAGTAACAAAGTTCAGCCTGGCATATTACAGTGACTTTTTTGTACAGTGTGTCTATGTGGGAGATTCTGCACATCTTCGTGAATGAGTTTTTGGCCCTGCAATGTTCAATTTAAGTTGCCAGATATTAGTTGAAAATGAATTCCAAGTCCAATATCGAGTGTTGAGGTACATGTCTCAAGATGTGGATACACAAATGAAGGTTTTTTCTTTTAGGTCTTATATGGACCCAACCTAATATGTTTGGAGATATGCAAAGGATAAGTATGTATTGCTATCTTATATGGGATTAAATATGGCACATTGGTTATGTGCTTAATATTCTACTTTTTGAAGGTTCTTATAATTAGAAAGGTAAATTGAATAATTGAAAGGCCTATTGAATACCAAATTGTATATTACACAAGGAGCCTTGGATATTTCAATCCACAAGATGATGCCCTTAATTATT
Source organism: Sequoia sempervirens (assembly GCA_007258455.2). Classification (NCBI taxonomy): domain Eukaryota; kingdom Viridiplantae; phylum Streptophyta; class Pinopsida; order Cupressales; family Cupressaceae; genus Sequoia; species Sequoia sempervirens. The sequence continues at coordinate 226,790,048 of VDFB02379711.1, forward strand.
TCTTTGTAGTATTCAAGAAAAGAATGAGAGAGAGGATTTTGAGAACAATTATGGAAAAATTCAAAGATGACATCACATTTTCGATTTTTAGAGATGATTACATTGTGGAAGCAATAGAACCAAGATCTATTTGGGTTCCTGAATTAGGTTATCAGGTAATAGAGGACAAGCTTATTGGTTGTGTAGATGTTTTATTGAAAATTTTTAAGGACACTATAAAACTAATGTATTGAACTTATGAGGAAAAATCCATGGAAGTAAACATGAAATAAAAATATCCATAGATCAAGAAGAATGTTGATTCCATGGTTGATATATATGCACAAGAACGTGGCATTTAAAAGGAGAAAGTGTCGTATGCTAGAGAGAGAGCCAAAGTAGATATGGATGCTAGAGAAGCTTCAAGTAGCTCAAGAAGATTAGGTAGAACTACCACTTCACCATCTATACAAAATTCCTCTGGGGCTTTACCCTCTATTGGAGAAAAGAGAAAATCTACCACTAGTCTTCTGGCAATGGAGAAATCCTCTCTGATTTTCCATGTCACCAGACCAGAGAAGAAGAAAATTGCTACCACTTTTTGTGTAGAAAAAGTATTCCTTTTCTCACTTAATTTGGAAATAACTAATAATAAAATGACCTCAATTATTCCTTAATTTATTATTGTAATATGTTTACATATTCACATAAATTTTAGGGCCTTTTTAAAATAAAATGGACTTAATGGTGCCTTATTTTTAATTTTGTAAAGGTACACTTTCACATTAACCTAGGGATTTATTAATTGATTGAGGTTAATTTTCCTTAATTGGTCGTTTTAATTCAAATCCAAGCCTAATTAAATGTAATTTCTGAGGGATAAAACCTGACATTCATAAATTCCATTACACAACACTTAACTTTGGAAGATGTGTGTCCTAGGTAAGTGCCTAGGACCCATTTTCCATAGGGAAAATGGGTCCTCACTTAGACCTAGGAACCTAATTTAAACTATGTTTAACACTGCAAAATGTGTGTCCTATGTAAGTGGTGTAGGACCAATTCACCATAGGGTGAATGGGTCCTCACTTAGACCTAGGACCCCCCTTTAAAATGTTTGTTGGAAATATTTTAGTGATTTCAAATCCATAATTCAATGTCAGCTTGTGATATTTTGAAGTTTTGGAATTAATGTTAAGATATGTATAAATACAAGGTTATTTCACTATGTTTCACCTAGCAATTCAAGTTATTTCAAGAGTATTTTCACAAGAGCATTGATCAAGAGAATTTAGTAGCATTTTCAAAGCATTCAAGGGTAGATTTATAGAAGATTATTGCAGCCATAAAGATTCCTTTCATCGTGTCAGAGATTTATTGCATCATGCATGTTGTTTGAGCTAATATAGTGATGGAGCATGTTCAAGGTCTATTCAAGCATTCAAGGACATTTTTTCAAGATAAGTTCCATGTTCAAGATTCACATCCATTAAAGCCAATTCATGCAAGGTTGTTGATTTACAACTCCAAGGTTCAAATAAGGTTTCATGATTTGTTACACATTGGTGTTCATTCATCATTCCTTCATGCTTTTCTATTTCATTTCAAGGTTTAATTACCAAAACGGGGTTCAACGAAGGAAAAACCCCATCACCTAACAAACAACATTTTCTTTCTTTGATGTGTGATTGTAGATTTTAGGTTGAAGACCTTTTGAAGAGAAAGTTTGAAGAAAGTTGCAAAGTTTTCATATCATAGAAAATCTTGTACATAATTTATTTATGTCTATCTAACAGTGAACATCTAGAATGTGGGAGTGTAGACATAGCGGAAGAGAACCCAAAAAGCATTTTTTCAGGAGCCCTAGCCAAGACCCATTCACCATAAGGTGAATGAGTCCTTAGTGGGCTTCAAAAGGTGAAGTTTGGTGAAAGGTACAAATTTTTTCCCCTTTCCAGATCTTCCTTTTGATTACTGTTTTTGTTAGATTTGATTACTATTCTTCATTTGCATTTCATAGCTTGCATTTTGGAGATTGTTCAATGGTCTTAAAATTTCTCCCCAAAGTGCAATTTAGTTCATGGACCCTCATCCTTGCATAGATAGGAAATTTATTGATTCATACTTTGATTTGGATCACCTAAGGGTTAATAGTTACTTCATTTTTTGGATTTCATTTCCTTGAATTTAAGTTGGAAAATAGGTCAAGTTTGTTATCAATTCATTGTGGTGAACCCCCCTTTTATGGTCATCAACCTATTTTTCACCCCTTTTCATTTTGGTGCACTTCAGTTCGATCATTGCATTTTCTAATTTTGGAGTCCTCTTTCACCCTAGATTTAGATCTTGCTTTCATTTGCATCTCTTTTCATTGAATTGAGTCTCATTTAGGGTGTCTAGTTTGCATTAACTAGGAATTTCATCTAGGGTTTTAGAATTGCATTTTTGCATTCTTTAAATTTGAAAAATACAAAAAAAAATCAGTCATTTTACATAACATTGCATCATATTAACTTGCATTTGAAAATTGAAACAAAATCTTATATCAAACTAGGCTTTCTAGGTTGTCATTTTGTCACATTTTGTATTTGCATTCAACATTGAATTTACAGATTGTATCAGATTAAAATTTGGAAACCTCTAAATCTAACTTAGAAATCTATAAAAAAACTTTTTAAAAACCTGCACCTTGGACCCATTCACCCTAGGATGAATGATTCCCTGATCAGGTTTACATTTTGATTTTTTGGGCATTAAAACATTCATTTTGTATTTCTATTTACTATTTTCATATTTATTTTTTTGTTTTCAAAACTTTTGTTTCATCAATTTGATCATATCTAGCTTAATTTGATTGTCTGATTTAAAAATTGTGTTTACAAGACTTCATTTTTAGATTTTTGCATAGTCTAATCAAAAAATTACCTTGTTTAGAATTTAAAAATTGCATTTACATATTACATTTTAGGTCATTGCATCACACTTTACCCTCTTTCCATTTTGAGTGTGTACACTAATTTTTTGAAATCTTGTACAAGCTTTACAACTTGGTGTCCTATTAGCAATATTGTTGTGAGACATATTTTGAGACTCATGTCATCCTGTGATACATCATTCACCATGGATCTTTGGTTTTATAACTCTCTTTCTAATAATGTTGATAATCAACCCCCTATGGATCATAGCATGCATACCTCATTTCCAATGACTTTCTTACCTACAACCAATGCGCATGATGTCCCACAAGAAAACATAAGATTGCTCGATGAATAATTAAAAACTTTACAATACTTTTTGAAAGATGAACCTATTGTTGTCCATATCATTCCCCTTATAGGAAACTTACGAAAGTTACTTAAATATGAAAAAGGAACCAAATTTATATGTAGCTTGGCTTATCTAATCAACAAAAATTTTCCGCCCCATCAACCCACTTCCAATATATTACCTATGCATAAGTGAAAAGAAGCCACGTCTTCTGAACACTTTAATACCCCTAACACATCCAAGGAAAGGATTTACAATTAGAATCTATGAAATTGATGAAAACACAATTATCACACCAAAGAAGAAGAAACTAAGAGTGCATGATCATCAAAAAATTTAGTTACAACAGTTGTATGAACTTCCTAAATCTCTCTATAACTTATTACAACTATCCAAAACCGATACAATATTCTATGCTCTCTTACATTGGAAACTAATTGAATTAACACCTAAACATGCAAACTTGACCGAAAGACAAAATAATAAAAATGAACCATATTGTTCTTATCATAGATTATTTTTCCATCACACAAATCATTATCATCCTTTAAATAAAGTATTGAAGAATTTTTCACCCTCTAAGAATCAAACTTCACTAAAAATGCACGCATTTTGCTCCTTGCCATGTAATAGTTGTAGGATCATAGCACCCTCAATATTACATGTTTTACATTCAATGCAAATCATTCTCTTTATCACAAAGAGCTCCTTCGTATCACCTATCTCAGCTCATCCTTGTCCTGCACTTAGTGGGGGAAAGGGGCTAGATAGCCTTGTCCTAGTTTTGGCACTTGATGTTATCCCCTTGGATAGTTTTTTTCCTTTTGTATACACTGACCAAGATTGGAATGCAAACGACTTGCTATAGGTTGACCAGCATGTTCCTTACTAGTATTTTTCTTTATTTTCTTTTTCATGTTTCTTTATGTGATTTCATGTGCGTAATGTGATCCCTCATACTATTATGTTTGATGTATCTCTCTTTTCATGTGCATTCCCCTATTTGTACTTACATTCTTCTCTATGGCTTAAAAATTTTATCTTTTCACTTGTCTTTTGTTTTCATTTTGGGGATGACGAAAGGCGTCAAGACATTTAGGTCTCTTCCATGTTCACCCAAAAGGATTTTTTCTTTTTTTCCTCTTTATGTGTCATTCTTCCAATTCTATGAGTATTTGGAGAATTTGGGCATTTCTGAGCTCTACAACAACATTGTAGCAAAGACATACTAACCTCAAATCCATATATCCCTTATGTATTTTGGGGGGAAACCCCTCCTTCCTTTTTCATGACATAGCTTCATTTCTAAAACATATGACTTAGTATAGGTCTTTCTGAGTAAGCTCTCATGTCTTAGGATTGAACATGGGCTACTTTAAATCAATTTCTCATAGCAATGATGTTAGCAAATACTTTAAAGTGGGGACATACATTGATCTAATATCTTTCAACATTTATCATGTTTCATGGTGTGATTTTCTTAATTCTTGTGATGCATCCTTTTCTTGGTGGTATCATTGGGTTTGATTTCCTCCAAGAGTGAAATATTTGTTACCATACAAATTTCCTCTTAGTGGTGATGCAACGCACTGTATTCCCTAAGTTGTGAATCTTTTACTCTTGACTTATCCTCTCTTGGAGATATTAGGCATGATGCTCCCTACGAAGAAGACCTTACACGAACTAAGAAAAATCCGTTTGAAAAAAAAAACTTTACTAGTTACATTATTGTTCATAAATGTTTGGCATAATGCAACTTGATAACCTTATGAAGCTCGAACCCTAAATCCAAGGCCATCTAGCATAACACACCTTGCTTGCATATGGAGCCTTGCCCTTGTTCATAGGTGTTTAGCATAACACAGCTTGTCAGGCCCTATGAAGATTGAAACCCCTAAATTCAAGGCCACCTAGCATAACACACCTTACTTACATGTGGAGCCTTACCCTTGTTCATAGGTTTTTATCATAACGCATCTCGTTAAACCCTATGGAGCATGAAACCTAGCATTTTGGTGCCTTATTAAATTTATTGGGAGGATAGCTTTGATATGGTATGGGAGCTTAATATGATTCTCTCATTTTCCACCCTTTGGGATACTCACCTAGTGGATAACCTGAGGTTCCACTACCTTGGAGTGACCACGCAACAAAATAAAAACCAAAGGCTTAGATGTGTTTCATGTCAATCAAATAGTTTAGGCTTGATCTTTATGGTCTTTAATGGTGTATGATTTTGTATCCTTTCCATTTTTGTATACATAAGTGTCTTGAATGTCTACTTTAGTGTGAGTTTGACATGGGGTCATCCTCTCACTATTAAAGTGAGGGAAAAATGTAGTGTAGGAAAAAGTATCACTTTTTCACGCTTAATTTGGAAATAACTAATAATAAAATGAGCTTAAATATGCCTTAATTTAGTGTTGTAATATGTTTTACATATTCACATAAAGTTTAAGTCCCTTTTAAATAAAATGGACTTAATTGTGCCCTATTTTTGTTGTTGTAAGGTGTACCTTTACACTTTCACATTAATCTAGGGCTTTATTAATTGAGTAAGGTTAATTTTCCTTAATTGGACCCTTTAATTCAAATCCAAGCCTAATTAAATGCAATTTATGTGGGATAAAACTTGGCATTCATAAATTTCATTACACAACACTTAACTTTGGAAGATGTGTGCCTTAGGTAAGTGAAGTAGTACCCATTCACCATAGGGAAAATAGGTCCTCACTTAGACCTAGGACCCTAATTCAAACTATGTTTAACACTAAGAAATTTGTGTCCTAGGTAAGTGGCCTAGGACCCATTCACCATAGGGAAAATGGGTCCTCACTTAGACCTAGGACGCCCTTTTAAATATTTTTTTGGTGGTATTTTAATTATTCAAATCCACAATTCAATGTTGGCTTGTGATATTCGAATTTCTAGAATTAATGTTAAGATATGTATAAATACAAGGTTATTCACCATGTTTCACCAAGCAATTCAAGTTATCTTTAGAGTATTTTCACAAGAGAATTGATCAAGGGAATTCAAGAGAATTTTCAAGGCATGCAAAAGCAGATTTATAGGAGATTATTGCAGCAATCATGATTCCTTTCATCATGTAAACGAACTATTGCATCATGCATGTTTTTTGAGCTAATATGGAGATGTAGGGTTCAAGGTCTATTCAAGCGTTCAAGGAAATTGTTTCAAGATAATTTTCATAATCAAGATCCACATCCAATGAAGCTAATTCATGCAAGGTCATAGATCTATCAATCCAAGGTTCAAATAAGGTTTGGTGAGTTGTTACACATTGTTGTTCATTCATCATTCGTTCATGCTTTTATATTTCATTTTAAGGTTTAATTACCAAAACAGGGTTTGGCCAAGGAAAACCCCCATTCACCTAATAAACAACATTTTTCTCTCTTTGATGTGTGATTGCAAATTTTAGGTTGAAGATCAAACTTTGACTTGAGAAATATTGAATAAAGTTGTAAAGTTGTCAAAGTTGCAAGAAAATCTATCATATCAAGGAAACTCCTCGACAAAATTTACTTTTGGTTGTACAATAGTGAACATCTAGAATTTGGGAGTGCGGACATAGTAGAAGAGAACCCAAAAAGAATTTCTTAGGAACCCTAGATAGGAACCATTTGCCATAGGGTGAATGAGTCTTCATTGAGCCTCAAAAGGTGAATGTTGGTGAAAGGTACACATTATTAAATTCCCCTTTCCATATCTTCCTTTTGAATACTATTTCTATTATTTTTGATTAATTTTCTTCATTTGCATTTCATAGCTTGCTTTTTGGAGTTTGTTTGATGGTCTTAAACTTTCTCCCCAAAGTACAATTTAGTTCATACCCCCTATTGGCCTCCTCTAATAGTTTAATAACTAATCCCATAGAGATATGACTTAGAGATTGGACATATTCACTAAGTAGCTATCTTACTCATCATGAAGGTGCATTTCATTGTCAACCCAAGGATGTAAACTTGAAATGGGCCAACACTATATGTGCACTAGGACTCTACTATAGTCATCCATAAACTAGGAAAAAAACAATATTGGAAATGAAATGATGTAAAGAAATCAAATTAAGCACTAAGCATACATCAACAACTAAACTATAAATGAAAGATAGAAATGGAAATCTCAGCAAATAGACAAGAAACTACTCTATCTTCCTTGGATGGAGGAACAGTCACAGAACAAAATTTAAATGGTTGTAGGAACAGATAGCTACTAAAACTAAAACTAATTACTAAATAGAAAATAAATTTCAAAATAAATAGGTGGGATTATCACCAAGTGAGGCCCCTTGAGTGAGTCTCCCTTAAGCTAACTCAAATGTAGCAACTGAGAATATCATATTATTTCTTGAAAATATGATTACAACATCTTAGCAATATGACTATATTACTAAAACTGGAAAATGCAAGTACAATCTCAGAACATCCAACCTTATGAAAAGGGGCATCTAACCATTATTTATAGAGAGAAAAACTACTAATCAACCCTAACTACCTAGCCATTCAACTCCATCAAAATAGGAGGATGCCACTTATTGAAAACATAGAAAAGGATGGAGGAAGTTAAAAAAAAACTATTTGAATTAGGAATTTCCCTCCATTAAAGCACACTCCCTAGAATTTCTCAACAAACAAATATGACCATCAAAAGGTAGTTACAATCTTTTATTTGAATTATGAATTTCCCTCCATTAGAATTTTTCCCTCCTTTGACCTCTTAATGATCACCTTCTTAACTTTCTTGGCAATTGACCAGCTGGCAGGAGTTCCTTCCACTTTGCAATCTTCGTTGACATCAACATCTTAGTGTAAACCTACATAATCACATTAGCACACACAAAAAATTCCATATCTATAATTACCTTAAAGTAGCATCCATTCAACAACATGTAAAATTAACATAGATAACTCAAATAGCATGTTAACATCATTAAAAATCACAAGGATAAACTTATGCCCAAGGTTTATGAGTTTAAGGAAATAACAAGGAAAATGTGAACAACCAAGTTCCAAAGTCTATGGTAACAATAGATAATATATAATAAACCCTATCAAAATTAAGCCATTAATTTGATTCATCATTCCCCCCCAACCTAATGTTTTGTTGGTCCTCTAGAAAAGGGAGCACTATTCTTTTTCCTAGTCAATGCTTTGAAACTTCACCAACTGCCAACTATCCCACATCGGTCTTTTTAGTGTCTAAATTGAGATCACAGTAGAATCCTTGCTTGTTCTCCAATATATTCCATCTTGCCCTTTCTATAGCTATGTCATACTGATAAAACTTGTAATCTGGCATAGGCCACAATAGTGTAGGTGGATGAAATGTTAATGGAAGCCAATATTGTTGCCTCATCCTTCTAATCTGTATGTACATGTCAACTCGTTTGCATGCTACAACATAATTTTGCAAACAATGGGGTTCAACATGTTTCAACTCATCTAGCAAACTATTCAACCTCTGTGATAAGTACCCCATTACCAGTTTCCCTATAGTTTCAACTACCTTCTCATATTCCTTCTAGGCTTCTTCTCTAACAGGCATGATCCTATTCTTGTAGCTTGGGCGATATAGAATCTTGTGCCATGTTTGGTAAATGTCTGCAGGGTTACTAGATTCAGCCCTAAGAGGCAAGGGAGTATGAAATTCTCTTTCCCTATAAGTCCTAAACTATTGCCCCCAACTAATTTCATTCTGAATCTAGGACATAAATTCCCTTAAATGGAGATCTCCACTATACAGTAAGGGATTCCAATCATGATCATTATTCACAACATAATTATGTAGGTATAGTTCACACAACAGATTTTTAACTTCAGGTGGGGAAAATTGATAGGCCTAGAAAAATTCATGAGTGTCAAGAGAAGATCTCAAATGTGAAATAATCATTGATGGTTTAAAGGAAATATTTTGATCCTTCGAATTCAGTGCATACACTCTTGGAGGAGTTCTACATGCTAGCATTCGAGGTACTAAAGCTACCACATTATCCACATTTTCCTTCAAGATAGCAATTCTTGCATTCTTTTCTTCAATTTCTATATTTTTATTTTTAATCTCATCTTGTAGCTTTCATTTTTCCTTTTTCCATTCCTCCTCTTTTCTCTGTATCTCACTCCATAGGTTCAAAGCTACATCATTCCATGAAAAGGCAGGAGGTTTATGTGTTCCTACCAAACTCTTCCTTTGCATCAATTCTTATTGTTCAAATAACACTAGTTGCAGTGATTCTGGTTGTTCATCTTGCTCTGGTTGTAGGGGTTCTTGATCCTCATCTTGCTCTTTATTCTCAACTTGTTTTGCAATAGCAGCAAGCTCTGCTAATCTTATATTTTCTTGTTCTTCAAAAATATATTTGTCTTCAACATTCACCTGCCCCATAGGGGCTTCTGTCTCTTCCCTAGATGTTTTTATAAGTCTAGGGCTGCTCTTTAGAGGTATATTAATGGTTGGCCCAGCTAGCTTTGATTTCTTAGGAGGGATTTTATGTTTTTCTTTGGCTACATGAGGAACAGTTTCATTAGCCTTTCATTTTCTAAGGCTTGGTTTTGTTGTTTCTGTCATTTGCTTCTTGGCCTTCCCCTTTCTCATCTCTACCTCTCTCAATTGTGTCTCCTCTCTATTAAGGGAAGCCCTAGTTTGAATTGGGGTTTTGGGTCCAAGAGCATTAACATCAAGATTTGAGGATGAACTTTCCTCATCTAAATATTCTAACTCAGAAGAACCAATTTCTATAGCTTGTTTGGCTACATGAAGGTTTATGTTAGGTTCTGCACTAGAGGTGAAAGCTCCAGGAGTGGTTTCAGCAACCCTCTCTCCCCTTCTAACCCTACAGGGTTGACGCTGACCTCTAGGACATACATTTTTTGGTCTAAACTAATTAATTTTTACAAATTCCTCCCATGTCATATTAAACACCTCTTGTAAATATTTCTCTACTAACAATTTTATCAAACAATTGTGAGAGATAGAATTATCCCTACCTTTTTGCATTTCAACTGCCATGATTACAAGGAGGTGATACAACAAATTGGGCACATTCATTCTTCTTAAATTCCTCATATGGTTAAGGAGCTTAAAATGCACAGAGTGGGGGCATGGCCGGCAACCCTCACAAGTAATATACTTGACAATGTGGATGACTACTTGTTTCCATGGCTCTGGTAGAGAAGTTATCTTCATACCTTGCTTATCTACAACCAATGGAGGGTCACTGGGTTCAGTAAATTCAGCCCTAGCTGACCTTACATCTCTGGGATCAAGGTATGTATCTCCATCTACAGGTAAACTTGTTACCTCTACAATTCTATCCTCAGTAGTGATCACCTCTAACCCTTTTACTATTTCCTTCCCCTTAGAGAATGTCTATGCAAATTCTAGCACAATTTCCTCATTGTAGTTGTCAAGTTTTAGGAAATAATCTAGCCATCCACAATTCATGAACTCCGCTAGAGAAAGTGCATCCTGCATCATCACATCATGAATCGTGGGTTCATTCCAAATCAATTGGCCTCCCATTATTTCAGTTTCCTACAATCAAACAAGCACTTCTACAAAATTACCTTTCCTACAATCTTTCTTTGAAAACACAATTTATTCTTCCTACAACTCTTTTGAAGTCCTAACACCAATTTCATATGGAATTTACCTTTTTGGTGACTTAATATTATGACTTTAGGCAATAAGGAATCATAAATGAATGGTATCATCAAGAAAAATGGTGGTGGTTCAATGTCCTTTCACACATGCAAGCCATCATTTCAACATTTCATTCAAATTGGCTTATTTCAAATTTGTTGACATGGATGACATGTCGACTTGTGAGTTGACACTCCCACCCAACCTAAATTAGAGCATGTGTCCACACAGGCTAGGTGGTAATTATGATTTGACAGGGCGGAGTATAATTTTATGCTATGTGAAACATCAACATTAATTTACAATAATTAAATAAATGTACTAAAAATAATTAAGATATAATAGATTTTCACGCACGTACCTAAAATTTTGGAGTATCTTTTGCAAGGAATGTGGAGAAAGTACCGATTACCTTTTAAAATTATAGTTGAGAAATTAATGCAGTGGTGATGGAATGAAGTGATGGTTAAGTGAAGTGATGGTGGAGTTATGGAAGGGAGAGAAGATGGAGATGGATGGGCAGATGAATTTATTGGTGAAGAAGTGGATTCCCACAAAAGTGGAAATTTTTATTATGAAGTGATTACATGTGTATCTAGAAATTAGTCAAAAGGAGGGACACTAGGTCTGCTTCCTTCGGCTGTAGGAAGTTTGAAGGTTTGGTGTTGAATAAATTGCTACATGAATTCTTCCTTGGAAGCTGGTTTATAATACAACCTTAAATGGTGACCGTTGACCAATAGTTTGAATCTAACAAGATCAATGGTTGTGTGTTGTACAACCCTGTTGGGGAAGACTTCTACAACTTCATACTGTCCCAACCACCTTGTCTGCAACTTACCTTCATTATCTTGATATCTGGAGTCATAAAGGAGTGCCTAATCACTTGGCTAGAACTGCTTTTCCTTTATGTATTTGTCATGCCATTAGACCCTCTAATTTTTCACTATCTCAGTATGATGAAGGGTTGACTTTATCATCTCATCCAAAGCATTCAACTGCATGATTTTATCCTTTTGTGCCTCGGATATGTCTATCCCAAGATCTAGTGTAGTCCTAAGAGTTTTATGCTCAAACTCAATAGGAATCATAGTTGTCTTCCCATACAGTAATTTGAAAGGAGTGAAACTTGTGGTTGTCTTCTAGGTGGTCCTATAAGCCTAGATAGTTTCAAGCAACCTATGTGCCTAGTCTTTCCTATGAATAACCACTATTTTGGTCATAATTTTCACAATTTCCCTATTGGTCACCTCAAACTAGCCATTGGCCTAAGGGTGATAAGGGGTAGATTTCTTGTGCCTCACATTATATTCATTGACTAATATTGTGACAAGGGTTGATATAAATTGAGCCCCTTGATCTATCACTATCTCCCTTGGAACCCCATAATGAGTGAAGATTTCTTCATAGAGGAATTTTGCAACCTTATTGTCTCTAGCATGCTTCATAGCTTTAATCTCAACCCACTTGGTCACATAGTCAGTGCAAACCAAGATGCATAATTTTCCATTTGATGGAGGATCAATGGGACCTACAAAATAAAGTCCCCATTTATCAAATGGAGTGATGACTACCTAGGGATAAAGAGGCATCTCATCAGATTTAGTTAGACGGCCCATCCTTTGACATCTATCACACTTCCTAGTATATTTGTTTACATCCTTATGAAGTGTGAGTCAGTAGTATCCTGTATTAAGAATTTTCATTGTTGTCCTCTTGGCTACAAAATTCCCTCCACAAGGTTCATTATGACATGCATGCAGTATATCATATGTTTCATCTTTCCTTACATGTATCTCATGACATTATCTAGTCTAGTGTAGAATAAATAGCTTGCAATCCATGAGAAAGGAAAGGTTTTCTCAATGAGCACCCTTCTTCTTTTGGAGAGAAATGAGGATGAACTCTCCCTATAACTAGATAATTGGCTATATTAGCATACCAATGTGTGTGCACACTGATGGAAAACAAATTTTCATTAGGGAAAGAGTCATCAATGAGTTGAGTGTCCTTTAATGTATTCAATCTAGAGAGAAATTCTACCACAACGTTTGCTTTCCCAAGTTTAAAAATAATGGTGATGTCAAATTCTTGCATCAGCAACAACCATCTTGCTAGCCTTCCTAAAATCAAGGGCTTATTCATGAGGCATCTTATGGTTGCATGGTCTATATGAATAAAGATCTAATATATAATTATGTAGTGTCTGAATTTGTTAAGGGAATAGATGACTGCCAACATCTCCTTCTCTATCACTATGTAATTAAACTTAGCCCCTTGGAGGTTTTTGCTGACAAAATAGATTGCATTCTCAATTGCTCCTTCTTTATGTCCCAAGATAGCTCTAATAGCATAGTCTAATGCATCAGTATGAATATGAAAAGGAAGCTCCCAATTACGGCCTTTGAGTATAGGAGCATAGGTTAAATTTACTTTTAAATTAGAGAATTCTTTGTCACAGTCCTCTATCCTTTGGAACTCAACATCTTTAGTTGGGTATGTGCATGATCATCATGGAAAAAACAGGCCCTTAAGTGGGAAAAAATTTAGAAAAATCAAAGTTAGGAAACTTGACATAAAAAATTGAATAAGTTATCTATATTATTTCAAAAATATGTAAAAATAGAATCTATAGAAAATTGAATTTAGTTTCTAAACTACTAGGTTTGTTTAAAATCAAAAAATATATTTGGTGAAAATTTGAAATTTCAATGTAGTGGTACTTAAATTTCAGGGAAAAAATAAGAAGTAGGTATTTTTCTGACCACCCTAACTACAATAAAAAGATAAAAAAAATTATAATATTTTAGATATAAGTAGAGGACTCATGCCCCGATGTGATGCATATTTTTCTATAAGTTTTTTCCAAGTAAATAATTAATTATGAATTTTTTACTACAAATTTTTAAAAATATAAAACTTCGTATAATCGACCACCTTAACTTGGTCAAAACTTCATGAAATTCAATTTTTATTTTTGTAATCCTATAGTATGTGAAGCATAGAATGTGACACATGTTTTGGATTCAAAAAATGTGATATCATTTGAAATTTATAGATGTTCTTCAATCAACCTATCAATCAAGACTTTAGTCGTAATTTGAATAGAAAATGAATAATAATTACTTATTAAATTCAAAGTAAAGCATAATTTATATCAGTGGAAAGCTGAAAATCACCTTTAAAAACCCTTTTCATTTCATCAATTTTGGGTAAAAAAAAGTCATCGGCTACATAACCATCATATTGCCACTTTTTGGCCCATCATGATCCTGCACATACCCAGTTAGAAGATTGTACAGTGGTGCTGCCATTTTACTAAAATCTTTGATGAAACACCTATAGTATCTTGCATGTCCTAGGAAGCTTCTAACATCATTTTGCTTTGTAGGAATAGGAAAATTGGTAATCACTTCAATCTTGGCTAGGTCCACTTGAATTCCTTTTTGAGAGATGTAGTGGCCAAGGACTACTCCTTCCTGCATCATCATGAAGCATTTCTCATTGTTCAAGGGCATATTATTTTCTTCACATCTCTATAAACCTTCCTTAGATTCTCTAGTGCTTCTACAAATTCAACACCATAGGTAGTAAAATCATCCATATAGATCTCCATACAATCACGTGAGATATCTAAAAATATACTAATGACTACCCTTAGAAAAGTTGTAGGTGGATTACACAAATAAAATGGGAGGACTGAGTAGGAACAATTCCCCCATGGATAGGTAAAGGTGGTCTTCTCTTGATCCTTAGATGCAATTTGTATCTGATTATAACCACGTAATCCATGTAGAAAAGAAAAATATTGCTTACTCACAAGTGAATCTAGTACTTGGTCTCTGAAGGGGAAAATGAAGGGGAAAATGATCCTTTTTGGTGACAATGTTTAGTTCTTTATAGTCAACACAAACTCTCCATTTACCTCCATTTTTAGGCACAATCACTAATGGGGACACCCACTAGTTGTTTGAGATAGGGTAAATAAATCCTACATCCAATAATTTATGTAATTCCCCTTTTACAATCTCCCTCAATGCAAGGTTGATTCTCCTTTGTGGCTACCTTACTGGTGTGCAATCATCTCTGATATATATCCTATGAGTATAGAGCTTGGGATCCAATCCTCTCATTTCATGGTAGTCCCATGCAAATGCATGGTGATGGGTCTTCAATAGGTTTGTCAGGGATGACTGTTGCTCTTGACTCAACTTCTTGTTAATATTCAGATGTTTCCCTTCTAACACTTGCACTTGTTTGGTTAACTCAATCATAGTTGTTTCACTAATACTTGGAATTTTTAGTTCATGTGGCAGCAATGTATGAATCATATCAGTTGCTACAGGAAATTCAATTGTGGGAAGAGCGGGCAAAAGTGTCTTTATTGCACCTGCAAAGTCAGATTCATGAGTGGATGACTCTTCATGCACCTCACAATGGTTATAAATTATGTGGGACAACACTTCATCATCTTCCTAAAGCTACATGAATGGAATTTTGCTTATCATCATGAGTTGTTCCACTAAATTGACTTCCTCGGCCTCTTCTCCAACATGTGGCCATATGGTGTTGTCCATATCATGGGATGGTTAAGCTGGAGGGTAGAGAACAATATTTTTGGTGCTTTTTGCCATCAGAAATAGTCATGCCCCCTAACCAGCATCCAATGTCAACATCTTTTGTTGCTAACCACAACCTTTGTAGAATAATGGGATACCCTTCTAGTGTAGCTTTAGGAGAAAGGATCATGAAATATGCTAAGTACTCTCAAGAGTCTAGAGTTACCATGAGATCTTCTACTATACCATCTAGTTTGACAGTAGAACTATCAGTAAGCTATAGGACAGTAGGAATAGGTCTCATGTTTGCAACATTTAGTTGCTACAGGATATCCTTAGTCATCACATTTATTGTTGCTCCAAAATCAATTAGAGAATTCTTTATTTAGATTTCATTTAGAACAAATCCTACCACAAGACTACTTGGCTCAATGTACTTAGGAATAGTAACTTTCCCAAGCATGATATCTACAAATTGTCCCACCACATGAACTATAGTAGGGTCTTTCTTTTTCCTCCCTAGCTTTTTCAGGCATGCTTTCTTGATTGTTTTTCCATATATGGGGACATATTTTATGGTTTGAAACAAAGGTATCTTAACACATATGTGTTTTAGCTAATCCAAAATGTCAAAGGTTGTTTCCTCCTCTTCCTTTTTTTAACAACTTCTAACCTTTGAGGAAATGGTGGATCTTGATCAATCTGCTAAACTGGTTCAAGATTTTTAGGCACACTTGGCTGAATGGGGACATTTTGATGTTCCTCTTCTTCCAAAAGAATTTTGGTGATGATGGGAGGGAAAGGAGCTAGAAAAGTGGTCCTTGAACGTAGATGGATGTCACTCACACTCACAGTATATGCAGTGAATTGGTTAGGATCTGTAGAATAGACCAATTGTTGTTCTAGTTTTTTATTTGGGTTAGGTGTGGGTTGAACTGGTAACTGATTAGGTCTAGATGTGCTTGAACTTGAGCTAGTAGGAGGAGGAATTATAGCAGGCTACTGAGGTTGTGAAGGTGGTTACATGTAGCTAGTTTTCTGGTTTGGCCATTATTGTCCTCCCCTCCATTGGGAAGTCTACTGCCAGTTTCCTGGAGGTGGCTACCAATTCCCCTCAGATTGTTGGCACTGGGGTGCAGATTTTTGGTGATTAATCCAAGTTTTTGGAGGGTTATTCCAAGGCTAAGGTGGATATTCTCCATAGTTGGATGGGTGTAGGGATTGCCATTGATTTCCAGATGCATAAGAATTAAAATAAGTCTCAACAAAGGATAATGGATTTGATGGCATACCTTGTCTTGGGGCCCATGGTCTCCTTTGTGCAATGTAGTAGACTTCATCATCATCTCCCTATATTAGCTTGAACTTGGGTGGAATCTGCTTGCTATCAATGTTAGCTACCAGTTTGCATCTATAGTCCTTTTTTTTCTATAAGGAGGGCAACATTCCACCAACATTGCCTCTACCTTCTCATGTTTCTACTTTTCTTGAAGTGTATCCAGCTGAGTAGCTAGATTTTTTATGATGTCTTGCTTGAAATCTTCCAACAAGTGAGTAATCTTCATCCTTGAAACTCCATTGGTGAATTATTTACCCATTAAGGATTGGTAACCTCTTCCTTTCTTTTAAGCTTCCCTAGAATAGTTCTAACATATCTTCTTAATATCATCCCAAGGAACTTGGGTGATATCACCTCCTCCCATCAAGTCCAAAGCATCAATGCGGCTATCATTGATCCCTCTAATGAATAGAAACTTTTGAGACTCTTCATTTAGTGTATGATGTGCAGATTTCTATAAGCAAAACAAAAACCTTTAAATGTAATCCTCCAAACTCTCATCTTCCTTTTGCTGCATCCTAAAGATGTTATCTCCTCTCATATCACTACCCCTACAATATTCTTTGTATTTCTCAAAAAAAATTCTTTTCATATCATCCCAAGTCTCTACAATATTCCTACCTAAGCTCATAAACTATCTTAATGTAGCTTCTTTCAAGGTGTTAGGAAAAAAATTAATCCTATGAGCATTAGTGGTATGGTCATAGTTTCTACAAAGGATATCAAACTCAAACAGGAATGTGTCAGGGTCATCAGTGACAAGCCCATAGAACTTAGGAAGGACTGAAGCAAGGATATTTTGAGGTTATCAACTTCATTCCAATGAGTGATAGGGAAAGGAAAAGATGGCTGGTTGGGTTTTTTTCTATTGCATCATCCATGCATGCTTGATGGAGTTCCAAAGCAAGTGGATTTTCAATTAGATTTTGGTCTTAAGAGGAAATTTCTAAATTGGTCAAATTGGGAAATGCATTAGCAAAAGGACGTGCCTCTTCTTCTTCATCATCTCTTGGCATATTTTGAAGCTTAACTAGTTGAAAGGGATCAGGGTCATTAGGAAGGAATCACCCATAAGCATCTCTTTTCCTTTCTCTATGCATGCAGTATCAACTCAGTATCATCCAACTCACATAAAGAATTGGTGAAAGAATAGTAGGTCATTACTTTCCTAAATGAAGGGTATGCTAAGAACAAACTTCATAAATGCTATAGCAAGAAAGAAACTATCCATGACTTCAAAGAACTTCCTAGTTTGACACAATCCCCAACAATGGTGCCAAAAATGTAGGCCTCCTCTAACGGTTTAATAACTAATCCCTTAGAGTTGTGACTTAGAGATTGGACATCTACACTAAGTAGCTATCTTACTCATCATGAAGGTGCATTTCATTGTCAACCCAGAAACGTAAACTTGAAATGGGTCAGCGTTGTATGTGTACTAGGACTCTATTGTAGTCATCCATAAATTAGGAAAGAAACAATACTGGAAATGAAATGTTGTAAACAAATCAACTTAAGCACTAAGCATACATCAACAACTACACTAATCATCAACAAATAGACTATAAATTAAAGATAGAAATGGAAATCTCAGCAAATAGACAGGAAACTACTCTATCTTCCTTGGTTGTAGGAACAGTCACAAAACAAAATTTTAGTGGCTGCAAGAATAGATAGTTGCTGAAACTGAAACTAATTACTAAACAGAAAATAACTTTGCAAACTAAATATGTGGAATTATCACCAAGTGGGAGCCTTTTAGTGAGTCTCCCTTAAGCTAACTCAAATGCAACAACTTTGAATATCATATTATTTCTTGAAAACATGATTACAACATCTCAACAATATGATTGTATTACTAAAACTGGAAAATGCATGTACAATCTCAGAACATCCAACCTTATGAAAAGGGGCATTTGACCACTATTTATAGAGAAAAACTACTAAACAACCCTAACTACCTAGGCAATCAACTCCATCAAAATAGGAGGATGCCACTTATTGAAAGCATGGAAAAAGATGGAGGAAGTTATACATGCGCCAAATTTGGTCAAAGCAAACTTGCCCCAACGAGAATCTAGTACAGTACACTCCCTAGAATTTCTCAACAAACAAATATGACCATTAAAAGGTAGTCACAATCTTTTATTCAAATTAGGAATTTCCCTCCATTAGAAGTTTTCCATCCTTTGACCTCTTAATGATCATCTTCTTAACTTTCTTAGCAACCAACCAGTTGGTAGGAGTTCCTTCCACTTTGCAATCTTCATTGACATCAACATCTTAGTGTAAACTGGCATAATGACATTATCATGCACAAACAATTTCATATCTATAATTACCTTAAAGTAACATCCATTCAACCACATGTAAAATTAACATAGATAACTCACATAGCATATTAATATCATTGAAAGTCACAAGGATAAAATTATGCCCAAGGTTTATGGTTTTAAGGAAATAACAAGGAAAATGTCAAAAAACAAGTCCCAAAGTCTATGGTAACAACAAAAAATATATAATAAACCCTATCACAATTGAGCCATTATTTGGAATCATCACCCCTGTCCTTGAATAGATAGAAAATTTGTTGATTTATACTTTGATTTCACTCACCTAAGGTTTGATTGTCACTTCATTGTTTGGATCTCATTTGGACCTTGAATAAAAGTTGGAAAATAGGTCCTTTTTTATCAATTCATTGTAATGAACCCCATTTTTATGATCATCAACCTATTTTTCACCCTTTTCACCACCACACCTTCTATTGCCCCAACCAAGAGAATAATGAAACAAAAATCTATAAGAGAGAAGGATATTGGGATAAATGGTTCTAATGAAGAAGAAGATTTGGAAGAAGATGTACCTACACTAATTAGATGAATAAGAAGTGATGCATCACAAGGTGAAGAAAGCACCAAAAGGAGAAGGGTTGATTAGAAGGAGAGCAAGAAAGGAAAGATTAAATGAAGAAAAATGAGGAGAAAGAAGAAGAGGGTATAGAGAAAGATGAAGACAAAAATCAGAATGCATCTAGAGATGTAGAGAAAGACAAACCACTTGACTTTGGTACTATAAATGATAAGAGAAAGGCTTTGGAGACAACAAAGACTCCTAGTGAATCTTTCAGCTCCTTCGAAGATTCTCTAAGAAATCTATTGAGTATATTGCCTTGTTTTCAACATGTTGTGTCCTCACAACTATTACAACTACAAATGAATCAAGGAAATTTTGAATTGAACAAGATCTCTCCTATCCATAAGCTTCAACTAGGAAATATGTTTAACGCATTTGCTAGGAAGAAAATCATTGAATCACATCAAAGGAGCAGAGAATTGATGGATGAATCAATTAATGCATTGAAAGATACCATACCTGGATCAAATGTAGACACATCTCTCTTTGGTATGGATAATCTCAAACTATTGATTGATTCTTTCAAAAAGTATGCATCTAGACTGAAGATAGAAGCAAAGAAAGAGGTTGAGAAAAGGATCATTGACAAAAGGATGTTGGAGATCACAAAGAAATGTGTTATTGCAAATAAGAAATATTTAAAATTATTGAAAGATGATAAAGGGTGCATGAATGAGGCTAAGGAACTCTTGCAATATGGCATGAAGTGGTCCAATGCCACAAAAAACATAAGAAAGGAGATGGACCCTATTGAATCTCAAATAAATGCTACCTCCAATACATATGACCTAGCAGTTTCCCTCACCTATGTGATAAAGAATTCCATAGATGATATTCAAAATAATTTCTTCCATTTGTAGGTACAAAAAGAACATATTATTCTATAGTTTGGAGAGGTAAGGGATCTAGTGGTCCCCAGACTTACACTTGTTTCAAGAGCTCTTCTCAGTAATGATAAGGCCAAGAAGATGAATCCAGTACTTGCTACACTAAAATAAGGAGAAGAACTTCTATTAAAGTTTGAAATATAGAATAGGCTACTTGGGGAGCCTAAGCAAGAATGGGAACAAGGAATGCAAGCCTAGGAATATCAGTTGAATAATTTGCATGTGTCAACCACCTCTGGTTGACTCATCTTTTATTCTTTTATGTCTTGTTAGTATCTATGTTCATACCACTTGTACATATGTGGGCCATATAGAATAGTTTTTTAGTAGAACTTTGAGTTTTTTCTCTAGTAAATGACTTAGGGGGAGTCAATTCATTAAAGTTCAATTTTTACATTTGCTTATATTTCTAGGGGGAGTTTCGGTAAGAGTCGAAATAGTTTTGTATTGGCACCATTTTCCCTTGATGTCAAATGGGGAGAGTATTGGAGAGTATTTTTGGATTTTTTGGTAGGTTTCCATCAATGGAAATGGGGGAGATTGTTGGAAATTTGGAGAGATTGCTGAAGTTTTTCATTGATGATTTTTTTTGGCAACATGAGCATACATTGTATATAATGGTGTATTATAGTGTTGGCATTGATATCAACATTATTGCGGACTATTTTTAGCAAGCCTAATAGGTTTTGGAGTTGCTATGAAAGAAATTTTGGCAAGTTGAGTTGGTCCAAAAAGATCAGTTGTATAGAAATTTGAATAACTATCAAATCTGCTAGTTTAGTGTTACAACTTGTGTCGATTTTTGGGTTCGCATCACTTCGCAAATAAAGATAACACTCTATTCTTTTAACATTAATTTGGTGGATGTTATGTGTACCTAAATCCAATATTTCACCTTGATTAGACAAAAAAATTGAGAGATATTAGTAAAAAAGTCCAGCCTAACATATTACAATGACTTTTTTGTACAATGTGTCTATGTGGGAGAACCTGCACATCTTCACAAATGAGTTTCTGGACTTGCGGTGTTGAATTTAAGTTTTCATATGTCAATTGAATATGAATTAGAAATAGTATCGAGTGTTGAGGTCCATGTGTCAAGATGTGGATACACAAATGAAGGTTTTACATTTAGGTCTTATATAGAGTCGACCTAATTATATGTTTGGAGGTATATGAAGGATAATTATGTATTGCTATCTTAAATGGGATCTATTATAGGTCCATGCCAACCTATCTTAATTTTTTTTTAGTTTGAATTGTTGCATGTTATGTGGATGATTTTTTTGGAGCTAACAAGTTATATTTTGGGTATTACATCTAATTAGGCGGACCTAATTGATGTTTTTATTGATGCAGATATATATGTTGGATTTTTTTAGTATTTTGAAGATAGAGATGTGAAAGGTAATTTATGTGATGTGAATTTGAGCATAGCAATGCAAAGTGAAGTGGTGAATGCTAAGTTGAAGATCAAAATTGTGCGAATGAAGAGCGAGGTAGAGTGTTTAATCAAAATCAGTGTGAAGATTGTTACTATGCTTCAATGTAGTTGTAATTCATGCATGCATAAGATGCAATTGTAATAGTTCAAATAGGTTGTGAGCCACCATCTCTCTTCTACTTTTTTCTCTGTGGCTAGTGAGTCCACCTATAGTGAACATTTCAATAATAAACTATAACCGGTTATAATATATTGTGAGCTAAACCTCATCATGGTTTTTCCCATTTTGGGTTTTCCACATAAAAATCTTGTTGTTCATGTGTTATGTGATATTGTGAATGTTTTATGCTTTCTTTCCTTATTGCAGTTGAATATGCATTAGTGATCAGATGCTTAATGTTTGAATGGTTTAAGAGAATATTGATTCACCCCCCTCTTAGTATTCTAAGTGTTCAACAAGTCCCCTATCAAAAAATAATGCCACTCAAATTCCAATCAATTGATGTTAATTACCAGTATTGTGTTTAATATGTTTGGTATTGCCACTAGTTACTAAACAACACTATTTTCTTCTAGGTGACAATCACCAATGTTGTTTAATGAAGGGATCTGATGGTCACACCCTATTTAATTTATAGATATAAGGAATCTAGACATTCATTTCATATAATATTTTATAAAAACAAATGAAATATTTATCATAAATATAACAACAATAATGTCCATTGAATTTTTTATTTAGTTGTCGTTATTAAATTTGTTATTTTTCTTCTTTTGCATAATAAGTAATGTAGTTGGGATATTGGTGAATATAGTTGTATGCAATAATTTTCACCTATAATTTTATCTTTTATTTAAAATATCCCTTATCTCTTCTTTAGTCAGAAAAATTTGAATATTTTGCATGGATATTTATTTTTTGATCAGTAGATCATCATTGTTATTTTATTTTCCTTCAAGAGTATAAAAAATAATCAAACTTTTTTATGATGTCATACGATTTCTCAAGATTGAAAAATTCTTGGGTTTGAAACCAATGATGTTTAGAACTCCATCACACCATATATATAGAAAAATTATGCACACTTTTTCCATTCAATTCAAGTACTAAACTCATTTGAGAACTACTTTAAGTAATGCTCTCATATATCCTCCATATTCTACTTAAAAATCATTTAGTTCAATGGTCAAATAAGCAATACTAAGTTTACATCTCATTCATATTAAATACTTAATATTTTTCATACTTTTATTGGCCAAATTTTACCTTTGACTATTGAGCATAATCAACAAACATGCTTAATGGTGTTACAATGATCATAGAGTACAAACCCGCCATCGAAAACATTATGCAACATATCCAAAGATATGAAATAAGTAGGCTTGTTGCCTAAGTGGGTAGAAGACAAGGTTAAAGACACCACCATGCTATATATGTACCTATACTTTTGATTACATATATTTAATAAGCCATGGCCTCTAATGATGAAGTGTGTCTTGAGTGCATCAATTAATTACCAAACAAGGTGGAGATTGTGAAAAGTTTCCACATCATGAATACAAAGATACTACATACAATCCAACCTAACTCAACTTACACAAAATATGAAAGAACTAAAAATGTCATGAAATGTCATAGATATTGTAATGACCCACCAAGCAACCCCAAAGGATACTAATATAAATAACATTTATGGCACCAATTTTTTTTTTTTTAAAGTACTTACATACATCATAATAATCATATACCATATGAAACCAAACATGAACTACATATAACAAATCCCTTTGGTTTACAACACTGCATTACTTTTCACAACAACATCATTACATCACATGGAAGGTAGTATACACCAATGATCATAAGATAACATGAACATGGTTAGCACATTAATCAAGAGTTACAATATTACAATGTCGTTTCCCAACATGAATGGAGAAGATACAATAAAAAGGAATGTTACATTTGAAATGAAGGAGTACAAAGCTGCAATACTGGATTCAACTCTGGATCAACTCAGGAGTCACTGTAAGGTACAATTTCGTACTTCTCAATTGACGAATGGGGACCCAATGGGGTGCATAGCATGTTCCACCCAACCACATGGACCCGAAGACCCACCCCCCGTGCTAAGAGATGATAAGAAGGATCCCCAACAATAATCATCATACAAAACAAGGATACAAGACTTCACAACAAGATCCACAATAACATAAGACAATCTCAGCACAAGATATAACCAACACAAGATGTGCTCAACATAAGGATAAACCAATAAAGCATCAACATACAAATGCCAACAGGTTCTTCCAGAGGCCCAAGAATAACATAGAGGGAAACAAAACATACATGGTTGTTAAAGGAAGAGTGTCATCGCAATGTTGCATGGGTTACCCTGGCAAATCTTCCTAGGCCCCGGCCCCCAACTTGGGTTACCCTGGTGACCTCTTACGAAACCCGGCCCCACATGCAATCCAACGTGGCATCGATTATCTTTCATAAGGACAAGACAATGATTTTTCCATTCCAGGCCTTCTCAACTCATCTCAAGCCCATACAAGCACTTGAGCCATGAGTGAGGCATTCACTTATATCTTGTTAATGTGTGATTCTATCCAGAACCCCTAATTAAATATTAATTTTTTCACTTGATTAATAAACCTCCAATGAGTTACCCTAAGACCTCTTCCAGGTCTCAGCCCCCATTGAAATCCACTCCCCTTATGAACAATAAAACTCTAAAGACACTAATAGGGTAAGCCCCTATGCACAACATATAAAGCCACAAGATAAATTGCATTAAGCAAGGCATACTCCATTCTACACAAAATCCTCATAATGAATATATTTTCAAGTGCCAGGCTAAACCCAAACATCAATAGATCATACAAGAAATAGTTCGCAAGGAACCAAAAGTGATGGCCAATAACAAAGCAACTCCTTTCTTTCTCTTTCACTCAAAGACTAATAAATCACTAAAACAAGGTTTCTCAACAAGGTGGCAACAAACTTGATCTCAAAATCAACATCAAACTCAAAGCCAAAAATAACCTCCATAAATAAAATTCATCATAACTCCAAAATTAAACACAAAATTCACCACAAAAATACACTAAATAACCATCTTTAATAAACACTCAAAGATACATGAATGTGGTATAAGAAGTTAGATATTCCTAACTTGGCTTTCAATGTTCCTAAGATATAGAGTTTCACTTCTAAATTTTAGACTTCGATTTTGAAAAAAAAAATACCCTATTATATCAAATATACTATGCACTGTTAAATTACTCTTTCAACAATAAACCTTCCAATGCATAACTCCAAATAAATTAACTATTCAATCTCTATAATTTAAAGTATGCTCATGATTCACATTTCCAAATAGTGGTCAACTAGATGCTAAGAGAGAAAGTATTTGATTTTTAAATGAAAAATCTATCATATAAACCTAACTTCCAACAATATTCCCTAAATCCTTTTATAAGCATTCTTAACAAAGAACCTTATTTATATATAAAGGTAAAACAAACCCATTAAATCACAAGTCTTAATTCTTATATAATGGTACATGACTCAACAAGATGACATATTAATTTCCTCTAACAAAGAACTAATTTCTCTACGTTGATATAAATACCCCTCTAATAAGTTTACACTCTTTATGTCAATACCAGAAGTCACGACTTAAAACCATTTAAAAATATTACTAGCTAGCTCAGAAGTAATCATATTCTTCTCCAAATTTCTCGTAAGAAAAATTATTTTGAGATATGTGAACCATTTCTTCCATTTGAGCAGATGTGTTACTTTTGTGGAGAGTATTGGTGATGCCAAAAAGCCACATGAGGCTAGGTCGGGATGATTTAAGACTTAAGAACTTAGGAGCATATTACTACTATTTGCTGATGGATAAACATTGTAAAAGACACCCTTTAATGATGAGAGGAACATGCGCAGTCAGCTATGAGAAATGAGCTAATAATGGAATCAAGATGTTTAATCCATGGTGAAGCTCGGTGTAGACTGAAATAAAACAAAATATGACCTACATTGATGAAACGTCTCACATCAAACAATGAAGTTATTAAGATATTGACAAAATCCTTATAGTTGATCATTTGGTACACGCGGTTGACCTCCATGCCCGTGCTGGCTATCTTGGGGTCATCCTAAACCAATGGTGCCTAAGAATCATATATGATTATAGGTTGAATATTTCCAGCAACATAACATTTATTTTCTATTGGATATAAGCAATGTTGTGACATATGTTCCACTCTAAAACATTTGCACATGCCTCCCTATCAGAACACAACGATCTCAACAATTTACTTGGTATTGCAAATAAAGAAGAGAACAAGTAAACCTTCCTATTATGTTATAGTGCAATGGCTAAGATAGGTTGTCGATGAAATCAGAAAGTTAATTTAAATCTATACACCCTACCATGTTCAAGTTTGCCGCTATGGCAGGTTGACAATGAAATTAGGGTGAATATTTTGAACCTTTATAGCATTCTATTTTCAAGTACAGAAAATGGGTAGGTTACGAATTGAATGAGAGAGGCTATCTAATATACTACACCTTTGCAAGTTTAAAAGTTGCAGCTATGACGGGTTGCCAATGGTTTCAAGGAGACTATTTAATTCTATAAAATACCTCAACTATAAATGTTACAATTGTAACAGGTTACCAAATATAATAGAAAGTGAATATTGGAATTTGGAAATATCGCCTTCTTCTTGCATTATTGCCAAAACCCAAATGTTATCCCCAAAACTGAAGGGAAAGAGAAAGGTGAGGCGTAGATACGTAACTTAAGAGTAGGAGATATAATGTACAACTTTCTTTTTTGAACTAGACGCATTTCAGTTTGGCAGCGAGTTTCCAGAGACGCGATCAAGTTGAAGTTTGGAAATTAAACTTCACCACGATCAATGGAAAACTCTTTAATTTGTTAGTCACTGACAATATCTTATTTTCAACTGTTGCAACTGTGACAGATTGTCGGAAGACTCGAACAAGTTAGATAAACATTTAAACTTCCTATTATATGTAATTATGTCATTTTAATTCTCTTATGCCTGTCCATTTGGTTGTAACTGATGCACAGCGTCATTTGTAAGTATTTTCAGACACAGAGTGATTTCCACAAGTTTTATGCCTAGTGAAAGACCAAACAATATTAGAAATGAAAATATGCCCATATGTTTGCACCTCCTACATAGAGGTTGACTGTCATCAGAATCAAGGACATCCAAAATGGACCTAAAATGAAGTACGAAATACCAAAATTTTAGCAAACCTAACCTAATCATTGCTTATTCTAGGATAAATAACCTGTCTCCAATATAAGCATAACCTATAGGCACACATAACTATCATAACTAGTCATCACAAAGTTGTGTAATATGATCATGCTTACCGTGTATAGTCCTGCACACACGAAGATCACCAGAGACTCACAAATCCATAGTATGAAGAGGCTCCATACATTTCCCACAATTGATATCTTTGTGGCTACATCATATTCGTATACATCACAATATATCATGGTCTTCGCAGTGCAAGAGCTTCAAGAAGTAATCTCTCAGTTTTGAGCTCTTGATTTGGACACTTTTGTGCTATTCTGTCAAAAAGATGCCTGATTTCATGCTCCCGGTAACCTGCCCTTAGACCATCAACAAGTGCATTATACATAAAAATGTCAGGTATAAAACCTTTCTCCAGTATCTCATCCAGAAGTTGATCCACTTCAATTATTTTCCCAACTCGACAAAGACCACTAAGTAAGGTATTGTAAGTGTATAAATTCAGAAAATAATCCTAATCTGCCATTTTCTTCACCAGAGACATAGCCTCGACTAGCATTCCTGCTTTACAATGATCCTTTATTAATGAAGTGTATATGATCACATTTGGTTGGCAACCATTTACCAGCATTTCACTCAATATGCATTTTGCTGAATCTACAAGACCTTTCTCTGAAAACCCATCAATCGCAAAACCTTAAGTCACTACATTAGGAGGACAACCCTGCTTCGCATAAACCATAGAAGTTCTCCAGCCTCATCAACATACCCAGCTTTTTTTTTTTAAACCGTTGTTACATGCCTAAAATCATGCACACAGCGACATTTTCTAGACAAGAGGTGGTTACAAGGAGTGTTGTATTCTAAATTTAGTTTGCATGGTGTGTTAATTAGGGAGAGTGGTTTGTTTTAGTGGTGGCACATGCAACCAATTATAATTGGTTTAAAATTAAATTCTTTCCCCCATGCAAGGAAACCACAACAAAATTTAAGGAGAAGACTCTCACTCGAATTCGACATGCCATAACTCTTTTTTTTTTTTAATTTTATTCTTTTAGATAAATTCTAATTTATTTTAATTTAACCGTTAATAATATTTTATTAACAACTTTTTATTTAAATTATCATATTACCTCAAACACAAAATAAATCAATACCAAACCACTCTTAAATTTATAGCAAGGTAGAAATCATCACATGACGACACAAATGGAGGGGCACTACATTCTCCCCCCCAAGGACTCGACTTACTCCTGGAAGTCGCATGGTTAAATGAAGCATTCACAATTATAAGAGTCATCAAAATTCAAGTAACTGAATATGAAAACGACCAACGACATGTCATCACAAGTTAAACATTATAATCACAATATCAACACGACAACACAATCCAAAAAGTGGAAGAACAACCAAGACAATTGACAAAACATAAATACCATACCGATTGGGTTACATAGAGGGGAAACATATTCTCGTCGAGGATGATTCCAAAGTTGGGAAACCTTCTTGTCAACTCTATTTTTCCACATTATTCCCATTGGGTTTTATGAGGCTCGCCCAGTCCTGCAAGAGCAGGTGGAATCGAGGCTTACTACCTGCAATCCTGCATAAAAGCAAACATTGTGTACACCATACATATATCAAATCAACCTAGTGTAGAGGGAATTGTCGTGTCGTATGCCTCTCATGAATGAGTGATACGACATCATCCTTCTAACATTCTACAATTAGTGATACATCATAAACAATCATCAATAAAAATTACTAATCAGATGCAACTATAGTATTAAATCCACATGTTATATGTATAACCATTTCATTACCTTCTTCATCAAGATTCGAAGCTGACTACCTAAAAATCATAAACTAAGATGGTAACATAACACATTAGCACCAGTTAATCATGTTAATTCATTGCCAAGATACACATTTCTGGTTAAACTTCATCATTTAAACATCATATACTTCATTCTATTCATTACTCAATGCAAAATCTCACAATATATGTGTCACAAGTTCATAATTTATGGCCTTTTCAGAAACATAAACATAATTATCACTTCAAAACACACATAATTTCAGATTTAACACACATACACCGCATACACACTCAAATTCACTTCACACCAGAGACACCACAAAGCAACCTAAGGGTAACACAGGAGTTCCAAAATACATTTCAAGTAGGAAGGATATCGATGCATTGCACACTACACCGAGGGTCCTATCCTTTCCACTGGATTTCTGCACCATAGAACCTACATCACCCAGAGACAAACTAGGGCAACCAAGTACAGACTACACAATTAGACTGACATGCCCTTACGAGTACGAGAAACTAGGTCAACACAATAGGCTCATAGTGCCCCAGTGTGCAAACCTATGCTCTGATACCATCTGTAATGACCCGCCAAGCAACCCCAAAGAATACTAATATAAATAACATTTATGGCACCAATTTTTTTTTTTTATAGTACTTACATACATCATAATAATCATATACCATATGAAACCAAACATGAACTACATATAACAAATCCCTTAGGTTTACAAGACTGCATTACTTTTCACAACAACATCACTACATCACATGGAAGGTAGTATACACCGATGATCATAAGATAACATGAACATGGTTAGCACATTAATCAAGAGTTACAATATTGCAATGCTATTTCCCAACATGAATGGAGAAGATATAATAAAAAGGAATGTTACATTTGAAATGAAGGAGTACAAAGCTGCAATACTGGATTCAACTCTGGATCAACTCAGGAGTCACTGTAAGGTACAATTTCGCACTTCTCAATTGACGAATGGGGACCCAATGGGGTGCATAGCACATTCCACCCAAGCATGTGGACTCGAAAGCCCACCCCCTATGCTAAGAGATGACAAGAAGGATCCCCAACAATAACCATCATACAGAACAAGGATACAAGACCTCACAACAAGATCCACAATAACATAAGACAATCTCAGCACAAGATATAACCAACACAAGATGTTCTCAACATAAGGATAAACCAATAAAGCATCAACATACAAATGCCAACAGGTGCTTCCAGAGGCCCAAGAATAACATAGAGGGAAACAAAACATACATGGTTGTTAAAGGAAGAGTGTCATCGCAATGTTGCATGGGTTACCCTGGAAAATATTCCTAGGCCCCGGCCCCCAACTTGGGTTACCCTGGTGACCTCTTACGAAACCTAGCCCCACATGCAATCCAACGCAGCATCGATTATCTTTCATAAGGACAAGACAATGATTTTTCCATTCCAGGCCTTCTCAACTCATCTCAAGCCCATACAAGCACTTGAGCCATGAGTGAGGCATTCACTTATATCTTGTTAATGTGTGATTTTATCCAGAACCCCTAATTAAATATTAATTTTTTCACTTGATTAATAAACCTCCAATGAGTTACCCTGAGACCTCTTCCGGGTCTCGGCCCCCATTGAAAGCCACTCCCCTTATGAACAACAAAACTCTAAAGACACTAATAGGGTAAGCCCCTATGCACAACATCTAAAGCCACAAGATAAATTGCATTAAGCAAGGCATACTCCATTCTACACAAAATCCTCAAAACGAATCTATTTTCATGTGCCAGGCTAAACCCAAACATCAATTAGATCATACGAGAAATAGTTCGCAAGGGACCAAAAGTGATGGCCAATAACAAAGCAACTCCTTTCTTTACTCCTAACTTGGCTTTCAATGTTCCTAAGATATAGAGTTTCGCTTCTAAATTTTAGACTTTGATTTTGAAAAAAAAATACCCTATTTTATCAAATATACTATGCACTGTTAAATTACTCTTTCAACAATAAACCTTCCAATGCATAACTCCAAATAAATTAACTATTCAATCTCTATAATTTAAAGTATGCTCATGATTCACATATCCAAATAGTGGTCAACTAGATGCTAAGAGAGAAAGTATTTGATTTTTAAATGCAAAATGTATCATATAATCCTAACTTCCAACAATATTCCCTAAATCCTTTTATAAGCATTCTTAACAAAGAACCTTATTTATATATAAAGGTAAAACAAACCCATTAAATCACAAGTCTTAATTCTTATATAATGGTACTTGACTCAACAAGAAGACATATTAATTTCCTCTAAGAAAGAACTAATTTCCCTACGTTGATATAAATACCCCTCTAATAAGTTTACACTCTTTATGTCAATACCAAAAGTCACGACTTAAAACCATTTAAAAATATTACTAGCTGGCTCAGAAGTAATCATATTCTTCTCCAAATTTGTCGTAAGAAAAATTATTTTGAGATATGTGAACCATTTCTTCCATTTGAGCAGATGCGTTACTTTTGTGGAGAGTATTGGTGATGCCAAAAAGCCACATGAGGCCAGGTCGGGATGATTTAAGACTTAAGAACTTAGGAGCATATTACTACTATTTTCTGATGGATAAACGTTGTAAAAGACACCCTTTAATGATGAGAGGAACATGCACAGTCAGATATGAGAAATTAGCTAATAATGGAACCAAGATGTTTAATCCATGGTGAAGCTTGGTGTAGACTGAAATAAAACAAAATATGACCTACGTTGATGAAACGTCTCACACCAAACAATGAAGTTATTAAGATATTGACAAAATCCTTATAGTTGATCATTCGGTACACACGGTTGACCTCCATGCCCATGTTGGCTATCTTGGGGTCATCCTAAACCGGTGGTGCCTAAGAATCATATATGATTATAGGTTGAATATTTCCAGCAACACAACATTTATTTTCTGTTGGATATAAGCAATGCCGTGACATATGTTCCACTCGAAAACGTTTGCACATGCCTCCCTATCAGAACACAACGATCTCAACAATTTACTTGGTATTGCAAATAAAGAAGAGAACAAGTAAACCTTCCTATTATGTTCTAGTGCGACGGCTGAGACAGGTTGTCAACGAAATCATAAAGTTAATTTAAATCTATACACCCTACCATGTTCAAGTGCGTCGCTGTGACAGGTTCACAATGAAATCAGGGCGAATATTTTGAACCTTTACAACATTCTATTTTCAAGTACAGAAAATGGGCAGGTTACGAATTGAATGAGAGAGGCTATCTAATTTACTACACCTTTGCAAGTTTAAAATTTGCAGCTGTGACGGGTTGCCAATGGTTTCAGGGAGACTATTTAATTCTATAAAATACCTCAACTCTAAATGTTACAATTGTAACAGGTTACCAAATATAATAGAAAGTGAATATTGGAATTTGGAAATATCGCCTTCTTCTTGCGTTATTGCCAAAACCAAAATGTTATCCCCAAAACTGAAGGGAAAGAGAAAGGTGAGGTGCAGATACATAACTTAAGAGTAGGAGATCTATAATGTACAACTTTCTTTTTTGAACTAGACACATTTCAGTTTGGCAGCGAGTTTCCAGAGACGCGCTCAAGTTGAAGTTTGGAAATTAAACTTCACCACGATCAATGGAAAACTCTTTAATTTGTCAGTCACTGACAATATCTTATTTTCAACTGCTGCAACTGTGATAGATTGTCGGAAGACTCGAACAGGTTATATAAACATTTAAACTTCCTATTATACGTAATTATGCCATTTTTATTCTCTTATGCCTATCCATTTGGTTGTAACTGATGCACAGCGTCATTTATAAGTATTTTCAGACACAGAGTGATTTCCACAAGTTTTATGCCTAATGAAAGACCACACAATATTAGAAATGAAAATATGCCCATATGTTTGCACCTCCTGCATAGAGGCTGACTGTCATCAGAATCAAAGACATCCAAAATGGACCCAAAATGAAGTACGAAATACAAAAATTTTAGCAAACTTAACCCAATCATTGCTTATTCTAGGATAAATCACCAGTCTCCAATATAAGCATAACCTATAGGCACACATAACTATCATAACTAGTCATCACAAAGTTGTGGAATATGATCATGCTTACCATGTATAGTCCTGCACACACGAAGATCACCAAAGACTCACAAATCCATAGTATGAAGAGGCTCCATACATTTCCCACAGTTGATATCTTTGTGGATACATCATATTCGTATACATCACAATATATCATGGTCTTCGCAGTGCAAGAGCTTCAAGAAGTAATCTCTCAGTTTTGAGCTCTTGATTTGGACACTTTTGTGCTATTCTGTCAAAAAGACGCCTGATTTCATGCTCCCGGTAACCTGCCCTCAGACCATCAACAAGTGCATTATACATAAAAATGTCAGGTATAAAACCTTTCTCCAGTATCTCATCCAGAAATTGATCCACTTCAATTATTTTCCCAGCTCGACAAAGACCACTAAGTAAGGTATTGTAAGTGTATAAATTTGGAAAACAATCCTGATCTGCCATTTTCTTCACCAGAGACATAGCCTCGACCAGCATTCCTGCTTTACAATGACCCTTTATTAATGAAGTGTATATGATCACATTTGGTTGGCAACCATTTACCAGCATTTCACTCAATATGCATTTTGCTGAATCTACAAGACCTTTCTCTGAAAACCCATCAATCATAGAACCATAAGTCACTACATTAGGAGGACAACCCTGCTTCGCATAAACCACAAAAGCTCTCCAGCCTCATCAACATACCCAGCTTTTTTTTTTAAAACCGTTGTTACATGCCTAAAATCATGCACACAGCGACATTTTCTAGACAAGAGGTGGTTACAAGGAGTGTTGTATTCTAAATTTAGTTTGCATGGTGTGTTAATTAGGGAGAGTGGTTTGTTTTAGTGGTGCACATGCAACCAATTATAATTGGTTTAAAATTAAATTCTTTCCCCCATGCAAGGCAACCGCAACAAAATTTAAGGAGAAGACTCTCACTCAATTCGACATGCCATAACTCTTTTATTTTTTTAATTTTATTCTTTTAGATAGATTCTAATTTATTTTAATTTAACCGTTAATAATATTTTATTGATAACTTTTTATTTAAATTATCGTATTACCTCAAACACAAAATAAATCAATACCAAACCACTCTTAAATTTATAGCAAGGCAGAAAGCATCACATGACGACACAAATGGAGGGGCACTACAGATATTTTGTCAATCAATAACGAAATGCAAAATATTAATAAATTTACCATCATAAAAGTAAATGTGTAGTTGAATACAAATTTCATTTTATGGTAATATATCTCTAAATAAATATCAACTTAGTTTTAGTAAATCCACACCCTTTCTCATATAAAGAATGACTTTGGTGTAACATAGCTATTTTTTTCTCTTTATTAATTAGGTAAAAAACACTTTATAATATTGGTATTTAATTTGATATTTTTAAATTAATTGAATAAGTTGAAGATTTAAATTGAGATTAAGAAGATATATAATGTGAAAATAATTTGTATGATATATTTTAGTAATAAAAGTAAAAATAAAGTTACCATGTTCACAAGTTTGGACAGTAGCCCTATGTTTGAATGATATTTTTGTAGAAATAAATGTACAAGTAAAGTTGCCATGTTCACAAGTTTGGACAATAGCCCTAAGTTTGATTGGTCCCTAAGTCTTCATCGTTAGTGAAAGCGGTAGCTAACCTAGAAGACAGATTCTTCAGAAAGAAACCAATAATAACATAGTACCAAAGCACTAAGTCATTTCCATATAAGGGTGGAAGGAAACAACCCTTCCCCTAATCACCACGGACTAATATAATTATTAGTTTAAGCATGTAATGCCTTACCCTATTTAATGCCTTCTTCGCACAAACTATTATCATTATATTGCAGACTCTTTCAGATTCATATCTATAGAAATTATATATTCATTGCCATGGCAGTCAGCCTTCTGTTTTGGGGTGTTGTTAGCTTGCTTGTGAGATTTGCTTGGGTAAATTATAACCCACTTCATTGTATGAATGATTGTCATATACCTCCATGCTTTGTAATGAATTCTCTCTGTGATATACTACCAAGTTATCAAAATAATTTCATGTTTGTTTTGCATGTAGGGTGGTACAGACGATGTGCAAGTAGGATTTGTAATGATGCAGCACGTAGAAAGTGGGCAAGAATTCAGGATTATTGGAAACAGAAGGGAGTTGGGAGATTGGATTATTTCAAAGGGCCTTTCCATGACTTATCACGAACGAGACCTCTGGACAGCCTCTGTAGTGAGCATAGATATCAGTAAACTTTTAGAGTAAATTTAACCTTGAATGATAAAATGATTTATGTTTCGATGAATTCTTTTGTTGGGTGATTTGCAGGAAGTAGATGTCGAAGAGTTGAACGGTGAAGATGATGTGGAGTACAAAGTTGTTGTAGTGGATGTTGTTGATGGTGAGAGAGAAGTGTGCTCCATGACTGGTCCAAACCGTGTTATGAATGTCCCAAAGGATGTTGACACAGATTCTGTTTACTTTGTTCACGTAATTTGGGATATCAATGCTTGTCCAACTTCTTGCTCTGAAACAGCTGCTTGCAGCAATAGCTCCTATATAGTGAACAGCCTATGAAAAGATTGACAAGGCAACTACTCTGCAATACTAATAATGGTCTAGTTGCCTTTGTCTTGTGTGGCTGCTATAGTATAGTGAACTGCATCCATATTGCAAATTACAAGCAATATGTAATAAATACCTGTATTACTTCTTATAGTAAGTGTTTCTTAAGTAAGCAGTATGTAATAAATACTTTTATTACTTCTTATAATAAGTGTTTCTTAAGTGATATCCTTCCAATCATCTGTAATTTTTTATTAGTATAAGTTTATTTTGAACATTCATTATTAATACATGGCTTTTTTTGAGTTGTGCTTAGACTTCTGCTGACAGAAATATGAATATGAATATCTCCTGCTCTTAATCTTGGCTTTGTATTAGAGATTCTCACTGTTCTTAAATCTGTATAACCCCTTTTTAGCCTTTAGTTGTTATCTATGCAATTTGATTAAAGTGAGTTTTTGTTTTATTGTTGTTATTTTTGCCTTCTTTTCTTATGGGTAAATGTTTTTTTGTTTTGTTTGGTTAGAGAAAATAGAGTTGGTTGGATTGTTTGTTTTATGTATTGTTATGAATTTTAAGGTGTGATTATGATTTTGATTAAGGAACAAACAGGTTTTAAAGGTGTGATTATGTTATGAGTTAATTATAATTGTCTTTTAAGTCAGAATGGGTGTATTAATAGAAACTTATAAGGTAGGGTGATCTTAAATAATAGTGTGTCACAAAACTTATAAATAGATATTATTTATTATAAATTTCATTCTAGATGATTTAAAAGTTTGAGCTCATCATCATATATCAATGTGTTAAGGATATACCTTGAGTACTTTAAATTGGATATTTCAAAAATAAACATGTACAACCAAAATTTATATGATCCTTGAAATTTCAATCTCTAAATTTTAAATACTTAAGTTATGTTCAAGGGGTTGAGTTTAATTGGTTAGAGCATTGAGTCCTCATTGTGAAGACTTAAGTTCAAATCCCAAAGGGACATCTAATATGAAATTCTAAGTTGTGACTCTTGAACTTTCATAGTTGGCTTCTAGTGTGGAACTAACTTCTAAATAAGTGGATTTCAATGTTGGTGACTCTTGATCTTCCATATGCTGATATTAATAAATAAGATGTCTTTTTTAATTTTTTTTAAATACTAAATTCTTCAAAACTCAAAAATAACTATTTTATACTGTAAAATAAAATATAATCATAGTAAACAAACAAGTAGATGCAATTTTCATCTATTGGTAAATATTAAATAGTTCAGTGATCAAAAATAAATATTTTTCTAATTAAAAAAGACAAATGTAAAAAATATATATTTATATAGTGAAGTTACAAAATATAATCAAAATAAACAAATAAGTAGATGCAATTTTCATCTATTCATTGAACAATTCAATGATCAAAAATATTTTTTTGTAATTAAAAAAAGACAACTATTCCTTGGAGCAATAGCAATAACACTTCTAATGTTCACACCCACCTCTTCCTTCTCTAAACATTCTTCCACATATTTATAATTATCATATCTCACACAAGTTACTAGTGGAATACACAGAATCTTAGATGTACTTTAATTTAAAGTTTCATAAGAAAACATGTATTTATAATTAAATCACAAAAATATGTATTTTATTCAAATAAAGTTTACTTATTTCTAAACAAAAGTAAACTTAAATACAAGTGTTATAATATTTTAAAAATATAAAGCTAAATGAAAACTTTCAAATTAATTTATGAGAATCAAATAAAATTATTGGATTATAAGAAAAAAAATTGATTCTCAACTTGGAAATCAGACATTTAGAAAATAATTGTATTGATCAACAAAAAATTGTAACAAAAAGCATATAATCCTATTGGAATTTTGGGGAGATTGTTGAAGTTTTTCATTAATGATGTTGTTTGGAAACATGAGCATGCATTGTATATAACGGTATGTTACAGTGTTGGCATTGATGTCAAAATTGTCTTTGGAATATTTTGATCAGGCCTAACAGGTTTTAGAGTTGCTATGGAAGACATTTTGGCAAGTTGAGATGGTTTGGAAAGATCAGTTGTATAGAAATTTGACTAAATGTCAAATCTGCCAGTTCAGTGTTATAGTGTGTTAGTTTGTGGGTCCATAGCCCTTTGCAAATAAAGATAACACTCTATGCTTTTAGCTTTAATTTGGTGGATGTTAGATGTACCTAAATCCAAGATTTCATCATAATTGGATAAACAGTTTGAGAGATATGAGCAACAGAGGTTCACCTAGCATATTATAGTGACTTTTTTGTATAGTATGTTTGTGTGGGAGATTTTGCACATCTTTGCGAATGCAGTTTTGGACTTGCGGGGTTGAAGTTAAGTTGTCTAGATGTCAATTGAGCATGAATTCTAGATGGTATCGAGTGTTGAGGTCCACGTGTAAAGATGTGGATACATATCTATGAAGGTTTTTGCTTTTAGGTCTTATATGGAGCTGACCTAATATGTTGAAGGAGGTATGTGAAGGATAAATAAGTATTGCTATCTTATATGGGATCTATTATAGGTCCATGCTAACCTATCTTAAGGTGTTTTGAGTTTTGAATTGTGGCATGTTATGTGGGTGAAGATTTTTTGAGATGACAAGTTGTATTTTGGGTATTACATCTAATTAGGTTGACCTAATTGATGTTTTTGTTGATGTGGATATATATGCTGGATTATTTTTGATATTTTGAAGATAGATATACAAAATGTAATGTATGTGATATGAATTTGAGAAAAGTAATGCAAAGCTAAGTGGCGAATGATAATTTTAAGATCAAAATTATGAAAATGAAGAGCAAAGCAAAGTGTTGAATCAAAACTAGTATGAAGATTGTTACACATTTCATCTAAAAATACTTTCAACATCAATTAGGTCAGCTTAATTAGATGTACCGTGCATAACAAAACTTGTCAACTCAAGATTCAAACAAACATACTTTGTGTCTTAATTCAAAGCTTTTATCATATAAAAATAGTTTGAAGGGGACCCATCATAACTCCATAAGACTAATCAACACTTCCTTCAACTCTACATGACCCCAAACTTATTAGGTTGTGTGGACCCTAAATCTGCATTTTTCTCAAAAAACAAACAAGCATGCGTATTGTTAGTTAAATCAAGCAATTCAGATATAGAATCCCTATGAAATAATTACTCATGTTATCTATGCAAACAAAGTAAGTTATCAACATAAGCTAAGTGAAAGCATGAGAAAAACAATAGTCAAATTCTATCCCATAGTGGATTGGTGTCACATGTGCTAGTGACCCTTTCCCAATCCTTGATCAAAGCTTAAGATGAAAATGCTATGAAGATGGTGGAGTGATGATGAGAAAAATCAGTTCTCAAACCAAGAGAGTGACTTTGCATAAAGATTGTGGAGGTTTTGCTCAATGTTGAAGCTTCTATTTTATAGATTTTCAAAATGTTGAGTGTTGAAGAGGGACCAATGTGGGACTAAGATTGGACCAATGAAAGAAGGACACTTGTCAAATGGTGATTGGTTGATGTATGTGCAAGATTTGGGAAGAGTTCCCATGAGAGGGAGAATTTGAATTCAAATTTGAGCAATGAATGCTGAGTTTGACTTTGGAAGGGGACATGTAAGAGACATTTAAGGCCTCATAAATGCTCTGTTTGGTGTACATGTCCACTTGGGGGGAGATTCAAACTTGGAGAATATTCTTCCTTTATGCCAAGCTGAAAATAAAGATTTTGATAAATCAATTAATTGCTATTTCATGTGCAAGTGGCCAAATCTAGAGAATTCAAGTGGTTAGGATGTGACATGCAGTAGATTAGATTTAATTAGGATTAATTAGCTAAGATGATGATTAGGGTGTTTTGACCTTTTTGAGATAAATATTTGATTTGTTTAAATCAGAAAATGATGAAGTATGATTTGGATTTGAATTAAATAAAGTCCTAATTTATTTGATGAATGGAATATGATTATTCATGATGTAAATTTGACATGTCTACAGGTTGGTACCGCTAGTAAGACAACACCAAAATATACCAACAATTTATCCATAAACTGATAAGTGGACCTAAAAAAAACATGCCACTTAGACTACACACCCTTATAACACCTATTAACACTCCAATAAATCCACATAACCTAATATTCTTTTGTGGTGAAATGCGGACCAATCTAAATAGGTAATCTATTTTGATAATACTATCACTGGCAAACTCGATATTTTGTCAACCATAATTTTTGCACTAAAGGACTTGAAGACATGAAAATTTGGATTTAAGGTCCTCTAACACATAAAAAAAATTCCTTAGAACCATAGACAAAAATACCTCAAAGTGAACCAATGCAGACCAAAAATCTAATGCTCTATACACTAAAAATTATATTCTAGACTTAGCTAAATATTCAACATATCTATTTTGCACTAGAGAAAAACCTTTGCATCTCTATGCTAGATTACCATTTCCATGCTCACTCGTTATTCACCAAACAATTCTACCTCAATGTATACTTTCATTCAAACCACAATATTGACATCAATGACAACAGTGTATAAGCTCATGCTCATGTTTCCAACAACCATACCATTGACAATCTGCTCAAACATCCAACAATTTTTAACTTCAAAAAAAGAAAAACCAAAGATATGCATTCCCAAGGATTAAAAAAGCCAAAAAAAATAGAAACCCTTTCCTTATATATAAAAGGAGTCATAGATTACACATAGAATAGTAAAATAAGTGTCAAAAAAAATCATACAAACACATGTATAATAGGTCTTGGCAAAAGTGTTAGGAACCTAAGATATGACATAAAAACTATTAAAATTTTCAAAAATATTCATTCCCACTTGGTTGTTCCTAGGGAAACCAAACAAGGGTTTCGTATTTAGATATAGGCCATCAATGTTAAGCCCAAAAGTAATTTTAAAATAGGTTCAATATTTTTCATTATGACCCTAATTTTGGTACCAAAATTTCCTCTTACGATTCTTAAGACTTATTAAAGTTTGAAAAAGATAATTTACACCCCTAAAATTCTCAACACTTGGATTTTGACCCTAAATAAGTATCCTTTACATGATTTACAGACTTACAATGCCTCTAGAGATACTCAATGGCATTGATGCAAATTAAACTCTTTACTATTATAATGTAATATAATCCTTTATTATTATGATGCAATGAGGTACATGAACCTAAACTTGAAGCATACCTCATCACATGAAAACATAATTTTAATACATACATCTATCTTTTCATATCAAAATTTAATCTATGACGCTAAGGTACAAACCCAAAGAACTATGATTACCATCAAACCAAAAGACTTAAAATAATTCATTTAATGAAATGAGAAATATGATACTATAAAAAACCTAATATTCTAATCTCATCATGAAGGAGGTTGATTCTCTTGATAAGGTGATCACACAATCTCTTCATCAAGATACACCAAGAATCAATCTCATTCACATCTAGTCAAAACCATCACAAAATAGAGATATCAATCAATCAACCAAACTCACTTCATAGTATATATTAGGACAAATAATTCATCTAAACCATATCATCCAATCAACCCTCTACATGACCAAGTCAAATTAACCAACCAAGACCTAGACTAGGATATAACTCACTAGACAAGATGAAAGACTAAAATAATTTGGAATTTATTCAATTACTCTAATCAAAAGATATCCATTTTACTTGTGTAATTATTCATTTATTCAATTAATAATTTATAGAAAATGTAAACAATGATTTTGGCACCCAAATGCTTTCTTGCACTTCTAGGGTTTTTCACCTAAAATGAGAAAGAAATGGGCCAAAATGGGCAATTTTCTACACTCAATATTAATGTAATGAAGGATGAAATGTATCTAAATGTAATTTCCTAAGTGCAATAAACTAAAAAAGAAGATGATTTATTAATGTAAAACCTAAGAAATACAACGTGTTGGAAAACGCATTGTGATTAGCAAACATGAACTAAAGACCTAGAAATGCAAATTATAAAACCAAATAAAAATCTCTGAGAAAAAAGGTGTGCACCTAGAAGTGTGTTGCAAACTTGAATCAACTCTGAATTTCTGGAAATTCTAATTTTTATGCCAATTGGGACACATACGCTAGGTTGGGCGACTTAGTCCCAAATCGGGGAAACTGGTCCGAAGCTTTTTTTGGCCAAATGGGTATCCAAATATATAAAAAAAATCCAAAAAATAAGTTCAGTGGGACTACTTCTCTACTAGTGGTGACTTATTCCACTTGTGAATCTCTAAAAATTTGGAAGCGGAAACGGAAGCCCTAGGTCTGCATTTTGGTTTCCCATAAGTGTCTGCCTCTAAAACTCTGATTTTTGAGCCTGAAGGTAACTTTTTGTTGGTATTTTGGATAGGTCAACAAATATATGTCTTCAATAAGTCTTCAACCTAATCTTCAATGATCTTCAAACCCCCAAAGTGCATAAATCTGCAAATACACAAAGAGAGAAGGAGAAAGTGTTGATCATTAGGGCATGGGGGTTTGCCTTGGTCAAACCCCTTTTTAGGTAATTAAATCAAAATGAAGAATGTTCAAAGTAATGAAGCATGAAACAATGGAGTTGATACCTTTCCATGATGTTTGATCTTGAATTTTTGCAACAAAACATGAAGAATATGCCCTTGAATGTCTTAGGAAGATATCTTGATGACTTGCAATGATAAAATTCTAGCTTGCTTGACTTGAGAACATGATGAGTGATGAATGATAATGAGTTATGACTTAAGATGAGTTAGGAGATTGAAAAATGAGGGTAAAACCCCTTATTTATACACAATAATTATGCCTAAATTCCCAAAAGTACCTCATCACAGGTTGACCTTAGGTCTTAAAGAATAAAAACCTAAAAGAAATTTGAATTAATTTTGATTTTTGTGCCACATGGGAATAAGTCAGCCAAGGTGGAAACTTAGTCCACCTGGTCAATTTTGAGTGGATGTCAGAGATTAAGATGTATTAAATGTTGTTTATCGGGTTCTTCTTCAACAAGACACTTAAGTAAGGTCGATAAGTGTATAAAGGGGCCATTTAAAGGATAAGAAAGGTGTAAATATTGAAGACAAGCCTAGGAAAGTGTGAAATTTTATTTCAAGACTTTACAACAATTTGAAATAGGTCTTGGTAAGGTTATTTAGGTGAATTATAACATTCTGGTCCTAGAAAAGTGTGAAGATGTGTCACAACACCTTACAACATCTTTACAAGACATCAATAAATGTATTTTATTCAGTTTGCAAGGGCCCAAGACCTAATGTGGATGTGTAAAAAACCTCACAACACCAAATCAAGGCCTCATTAAGTCCAATTTGTCATCAATTATTCCCATGTCAAGCAAAGTATATACTTTTTGGCGACACATTAAGCCCCCACTTTAGTGAGACAATGAACTTGCTTCAAACTCACACCAAAGTATTCATTCAAGAGGAGTCCAATCGTACCAATGCAAATAAAAAAGAATGAAAAAGATCAAAGTAGGTTGTGCATGCCCCCAGGATCCAAGATCCTAAGTCAAACCAACATAAGTGCAAAGGACACATGCAAGATATATAATATGCAGCAAGACAAGATACAAGATCATACCATGGCACAAACTAGAAGGAAATGAAAATAGGGTGGATCAAGCTTTGAATATCTATCCAAGACATTGTGGATTAGTTCTAGGCTTGTTTGTTTGAAAATTTGTACTCACTCTAGGCCAACGAAAATTCTTGGTTGTCCACTGGGTGAGAAGGCCAAAAGGGTGAGAAACATACACTAGTTGGTATGTACTCACAAACACATAGGTGGCTATGGGGAAAGTCATGCCGCTGAGTGGGCTTCCCACTCAACCATATCAAATTTATACATCCTGATAACTTTAACAAGGCGCCACAAGGAAAAATGATTTTTGAACTCTATGAGGTGAGAAAAACTTTGTACGCTTGACACTCATAGAAAAATAGGATGGGACCACAGGCATGCAAGCTATGTTATGCAAGGTGGCCATATGACAATTGATGTAAATGTTAAAATAGTGCAAAGAATTTTTAAAGGTATTTTGCTTAGTTTGTGCAAGGTCTCATCTTAGGGAACATTGTGGTTAACATTTACAAGAGAGGATGTGCCAAAGGAGTATCACACTCTTGGAGGGAATCAAGCCGAATGACTCCACCAAGAAAATGATGCATCACAAGAAGAAAGAAATCAAACAA
Organism: Sequoia sempervirens; assembly: GCA_007258455.2. Taxonomy (NCBI): domain Eukaryota; kingdom Viridiplantae; phylum Streptophyta; class Pinopsida; order Cupressales; family Cupressaceae; genus Sequoia; species Sequoia sempervirens. Next base: position 226,834,143 of record VDFB02379711.1, read on the forward strand.
TTAAATGTGAGTGAAGATGTATACCCCCATTTTAAAGTGGTTGCGAACACCATTACTGTGAGAAATTGCTTTAAAGTAGAATAAGGAGAACATGAGAGCTTACTCAGAAAGCCCTATTCCAAGTCATATGTTTCTGATAAGCTACGCCATGAAAAAGGTAGTATGTCACATGCAAGCCAACTTAAGGCATGTCGTGCACATCCCAAGCTTCCTCTTATATGTTCATGAAAGGTTAATGACTAGCCAAACAAGCAACCAAAAGTGACATACGAGGACATGGATACCTAACCCCTTGCCCCCACTTAGTGCAGGACAAAGGTGAGTTTGAATGATTAATGAAATGCATGGTGGAGTGAAAATCGGTATCAATTAGACGAATTAGGTGTCCCCACAAAAGGAAGAAGACCAAACTCCTAAAAATGTTGGATTTTAGTACTCAAAGTATTACATTCATTAGTGGCATGACCATGAACTCTATGATATGTGAAAAAGGAAGTCTTGTAATAGAATTTCTTGTGAGTTTTGGGAGGAAGGGTGATCAAGTGATCTTGGAGAAGTCTTGACAAGATACCCTCTTGATCGATGGGAGAAGGTGGTCCTGTAGTTTGTCTCAAAGATGCATCTTGCTTATTATTAGTTATCATACCTACACAAGACTCATTAAATTGCAATATTTTTTCTCTCCTTTGTAGGAGGGTGTAAAATCTAATGAATTCAATCCATTAGTTTTTTGTATAATGGCATTAATAGTAAGCGAAGATGCATTGATGTTGAGTGAAGGCTTGGAAATTTCTATCAAAGGACAATAACCAAGACCATGTGTTGTTTATTGTATGATAGGATCTATAGGGTTGTAGATTCCTTGTTCATGAGCACCACATCCTTTTCCACTATAGCCAAGTTGCTTCATAAGTTCATAACCTTTTCCATAAATCTTTTTCATTGCTTTTGAATTAGGTTGTTGGTGATTGTTGTGTTCGTCAAAGGTTGTTGTGTAATTTGTTATGTTGTGGTCTAAAGTGGTTGAGGTGGATGCTTTTGAAGGATTGTCCAAGAGTGTTGGTGTGAATTCCAAGGAACCCCAATCGTCATCTAATAGCTTCATATCATGTTCCATATGTTTTTTGGGTGAAGCCACAATAGTGGTTTACAATTCAAGTGAGGAAGGAAAACTCACAAAAAATGACCCCATGGCAAAAAACTTGATTTTAGGGGTTCATACAAACCTACTGGTTCAAGCAAACCCTTTTGGTGCTTTCCCACCAAAAAATCAAATAAAACCCCTTATGGAAGGGGGGTTCGCTCGAACCCCCCTTACCCCTCATCCCCCTCCTGAGACACAAAAAAAATCTTTTTTTTTACACTTTGGAGCTCAAGTTGAGGATAAAAATAGAGGAGTCTTTACAAACCCAACTGGAATTAGGTATTCCTTGGAACTAGCTATCCCATGAATATAATTTTAATATTTTTTGGTTTTATAGCATATTATCAAAAAAAAAATTGAAAAATATGAGTGCACCAGATATTGAATTCCTTGATCCAACAAAAAAATGAATTTCAATATATACAAAAAAAGTTGTGTTATACGGTCGTGCTATGTCTGAATTGTAATTGGTTTGACTTCAAAACTTGATTAAATAAAAAATATTCAATAAAAACTATCTAACCAAGGGGAAGCACTAGATATTGGAGTTATAAATCTAAATTCGAAAAAATTAGAATTTTATCCTTCATGGAAAAAAAGTTATGCATTATATGGTGTGCGTCACTTTTTAAAAATGTTGTTTTCTGAAGAAAAAAAATAATTTTTGTGGGAGATGGAAAAAGAAGTGCAATCTAATTCCAAAAATTTTGAAAAAAGTATTTTTAGATCTACAGACAAAATTTCACAAGACTCTAGTTTGCATCATCTTCAAATTCCTCATGGTTTAGCCTCTATAGGTGCTCGAATGTGAAGATTTAGTTAAAAATAATAATTTCAATGTCCAGTTTGGCCAAAAATTGTAAACCACTATTATGGGATCACCCTTTTGTTTGTCTTGTTGTTGGATGAGTTCTACTTCCGTAGTTGGTGTTATGTGTTTAAATGATTCATGTCGTTGTTCTCAATCTTCGGACAACTATTGGGATCAGGGTCAACTTCAAGGATGTGCACTTTGTTGTTGTGAATGTATTTCATTTTTTTATGAAGAGTGGAAGGCACGCCATTCATTTCATGAATCCACGGCCTACCTAGAAGAAGTTTATATGAAAGAGCATGAGGCATAACCTAGATTGGTGTATTCAATGAGACTTCTCCAACTATAATAGGTAAAGTGATCACACCAAGTGGTTTCTTTTCTTCATTTTCAAAGCCCTTAATAGATAAAGAATCGGGTTGAATTTTTTATTTATCCACACAAAGCCTATCCAAAAGGTTTACACTACACACATTAAGGGCTAAGCCATTGTCAATAAGGGTTGGCTTTATCCTATCTAATTGTATTGAGCAATGATCATGAAAGCTTCATTTTGTTTTTTCACTTCCAAAGGGGGGAGTTCACTTTGGTGGAAAACGTCATCATTCAATCCTTGAATTATGGCTGCTATGTCATTTAGTTGCGCATTAGAAGGGATAGGAACTTGTTGTAAGGTCATTTGAAGCATAGTGTGATAGGTAGGTGAATTCAAAAGAAGGTCCCAAAGGGATATCTTGGCAAGAGTATTCTTAAGTTGTTCGACAAGATCATACTCCCTAATGTGTGAATTTAATCAAAGAGCACCAGGCAATATGGGATTAGGCAAAGGTAATGGTATTGGGGTGGGTTGTTGAGGTGATGGATTGTTTCTAGTGTAGTGTGTGTGATCAACAACATCATGATTAGGTTGGTAAAGGGTAAACTAAGGTTTAGGTGGAGGTGGAGGTGTATGTGACAGTGGGTAAAGGAGGAGTTCAGGTTGGCATTGATTTTGGTGATTTTGTGAAGGTGGGTAGAGAATTAGAGGGTTCTTAGGATGTCCCATGGGGTATGCATGAGGTCCATTGATCAAGGGAGATCTAATGGACATTTTCGCATTCATAACCTCAGTGTTCTTGGTTTGATGTATCTCTAATGAAGGGAAATCTAGAGTCACATTTTTCTCTAAGGAAGACACATTACGATTGTTGGCATTTTCTAACACCATGATATTCTCCTTAGGAGGAGAGTTTTTAGGATAACTACAAGCCAAATGTTTATGGAATTCATGGGTTGGTTCTTCTAAAAGGACTTCATCACAAGGGAATGATCAATGGTTGAATGTTCGTGCTCAAGAAGAATTTTTCTAGGTGAAGGGGGACAACGAAGATATTCATGACCTTCATTGATTTTTTTTTCTAACAACAAAGTATCTTATTCACAACTAGGAGAGATACTAGAAGAACAAATGTTATTGTCATGATTACCTATGGTTGTATTGTTTTGTTTAAGAATAATTTTTTGAGGTGAAGGGGGACAACTAAGATTCTCATGATCTTCACAAAATAGGTTTTTTAACATCAAAGTATCATCTTCACAACAAGGAGAGATACTAGGAGAAAAATAAATTGTCATGACATGATCATCTAAGGTTGTGTTATGTGGGTTGTGAATGTTTTATCCACTAAGAGAGGTAAAAGGAGAGAAACAACTAGGATTCTCAAAACTCTCATTAATTGATTCTTCTACTAAAATATCTTCATCACCAAGAGGAGAGATATTATGAGAAGAAAAAGTATGATTGTTAGGGATGACCCAAGTCGTAGTCTCTTTCACTAAAACACTCTCATAGGGAGGGGATTGGAAATGTTTCTTAACATGTCTACATATGTAAGGTACTAAGATTGTTTGAATAAGAATAAAAAGCACATGTAAACATTTCATGTAATATTTCAACAATGTAAACAATGTATATCCAAAGATGCAAAACATTTTCATCCAATATATGAAAAGTTGCAATAATGCAAACAAGGTATATGCAAGAATGAAAAGTATGTTTATCAAACTTATGAAATTTTTTATGAATAGAAACATTGTGTATGCAAAAGTGAAAAGTACTTTTATCCATGTTATGCAAATTTCAAAAATGTGAGCATTTTCATATCTAAGGATGCATGTAATTGAAATGATTTCAAAAATGACTACTCTAAATTGATGTTTTTGAGCTAGATTCTTAAAACAAATGTTCCTGAAAATTTCTAGACTTATAGTATATGATACTAGGAGGCTTAGGAAGCACAGAAATGAGGTTTTTGATGTTGTAACAGATAGTGAAAAATCAAGACTAGGACTAAGTCGCCCAAAGTGGTGAATTAGTCCTAGTTAGGGTTTTTTTCAAAATTTTAATGGATTTTGATACTTTAGATGTGGTATGATTCCAACCTAAGAGGAAAATGAAAATTTTCAAAAAAAATTAATAATTTTAGATGTCAAAAATGCAACCTAAATGTACTTTTTATGAATACAAAACTTGAGACCTAGCATGCAAATTAATCCATGCAAACGCTAATGCAAGATCAATGTGAGGCTATATCTATGATGAAGGACTCCAAATCAGAAAAGAAAAGTATTCAAAATTCAGGTTCACCAAAATCTAAACAATGATTTTGGCAAACCAAATGCTCTCTTGCACTTGTAGGGTTTTTCACCTAAAAGGAGAGAGATGTGGGCCAAAATGTAAATGTCTACATTCAAGATTAATGTCAAGAGAGATGTAATGTGTTTAACTATTATGTCTAAGTGCAATGAACTAAAAGAAAGATTATTTAATGATGTAAAACCTAAGAAATACAAAGTGATAGAAAACACATTGCGATATGCAAAAATGAACTAAATGGCCTAGAAATGCAAATAAAACCAAATAAAAAGTTGTGAGACAAAAGGTGTGAACCTGGAAGTGTGTTGTAGACTTGAAGAAACTCTGAAATTCTTGAAATTCTAATTTTTATGCCAACTTGGACACATACGCTAGGCTGGGTGACTTAGTCCCAGATCGAGGAAACTGGTTTGGAGCCCATTTCGGCCAAATGGTATCCTAATCGATAAAAATTTCTAAAAAATAAGTTTAGTGGGACTAATTTTCCACTAGTGGTGACTTATTCCACTTCTAAATCTCTTAGAATTTGGAAGTGGAGACAAAATCCCTAGGTCTACATTTTGGTTTGTCACGGGTGTCTGCTTCTAAAACTCTAATTTTTGGGCCGAAAGGTAACTTTTTGTTGGTTTTTTGGATAGGTCAACAAAGAGATGTCTTCAATAAGTCTTCAACCTAATCTTCAATTATCTTCAAACCCTCAAAGTGCCTAAATTTACAAATACACAAAGAGAGAAGGAGAAAGTGTTGATCATTAGGGCAAGGGGGTTTGCCTTGGTGAAACCCCTTTTTAGGTAATTAAACTAAAATGAAGAATCAAAGTAATGAAGCATGAAACAATGGATTTAATACTTTTCCATGATATTTGATCTTGAATTTTTGCAACAAAAAATGAAGAATCTGCCCGTGAATGTCTTAGGAAGCTATCTTGATGACTTGCAATGATAAAACTCTAGCTTGCTTGACTTGAGAACATGATGAATGATGAATGATAATGAGTTATGACTTAAGATGAGTTAGAAGATTAAAAAATGAGGGGAAAATCCCTTATTTATATATAGTTATGCCTAGATTCCCGAAAATACCTCATCATAGGCTGACCTTAGGTCTTAAAGAATAAAAACCCAAAAGAAATTTTAATTAATTTTAATTTTTGTGCCACATGGGACTAAGTCACCCAAGGTGGTGACTTAGTCTATGACTGGTCAATTTTGACTGGATGGTAGAGATCAAGATGTATTAAATGTTGTTTATCAGGTTCTTCTTTGACAAGACACTTAAGTAAGGCCTGTAAGTGTATAAAGGGACCATTTAAAGTATAAGAAAGGTGTAAATATTGATGACAAGCCTAGGAAAGTGTGAAATTTTATTACAAGAAATTGCAACACTTATAAATAGGTTTTGGTAAGGTTATTTAGGTGAATTATAACATTATGGTCCTAGAAAAGTGTGAAGATGTGTCACAACACCTTATAAAATCTTTACAAGACATCGATAAATGTGTTTTATTCAGTTTGCAAGGGCCCAAGACCTAATGTGGATGTGTAAAACACCTCACAACACCAAATCAAGGCCTCATTAAGTCCAATTTTTCATCAATTATTCCCATATCAAGCAAAGCATACACTTTTTGGTGACATGAAAAATATGGACCACATTGGTAAAACCAATTTGTACTAACTATTTAAAAGCAATATAGGAATCCAATGTTTTTGATAATATAAGTAGCATTTACAGGGTGTTGTACCCTTTACAAGAGGAGCCCAAAGGGCCAAAAAGTATCATACCAAAAAGTAGCAAAAAATATTATAGAAACAACAAACTATAGATGCAGACACAACCAAATAACAACATAGACACAGCACAGAACAGATCCAAAAGCTAATTTTCTAAACCCTCCCAATGTTACTTTGGCATAGGCATCCAATGTTATTTTGGTAAAAGTGCAATATATGTACAAGAAATCCATATAGGCTTAAAACTAAACCATATAGGCATATAATGTCACATGTATAAGCAGCATAGGCATCTAATGTTATTTTGGTAAAAGTGCAATATATGTACAAGAAAGCTATATAGGCTTTAAAATAAACCATATAGGCATATAATGTCACATATTTGTAATAAAAAATAAATGTACAAAACTACCATAAAGGAATACAAAAATTTCCTATTGTAATCACTTCCCTATAAGGAAAGGGAAGAGATTGCAAGTCGCTTTTTATTGTCAAGTAGATGAAGAGGAAAGTGATGATGGTTTCTTTCGAACCCATTGACTGGACCTATTCCCATAGTAGTTTATAGCCTCCACCTAATACAATAAAAAATATATACAAACTAATATAGAAAATTGAATCAAGAATGAAATATAATTCAATAATCAAGTTTAGCACCAACTGATAATCTCTCTCATGCAATCATTTCCTATGACAAGCATCAAGAATAAAATTAAAATTAAAATGAATATGATGGAAATTTGCACTAATCTATGTGAAATAAAACAACAAATAGAATATGAATTTACTAATCTAGTTCACACCTCAAAAGAATTGATGATAGTATTGTTACAGTAGCAACCTCCTCCACTATGCTATGGATATTGAGAGGAGTTTAATCTAATTTCATTAACCAAAAATGAAACAACGTTATCAAATTACAAAAATCTACCTAACGTTTTTATAAACACAATGATTAAAAATCTAGTCAAGCTTACCTTAGTGAAAGGTGTATGTCCACTCTGATTAACAAGTCCTAATGTCAAAGGTCTAACATCCAATGTGAATTTTAAAATTACCATTCATATAAGGTAAAAATATATACATGTACTATATTTATTATTTATTTAATTGGGAGTTGAAGGGCCACTAGATGAAGGGTGAACACTCTGACCCTAAAATTTTATTACAGTTAATTTCTAGTAATTTAATGTTAATTTATTATATTTCAAAATGAAATATAGTAAATTGATTTTAACCTTTTTTAAATTTATTTGTCTATCAATTCCAAATTCCTCATCTAGCACCTCATCGATAAACACCATTCAATCCAATATAATTGTTCCCTATTGCTATCCATGTGCATCCTAATCATCCTCAAACCCATGGTTTTGACAAATGTGAGGTGAACATTGAGACCTAGAAGATTTTCCCTCATCACCTATGCTAATTTCATAGTGTGTTATAAACATGGGTCTAAGTGAGTGATTTTATAGACTACAAGGTCTCGACCCCAACACTCTCATTCATAATGGAAGAGATCATGACATGCTCAATGTAGCCTAGGAAGGGGTCTTCATTGTTTGTCTTGGGCATGATATTCCCATATTTTTCCTATGTAACTTAGCCTACTACTCTACCTTGGAACTCTCACATGTCAAAGTATTTTGGGATCTCATTGAGGATAAAAGTTTGCAATAGAGTTTACTCAAAAATATTGTACCTAAATTTCATTGTTGTTGCATGGAAGATGGTAAAAAACTATCCATCACCTATCTCAAAAATTATTCCTTATCCCTTGGTGTTTGAACCAATGGATAGGGATCCTCCTACAACTGTCATGTAGGGGTGCATTAGTGAACAAAGCACACAAGTCAAATTTCAGTTTTTTTTTTCTTTACTTTTTCATAGGATAGCTTGTTGGCCTAATATTATCTTGCTTCTTCCCTCTTGTTTGACCAAGTGTTAATTTGGCTGCTCACATATAATCTATGTGAGGTAATAGATTCTAATGAAGTGGCAAGGTTAGATCAATGGGAGGTTGTTCCACTCAGATTTCTCAACTATTGAATTAATGTTTCAAGTTCTTTCTTATTATTTACTATATGCCCTATGTTGTTTCCTTGCATTTCTAGAGGATTTCATGGCATTGTCAAAGGGGTTTATTTTTGTTGTTCTTCAAAAAAAAATCATGAGTGGGTGAATTAGGGTTTTAATGAAATGGTGATAAAAAAACAATTTATCTCGTTATTTAAATGAACTTTTACATTAAAAAACTAATGCACTACCTACCTCCTCAACCTCATAAATATCATGGTGATATTTTTGCAGCGTGATTTGGTGATGATTTGATCAAATACAAAACACATGTGTGCTTTCCTTGGCTTATGCTCTATTGTAGGGTGTTGAGCTCAATCAAGTTCAAATGATGTTGACCTCTACACAATCAATATTTTATATTAGATAAACTACAAGTGTAATGTGTCTTACATAAGCCAAAAAGTGGTTGTGGCCACTTTTTGGTCCCCAATCCTTCCACACTTACCCAAAAGTGAAAGATAATTATGAAGAATATGATAGAAAAGAATATTAGAAGAATATTGGATTATTGATCAAAGCATTTGGAAAATAGGGAGTTTCTTGTGGTTCTTTTCTTTTGGTTTCTAGTATTATCATTACAATGGCCTCCTTCTATGGAAATGGAAAAGACAAGAGGGGAAGACAATAGGAAAAAAATGGTATTTAATATAAGCGAAAGGAGGTACAAGGAGTGGTTTAGGGGTGAATCCATGGTTGAGAATTTTATTTTCTACTTAAAAAAGGAAATCATAAATCCAATATTTGAACATAGGCTCTTTGAATCTAGGAGTGGCCTAATGTATGGATGGAATACCATGTGTAGGGACTTAGGAGGAAATGATAATTTTTTTATTGGAACCTAGATAGTTTGTTGGAAGGAGGTATTTTTTAATACTATGCACTCTCTAATTTGTTTTTCCATGTTATAAATGGTAAAATTGAGACTTACATATTGCATGAGGATAGTGAGGGGGTGGAGAATCAAGATAAGGATTTCTAAAATTGCCTCTTGGAACACTTCCATTTTATGAAATATAATCTACTCTGGGTAAACTATAAAGTGGAGGAATTATCTAAAAGACTCAAGGTAGTCCTAAGGGAAAAATTAATTATTCTAGTTGCTTCTATGTATATTGAATGGAGGAACTAGTGGAAATTCCTCTTATAAATTTAAAAATTAAGAATTGTGAAGGTGTTAGATAGATGTTTTGGTGGGGTTACATAATTTTACCCACCAACCCATATTCTAACCAATTAAACTTTATAATTATCTAGTGATGGGAGGGATGATATAATTTTATGTCCCTTTACATATAGGATGATATGGTAAGGTTAGAGGCTCCTTCGATAGATATTTATGGTTGAAATAAATGTTCTTTAAGACTTTTTAATCATATGGTGAATAGTAAGGTATTTCTATGAATCATAAATTATCAAGAATGATATGAATTTATCTCATAAAGAAATAATAATTTAGAAATAGTTGAAATCTTCTATGATTTTTGTGAGACTAGTATTGTTTCAAGTTAATTAGCTTCCATATTTTTAATGGAATGTTAAATATTTATGTGGGTTGTATATGTTTGGAGGTATATATAAATAATTTGGGGCTATTACTATTTTTTGAAATCCATCAGGTGTTATTTCAAAAGAATCATGATTGAAGAATGGAATCTAATGGGTTTTCTCTAGGTTTTTTCCAAAAAATCCCTCTCATAGTCATTGGATTTGTGCAATTTTTTTCAAGTACAATAATGATATATTCTAGAATTATATAACAAATTTACATGGATTTGTGGAAGTTTTTTTATGAGAGGATGGGTTGATAAATAAAAATTTGGATGTCAATCAAGTTCTCACAAATAATGAAGCTGGAATAGAAAGAAAGAACATTAGATAAGTCTTTGTGAGAAGGAGGGAAAAAAGGTGGAAGAAATGTTTGGATATAACTTGATAATCCACAAAAATTAGGTGGAATAAATTAAATTGAAGGGAAGAAAATGATTGATGGGAATTGTGGGGCTAGATCTGATCAAACATCAAATATTCAGTTCCATGCCAAAATTTTACAACACAATGAAATAATTGTATAATGATCATAACATATCCAAAATTAGACTCATTTGGATTTGTGTAACTTCTAACAATGGATAAGAACATGGGTGACGTCCAGGAGGAAAATATTTAGGAAATTTTGATAGATGGAGACCCACATAAAGATATCTCAAATCACTAATTAGGTATGGATAAAAATATGGCCCAAATAAATAAAGGAGCTTATGCTCAAGAAAATTTTGATACTATCAGATTGTTTCTCAACATAAATGACAAAAAAAATCTCAAAAATGATAAACTTTTACAATATATAGGTGAATTACTATCAACCCCATATAATCATTTAATTTCCCATTTTAAATTTATAAACATTTGTAATAAATGAGTATACATTAGGCTTATTAAAATAGTTAAATCATAAAATTTAATAAAATTAGATTTTGTAATACTTTTTTTCCAAAATTTGATGATTTTCTAGCTATGATAAATGTTTCTTTAAATATGGCTTCTATCAATAATCTCCCATAGCACATTTTGAAAGAGTCAATTGCTTTATAGTTCATCAATTGAAAGCTACATTGACTTCATTTTGAAATATTTTTTAAAATATCCATGCAATGTGAGATTACTCACTTTATATGTTTTGTTACATTTGGTTACAATACATGAGTTGGGGTAATATATTTCTAGTAATTAATACTATTTGTGATCAAACTTAACTATTACAATGAATGAATCAGTGCAGTTTTGAAGAGAGTATGGCATCATCCATTTATGTTGTCAAAAATTATTTTTGTGTTGGTAGTTCAGGCATAAGAGAATAAAAATTGATATAATATGATGACCTTTCAACTTTTTTTTCAATTACGGTTATTTCTATGTGGGAATTTGTATTCGTACATAGGCTTGAGACTTCAACTTCATCATGTGTTCTCCCCATTTTATTACATAATGACCATGCTTTCATGTTTTGCATATATGCATACTAAGATAACAAGAGATTAGTAAGTTTAACATTTATAAACATGTTCTATCTCTAGCATTTGAATATTAATATTTTTTTATAACACCCATTTTGACATAAATTAAAAATATACTTGTAATGGTTGAGAAATACAAAATAATACTTTGCAATCATCATACACAATGAAAAAAAATTATTTGAGTATTTTCTCAAACAATCCACATCCCCATCTCTAGGCTTCTTTATTTTGTGTACATGCCTACCAAGGTAGCCTGTTGTCATGTAGTTTTTATAATAGGGCTTCTTTGAGGTGTTTTATCAAATAGTTCACATGGCTTGTTCATGTTCTCACTTTTTGTATGCATGTCTAGCAAGCTAGCAACAACTATAGCACTTGATAAAATATTTCTCTATTTTTATTCTTTCACATGGGTTTATACTTTCTTTTGAAGCTTCCATCTAGTACAAACTATAAGTATATTAACATATGTGGATTAATCAAGTTGGGGGCTTCACTAGCTAAAAAAATTTAGTCAATACTTTGATGAATTTCCACTTCCCACACAGCTCTTAAATTTATCAAGAGCTATTTTTTCAAATATTTCACCTACCTTCTTTGTCAAAAAAATTGGTCCTTTGTTTGTGCTTTCACATTTTGCATGCATGCCTATCAAGGCACTTGCAACTTTGATCTTTAATAGAAATCCACTACCCTTTGATGTTTTGGTAGATGTATATACCCATGACAAGGATACTATTTTGGCGCAAGCCTTGAGAATACTGGAAAAGGTGGAGAAATTTGGCTTTACACATACCACTACAACTGGGTTTATCCTACAATCATTCCATTCCATGAGATCACATTTCTTTAAGGAACTACAATTTCAAACATTTCATGTGTCTTTCTATTATCTTGTGCACATGTCAATGTTGTCATCTTTTGCAATTTTGTCTAGCAAAGTAATTGCAACAACACATAAAATATAATTCTATTTTCAATTATGATTTCATGGATGCTCATAACATATGAACTTCACCTCCCACTTTAGTTTAGGGAGATTGATTTTCTAGTTTTCAATTACATTTAGTTAATATTTTCTCAAGCCTTTTCAACAGATCCAGGATGTATACATATCCTACATTTGAGATGTTTTATCTACTAGGTCGTGTACTAAATTATGCATTTTCTTCCATAATTTTTTTATTATGACTAACAATGGATTCTAGGTATTATGATAATAAAATTAAAACTTGTAATTTGTAATTTGTAAAGTACAAATTATTACTCCAGTTCTTTTCCAATAATAATTTTGTCAAACTTTTAAATGACAAAGATGATTAATGATTGTCACGGATATTTAAAATACAACCCACAATGACAATTAACTTTGAAATTTGAGGAAGACAAAGGCGAGGATGGAGATGGGGATGACGCGGATGAGGAGGGAGATGATGTCGGGGGGTTCGTTTGGTGTCACTGGCTTTTCTCCGTGCTACTGCTTGGTATCTCTATCTTTGGTTTTCTTTGTTCTGCTACTCAAGATGTGGTTTCCTTTGTGGGTCCTCTCTCAAGCGTGTTCTATGTTGGCTTTTCCCATGGCCTCCCTTGTTGTTCTAGCTACGTGTTGGGTAGGGGTTGATCTTTAGGTTGTGGCTCTATGTGTCTATGTGTTTGCTGTCGGTTGTGGTGCCAGGAGTTCTTGCTGAGGAGTTGTTTGAGGAGATTGGTGGCCTTATCTCAAACCCTGACTAGCATGTAGGGTTGGAAGTGGATTTTTCTTGTTGTTCCTTCTCTCCTCTTTCTTTGTCTACAGGTTTTCTTGACTCTCTCTGGCCTTTTTGGGGCTTTTCTTCCTCTATGTGGGGAATTTTGTTGCTTGGGGCTGAGGTTGTTGGTCTGGCTCTGGTGGAGTTTTTTTGTGAACAGTTTTTGGCATGTTTCAGACCCTAACTGGCATGTAGGGTTGGAGGTTGTTCTTCATTGTCTTCCCAGATCTCTTCTCTCTTTCCTTGGAGGCTTTCCTTGCCTTATCCTTCTTCTTTTGGGTCCCTTTGTCTCTTCTTTGGTGTTGGTTTTGGTTGTGGTGCTAGGAGTTCTTGTTGAGGGATTGTTTGAGGAGAATGGTGGCCTTATCTTAGACCCTGACTAGCATGTAGGGTTGGAAGTGGATTTCTCTTGTTGTGCCTCCTCTCCTCCTTCTCTGTCTGTGGTTTTTTTTGGCTCTCTCTGGCCTTTTGGCGGGTTCTTTTCCTCTGTGTGGGTGCTTTTGTTGCTTGGGGTGGAGGTTGTCAGTGGGTAAAAGAACAAAGTTGTGTCACACCTTATAAAGGAAATGGCCAACGCTGATCCAATTTTTAAACTTGAATCACTAAAAAGTGGCATATATGTTTTGAATTTTGAAATGATGTAAACTAGTAAAATATGTATTTTTTAGTATATTTTATGTTTTTATTAAAGGATAATTTAGTTGCGATAAAATGTTGAAAAATAAAGTTGCATGGGATGTCAAACTTTTTATAGTAATTTTTTTTTTTCTTTCAAATTTTTTGTGTATTTATAACTTGAAATTTTAGTGCATGGATATATTTTTTCCAATTTTGATAAATATATATTTTTAAATAATTATCAAAATATGTGTGAATCAAAAAATAGTTGTTTTCATCAGACACCAACTTTCATATCAGATATTTATCTAAAATGGAAAAAAAATTATACCATCTTAAAATAGATTCTTTTTCTAGTACATCATATTTTTTTAAAAAAAATTAATTAGTTTTAGTATTTTTCCTTGGCGTGGTAATCAACGTAATATTTTGTGCTAATAACCTTCTTTTAGTAAAAAGAAAATATAAAATATAAAAAATAATCAAACTATTAAAATACATATAGTTTTGAAAACTGCACTTATGGATCTGTGAAAGGGTATTTTTATATTTTTTGAAAAAAAATATTTACATTAGCAGGGGTTATTGAAACTTCAAGTTTTTCAAATAATTTTATTTTTTTGGTAAATTGGACTCAAAGTGGTGCTCCATATATTTTTAGGCAACAATTTTAGTTGAAAAAGTTGTGGAAGTATCTTACTTAGCTAGAATGAATCTTACTATATCATATGTTTGACCAAAATTGATTTTTAGTTAGAAATACTTAAATTCAGTTGTGCTGATAAGTTGGCTGAAAGTGTAACACAAATTTGTGCTTTTACCCTAGTCTAGCTCTAGTGGAGTTATTTGTGGAAAACTTTTGGCATGTTTCAGACCCTGATTGGCATGTAGGGTTGGAGTTTGTTCTTCATTGTCTTATCGGATCTCTACTCTCTCTGTTTAGAGGCTTTCCTTGCCTTGTCCTTCTTTCAAGTATCATTGTCTCATTTTTGGTGCTAGTTGTTTTTCTTGGTAGGGAGGCTGCCTCTCTATGGCTCCTGCTTCGTTGCAGTGATGGTATTCTTTCTGCTCTCGATGGGGAGTGTTTCTCTTGGAGCTAGGTTTTTTTATATGGTCGACTGCAAGTCGGTTTCATTGAGCTCTATGCTCTCCCCCTTTTGGGTCCTAAAGTTTTTTTCAAGGATGGGGGTGTGTTGTTGGTTGAGGAATGCTCTATTTTTTCTTCTTTGCTCTAGTGTACTTTGTTGCCAAAGTATGCTATGGTGGCCTTTGCTATGGGTGTAGTTGCTTCCCTTCAATTTTTTTAGCTATGGTATTCTTTGGAGGTGGAGACTGTTCCTTCGAAGGTGGAGCCCTCTTCTATTGAGGTGGAGAGGTGTGTTGTGGATCATGTGGGAAGTTCTATTTTCTGTGGTTTTGGGTCTCATTTCATCCTCTCTTATAGAGGGGATCCCCTTCCTATTGAGGTGGAGGATGGGTTGGTGTTGTTGGTTGACTTAGAGTGTTGTGGTTTTAAGACTCTTCAGTGTTTTACTCTAATTCCTAACTCTCCTATTAAGGTGGGGAGATTGGTTTTGTTGGATGGTGTTCTAACAAGTGTTGTGTTGTTGTCTGGCTGGTTCAGGTTGATGGTTACCTAACAGTCTTTGGTTGTTTGTTGTTGGTTGGTGTAGTTAAGTCTTATGTTGTGGTCTAGTCATCTCAGGTTGTTCTTGGGTCCAAGTTCCTTTGTAATTCTTGGTTGTTTTGGGTTTAAGGTTCCCATTAAAACCTTTCTTTTTGGTGCAGATTTGAGATTTCAAGCTAATATTTTATAATCTACTTCTGGTTCACTGTTGGATGTCTTTGTTTATTCTATTGTAGCTTGGTCTCTTTGTGTGGGTTCTAAGTCCTTGTTAATACCTGCTTGTTAATGGTTTTGGGTCCATTCAAAACCTGTTGTTAATGGTTTCAAGTCCTTTCAAAACATGTTTTTCCCCCTTAATCAAAACTTTACAATTCAATGATCAAAGATTATTGATTAACAACTTTCAACTTGATCATGTTTAGATGAAAATCTTTAACAAATAAATAGAAGTAATTGTATGATATTTGGGGGTATGGACTTTAATTGACAAACTTCAACTTAGAGGACTTAAAATTTGCAAATTGGCATGTTTAAGATTTGAAGTTAACATAGATAAGAGAATGAGATTCAAGACCTTATGGAACTACTAAAAATTTTAGGGATAACTCTCACAAATTTTCGAAAGAAACGAAAGTTTCTTAATCCAATGAATAGAAACAAATACAACCCCAATTTATTAATTTAAGAAAAAATGACCACCACAAGTAATGAGAATTGATAAAATGGCTTGACCTAAAATCATCAACATTTCAAATGAACTATGGAGCGGCGAGTGTCTGGAGCAGTGGCTAGGAAACCTAGTGGAAGTGTTGGTTCAAATGGTGCAAAGGAGGATGGAGCAAGTGAGGAGGATGGCGAAGCTAATGGGGTCTTGGACGATTGGCATTGTTGGGTAGTGGTCGAACAAACAGTTGATGTTGGAGAGGGAATTACTTTGTGGGCTCTTTATTTTTTGGCTGCCTTAGATTTGGGGTTTCTCTGAGAGGCTCTGGCTTCTTTTGGGGTCTTTGTCTTGGACACCCTGGGAGATGCATTCTTCCTATTTGGAGCCAGTTGTGTGTCTCAGCTCTTCTCTTGGCTGCATTGGTTGGGGCTCATTTTTGGAGCTGTTAGTGTTGCTTGTGGTGGTTGGCATTATGTTGTCATTGTTTTCTTTCTAGCTTGGGCCTTTCCTCTCCAGTTTGTGGTTCTCGTACCTTTGGTGACGAGCTCCTATCTTGGAGTGTATTTTGATGTGCTTCTTTGGTGTTGTTGTGGTCATGGCGGTTCTTCTAAGCAATGCATGTTTGTGCCTCTTGGTACGGTGTTGGGAAGGGATGATCTCTCTTCTGAGATTATTAGTTTATCATACCATAGCCTTGTTTTGTTTCTCAGGCTCTCTTTGATAGATTTTGGATACCCATTGTGGGGTTTCTCTGCTGCCGAGGAATGTGGTTTTGAAGATGAAGTCTCGGTTGTGACTCCTGGATGTAGGGTCTCTTTGGCCTCTCATGATGCTTTAGTTCTTCTTGGGTTCAGAGCGTTTGGGTACCCTTTGTGGTTGACCGGGCTATCTTTCTCAAAGGGGGTTATTGTTTGTTCTTGGCCCTGGGTCTTCTCTTGGAGGAGCTCTCTATTTTTGGGGCTAACTTTTGTTTGGCTAGGAGTGGTTAATGCTTCTCATGGCATGTTGGGAGGAGGCTTTTCTCCTCTTAAGGATTTTGGTGCTAAGATTGTAAGGGTTGGTTCTTCTCTTGGCTTCGAGAAGCCCTTTCTTTCTCCTGCTGAGAGAAGGATCTACTTGGCTTCGCTCGATGTTTGTGATAAGCCTTCGTTGTTGAAGGTGTGGCACATGTTTGTGTTGCAGGGCTCTTGGAGTTTGTTTTTGTTTGATGGTGTTTCGGTGATGTTGGTTGGAATCTGGTGGAGTGGAAAGTCTTCCCTCTTGCTCCCTTGGAGTTTCCTACTGGTTTGGGTGTGATCTCTCTCTTGGAGCTCTTGCATGCTCAGCCAAAGGATGGTGTGGCTCTTCATTTTTCTAGAGCTTCGACTCTCTTACATTTCCTATGCACTATGTCTTCTGTTGAGGCGAAGACAACTCTTGATGGTCAGGAGTCACTTCTTATTGAGGTGGAGGTGGGTGTGTTGGATGTGGATGGTGGTCCTCTTTTTTGGTTTCCTCTAGTGGTGCTCCTATTGAGGTGGAGGTCGAGGTTGCTGAAGAGGTGCGCTCTTGGTTTTTTGGGTTGTCATAGTATCCTCTCCTATAGAGGGGAGCTCAGTCCTCTTGAGGTGGATTTGGAGTTGGTCTGTGGTGCACTTGGGAGCTTCAGGGGGTGTCTCTCCTCTTGTGTGTTGGTGTTTTTGATTAGGTGGTTGGGTTTAATGGTGGTGTTTACCATTAAATTTTCTTTTCTTTTGTTGTGTTATGGTCTGTTGTTTCTGAGCAGATGGCTGATTGTTGTTGTGGTGGTTTGTTGCCTAATGGTTTTAGGTGGTTTTTAACAACAAAACTTGGGAGAGTTTTTGGTCCCGAATAAAACCAAGTTGTATCTGGGCTTCGAGCCCATGCTTGTGTGTCTTTTGTAGCCTGTGATGTGTTATCTGTTTGTGGTTGTTGTTGGATTGTTGATGGTATGAGAGTTATCTTATTTGGCAGATTGTTGTTGTAGGGTTGATTTTTGCATACTGTTGCTATCTTAAGTTTTAGCTATCGTCTTCTGTTAAGGGTTCTGGGCCCCTTCAAAACCCATTTTTTACCCCTAATCAAAACATTTCAAATGAACTAAAGGTTTGACCAACTCTAAATCCTTCTAAAAACTCTTGACCACAAGCATATCAATAAATTTCACTCACATTAAAATAATAAAAAACAATAGAAATTTTCTCAAAAACTATACTCACAAAAAGAAAAATCTAAATTTTGGCATCTTCTAATATTTATAAATTATTCATTCAATACATAACATGTCCTAACTGTAACATCATTAGATCAAGATTATATACCCATGCAACTAAATAGAATCTTTTATTGTCTTTATAATTGACCCATAAAAATCTCTTTAACAAAAGATCTCATAAATCTAAAAAACAAAACTGGAATTTATATATAATTATATAAAAAAAAATGATAAATTATTCATCCAATACATAACATGTCCTAACCGTCCAACATCATTAGATCAAGATTATATACCCATGCAACTCAATAGAATCTTTTATAGCCTTTATAATTGACCATTAAAGATCTCTTTAAAAAAAATCCCATAAATCTAAAAATAATGAACTGAAATTTATATATCATTATATAAAATATATAAAAATTTCCTATAAATTATTCATGAAGTGGAATATATATATAACTATATAAAAAGTTCTGAACAATTAGAGTCAATATTTGTAAATAAAAACTTCCGAGCAATTAGAGTCAATATTTGTAAATTTAAAAGGTGTCCGATCTACCGGAATCGAACCAGCGACCTAAGGATTTCTAAGGAATTTTTAGTCCCACTACAGTCCTCCGCTCTACCAACTGAGCTAAGATCGGGCACGTGAATTTCTTTAACTTTTTATATATATTATAGATTCAACAAGTATAGATTACGAACTTTTAGCACTTTCTTACGCGCATAGACTCACTGTGATTGCTGATATCTGTAATTATAAGCTTATATCTGATTCCGCAGAAAAGATCGCTCAGTAATCAATTACAACGTTAAAATTGAACGTTCCAGATTTGAAATGTTTTTTACTTGGTATTTTCATGAATATTTAATTTTTTATTTATTTCTAAGTAGTCATCTAAAATTTGTTTTTTTAAAGGAAAATAAAATTTTGAGCAAGAAAATAATGACATAAATGGTATTAAAAATTATTTATGCAAAAAAAATTTAAAAGGAAAATTGAAGGCAAATGTTAAAAAGGAGGGAAAGAAATTTGTGGAGTCTTTCATATTTTTCAATATACAATTGCTGCTTATTTTCAGTCCTTTTTTCCAATATATTTTCAATTCTAAACAGTAGCTACTGCACTAGATTAAAAATTTCTAATTTTATCTTTTTCCATGATTAAAAATTTGCACAAGAACATTCAATTGCTCAAATTTAAGCAGAAAATATATTTAAGTAGCTATATAGGGACATGGTGTTATTCCCAAAAGGAAGAGCTAGAGAACTTATCAATAAGCAATAGTGGGAGGAGACTCAATAATTAGATGGTTTATCATAGAGAAAAAGGTACAATTTTTTCAATTGTTTTATTTATTTATTTTTTATGATGAGCAATGTATTTTTATATTTAAAATATAAACCTATAATATAATTTATCTAAAGTATAAGTGGAATGGATTAAAATCTTTGAGAATTTATGTTGTAGATTAAAAAATTAAAAAATATATATTATTAATTAGCAAAAATTATATTGAGAAGAGGATGAGGGGGATTATTATTAATAAGTGTTTACAAGTGGGAGACCTTGAGAGAAACTTTATTAGCTTGCATCTGGATCTATATCATAATATTAGAGCATATAATGCCTTTGGTATAAAAAGGCTTGAAGAAATCACGTATCCAATTCCAAGCCACTTAGGAATGGGGGAAAAAAACATAGAGGTGCTTGAGAGTTTCTAAATGTTCATAAAAATAATAGAGGGGGTTGGAAACACCCAAAAGGATAAGGCAAGATTTAAAAGGAAGACCCTAATACAAGAGACACCACACAAATTAAACCAATTTGGGTTCAAAAATGATAAACCAAACTATTTGAAACCTATGGTTTCATTGAGTGGTAATGAACTAGAGGTTCCACTTGACATTGAACCTCTAAGCCATACACACTTAGTCAAAAACTTCCTTAAAGATAATCGCTATTTTTGCACTCTTTCACATAGAGCCACTATATTTTTGAATGCTAATCGTTGACATTCTTAATCACATTCACTGCCTTCTTTTTGGAATATAATTGTTTCTCTTAACAACAATATCAATCATTTATTTTCATAACTTTAATCGCCCTTTGTCAGTACTATTTTGTATACATAAGTTCTTCCCTTTAAACATAATTGCATTCATTTAAATCGTCTTTATGAAGATCGCCCTTTATAAAAAATATTTAAATTCGAGTTATTTTGACTTCCCTAAAAGGTGGAAACTATTCTAAGGGAGTCCGTCTACCAAGGATTTTATTTACTTCAATTTAATTTTGATTATCTTTATCTAAACATCATATCGGCTTCCACTTAATATTATGACCCTTCCAACATTCTTTTTTCTTTTAATTGCTTCAATAAACAAAGTGTAACTATGTCTACATTGATACAGGCTTCTTATACTAATTTCTTCATTATTCCATGCTTAGCATTCTTTAAGGATTGGTCATCTAGAAATTTCTATATTGCTAAGAGGGCACCAACATGTAATACATTTCTCTTTTATGGTTGGATTGAAGGTAACAATAATTTGCATATGTAACATAGAAAAGGGATCATATGTCTTAAACAGAAAGAACCTAGGATGCAATAAGCCTTTCTTCAAGTTACATTAAGATGTATATCAACAAGGTGATTAGATTGACTATCAACCTCAATGGTGAGCCAATCAGGCCTAGATTTGCATCCTTTACGGGGATGGGAATGATTCAGAAATGATTGTGATTGATTGAGCTAATTAAACTATATAACCCGATGCAATAAATGTAAATTCTCGATAATTGATAAATAGAAACAGTCAAGTTCTGACAAATATGGAAGGTGCAGACTGATGTGTACCTGGCCAGAAAATTTGGTTATGTTAGGCCTACAAGGACAGGGTTGCCCAATGGTCACCGAGTCCTTGTAAGGGTGTCTTGCTCACCTTTCAAGGTCCTCTAATTTTGGATCTCAAAATTCTATTTTATGTCTATCCCACAATCAGAATGTTGTAATTAAATCTTGTAGGTGAGTTTTTGTGTCTTAACAACGTTGATGACGATAAATGCATCAATGCAAAATGGATCTTCAAGCTCTCTTCAATCCTCTTCAAACCTACAATCTGCATATTCACAAAGAGGGAAATGTTGTGCTATATAGGGGTTTTCCTTAGTCAAACCCCATGATAAGTGTTCTCACTTTCACCATGAAAAATTGTCAATGATAAAACCTTAATGGAAAGGAAGGAAATGATGAATGAACAAATTGTTGTAACCCACCACCCTTAAATGGCTTCCTTGAAGGACTGAATTCATACACATCTCTTCAAGGATCTTGGATCTTGCTTGCTTGATTTTTTTGAATTCTTGAATGCTTGGAGACCTACAACAATGTTAGCCTTCACATAGTATGAACATGAACATGCATAAAATTTGACATGATGTTGGATCTTGAATTGTGGTAATAATGCTCTGGTATGATACTCTTGAATGCTCTTGATATAAATTTTCTCAAAAGGATTACTTCATAAAGTGTGTTATTGTTGCTTCTTCATTGTTAGATTTCAAATGATCAAAAGACTGAGTATTGTAGTGTCATAAAATGTACTCTTTTACATTTTCACACTATGTTTGGGTCCCTTAATAAATTGGACCTAATTAAGAATTTAATTGGCACAATTATGCATTTAAAAGCCTAATTCATCTCATTTTCTAAAAGGGAAACTTGTATTAAACAATTGCAAGCATTAATTAAATTGCCTTGAAATTGGTGTGTCCTATGTTTGGGGCCTAGGACCCATTCGCCGGTCCCCCTTAAGTTTAGGACCCCAATTTTTAATATGTTTTTGGTGGAATTTTCATGATTCAAATTCAATTTCAATTTTTGGCCTTTGGTGTTTAATTTTTAGGAAATTAGAAAATTACCTATAAATACAAGGTCCTTTTATCAATTCAAAACAAGAGAAGAAAGCTAGAAAGATTATCCAAACTTCACAAGAGCTAAGATTATTGTCAAAGGTGTTTAAGAGCAGATTTCTCAGTCATTTGTTGTAGCATTCAAGATCTTAAGTGTCATGTCAAAGTTATCTTCATTTATGCATGTTTTTTGAGCTAACATTGTGATATAGGTTTCAAGCATTCAAGTCAAGATTCAAGCTATCAAATCAAACATCCAATCAAGCCATTTAATGCAAGATCAAGACCTTGGAGAGATGTGTTGTATTTTAGTCCTTCAAGAATCTCCATTTAATGGTTTGGTGAGTTGCAACATAGCATTGTTCATTTATCATTCCTTTCATTCATGTTTCATTTCATTTCAAGGTTTAATAACCAAAACAGGGTTTGACCAAGGCAACCCCCCATTCACCAAAAGCAAACAATTTTTCCCTCTCTTGTGCTTGTAGATTTTAGGTTGAAGAAAGATTGAAGATTGATCAAAAGTGCAATTTTGAAAAGTTGTCAAAGTTTTCATTAAATTTTTCAAGCCACAGAAACTCACTTGTATAATTTAATTTTGAGTTTTCTACTATAAAATTTAGAGGAATCGGGAGTGCAGATCTAGGAGCAGAGGACTGTGAAAATGGATTTTGGATCCCTGTAGCAAGACTCATTTTCCCTAGTGTGAATCTATCCTAGGAGGACACTCAACAACTACTTTTGGTGATAAGTGCATAAATTCATACTCATCTTAAATCTATCAGAAGTTTGTGGATTCTATTAGATTAAGGTTTTAAATTGATGATTCAAGTTTTGCATTGCATAATCGGATTCATTTGATATTTTTCATTTGTCTCCCAAAAGTGCATTTTAGGCTAATTTACCCTATCCTCAATCACAAAGAAACAACAAGATCTCCATTAAGATTAACTCACCTAAGGGTTGAAAGTCAATCTTGACCTAAGGGATCTGTTTTTCCTAATGAAAGTAGGGAAATAGGTCCATTACCCCAATTCAAAACCTACCTCACCCATTTCCCCTATGTTTCATTTTGGTGAACTTGACGTGATCAATGGCTCTTGACATTGCTTTCTCACAAAATGACATAATTAGACATGCACCCAATGGTCCTCTTTACATCACCAAAAGAATCAATGACAAGCCTTCTAATAGGATATTAATTGATCCCATGTGTGTAGAGAATGTGATCACCAAGGAATTTTTATTTGTGCATAAACTTTATTGAGATTCTTATGAACAACTGAAAGCATGGATTAAAACACAATGTTTTTTCTTTCCCTACAATAGGTTCAACCACTCTTCCTTTAAAATTTGGACTGGAATAATTGAATGGCTCATTCTCCATCATCTCATCGTTGGACCAATTCCGTGTGAAGTTTGGTTACCCATGGCTATGCTCCATGGATGTCATCTTGTCAATAGTGCATAAAGGCTTAAAGTTTCCATTTGGAAATGATATCTTTACTATGAACCATAGTGGCTTTAATCATGTGTCTTCCTATGGGAATGTCTCATTGGATTTCTTTTGGCTCGAACCTGTGGAACCTATTAAGCCTCATGAAGACTTTTTTTTCACATCATATCAAAATTTTAAGACAAATCACATAGTAGAATTATCCCTTAGCAACATGCCTCAACCCATGATTGAGCCTCCTATCATTGAAAAAACCATGATTGAACCAAAATCCCTTCCAAGTAACCAAGACCAACCCATGACAAATCCTTCACCTATTTCTTATAAAAGACCAAGAGATAACCAAATAAGTCTTATTGTCCCTTCTAAGATCAAACAAATTTATAAAGCTAAAGAGAAAGTGGTTGAAAAACCTTCCATGGTTCCTTTCATTCCTCCCTTACACGAAGAAAAGAATTCAATGGTTGATAAACCCACTCCTACACAATTGCAACTTGAAAATCGCACAAGAAGAAATAGAAATTAACAAGAGTGTAGGCATAGACATTGTGCTATTGCTCATAGGTTAAAAGAAGATAATAAAATAGAAAATAAAGATCAAGTACTAATTGAAACAAAGCATGATGATTATCCACCTTCACCACAACAACAAACACATGAAACTTCTATGGACGTTGTCATTAGGTCTCCTATTATGACTAACTTGGATGATGTTGTTGAGATTGCTAAGATTGATGAGGAAGTGCATATAATTTATTGTTTTCCTCTTCCATGAGCTTAGATTATAACAAATATGATGCTCATCGAAAACTCCTCAAGGAATGCAGCAAGTTTGAAGGCTACATCCTTTATGGCTCCAATTATAGGCACCTCCCTCGAATCCATGGCATAACATTTTCCATATGATCTATTTATTTGCAATCCCATTTCCTTCATGATATCAACTGGCATAATGTTGGATGAAGCTCCAAAATCAATCATACAGTTCTTCACCAACTTTCTATCAATAACATTTGAGAGTTACATAAAATGGATCCACCTTGCTCCTAGGATAAGTCATAATGGTGGTACCCAAGTAAATTTTAGGTATATCATTAAGCACCCCTTCTACATCATCATCTTCCAACTCATTTTCACACTTTAGGCTGAGTAGACACCCTTTTGTCATCACAAGTTGTAGTTGCACCATTGATAAGGGAAACTACCTTTTGCTTATGCTCATCAATCCTCATCATTTCAAGTAAAGGGACTGTAACTTTGACTTGTGAAAGTAACTGAAAAATTTCCATAGAGTATATTTAGGCAAGTCATAAGATACCATACCTTGTTCACCAATCTTATCCTTTTGTTGCTCACATTTCTCTTTAGCCTTTTAAAAATCATTTTTCTTTTCTTGTTCAACTTTTCAGTTCTGATTCTTTGCTTTCAGAGCTAGAGAAACAATATTATCATCAATTTTAGTTGCCTCATTTTTTTGGCCCAAATCTTAGTACCCTTATTTTCTTTAACCTTAGCCTCGTCCACTTTACTTTTTGCATTTGACCCTTTCTTATTTGCATTTTTCTCTTCAATGAATACACTGCCAACCTTACCTTGATCACCATTCACAATTCTATTTCTCAAATGCTAGGTACTCTTGTCTTATGCAACTATTGCATCTATCAATCTTTTGACTTCTTCATTCGATGGTCTCCTCAAAAATACACTTGGATTATGTGTCTCCAAAGCACAAATATTTTGATCCTTTTCACTATCTTCATTAAAAAAAACTTGTTGGTGGTAGGCATCTAATTTTTATCTCTGATTATCAACATCCACCTCATGTGATTCTTAATCAGAAGAACATTCACCATCAAAAAAATCTTATATGTTCATAAGCATATGTATTTCCCCATCATTTTCATGGGATGAATCATAGTTGTTAGGTGCATTTTTCTCCTCTTCCAAGGATATTGCTATTGCACATTGGGAAGAAGAATGTGGTAATGGGCAAGATATACACCATGGGGCTTCATCAATAAAGTTCGCAAAATTCTTTTGTAATGGGTCAAGATGAACCTTACTTTGTAGACTATTTTGATTATTGTGGATGAGCTTACCATTATGCCAATTGGTATTGTAAGGTTGATCTTGCAACCTAGGAGGCCTTTCATTCTTCTAAAAAATTAGGCTTCTTGTTTCCCAATCCCTTTTCTTTTTTGCCTAGTTTGCAATCTAAACCTTTCAATGTGCTCATCACTTTATCTGTTATCATCAACAGAAGATCCCTTCTCTATAGACCCCTTCTCTTGTTGTCCTTTGAGATCCTTCAAGATCTTCACATCCTCTTTGTTCCCCACTTTACCAATAGTTCTTCTATTGCTTTCAATGTGTAAAGAACCTTTATAAGCATCCCTTAGAGTTTGAGGATTCTTATCCCTAAGAAGATACCCAATTTTTGAGTCAAAGGAATTACTATATGTGACCAAACATACAAGTTCATTTGGCCTTAGGTATGCAAGGATTCTATACATAGCCTTTTGGAACCTTGTGTTGAAATTAGAGACAATTTTGTTTGTCCTTTTGTGATAGTATTAAACTCATTTAGCATGAATCTAGGATCATTTTTATCACCATATTGTTCTCTGAACACTCTCTTAAATTCTTCCCAAGACCCAATACTCTCCATTGGTAAAGCTCTATACCAATCTCTAGCATCTTCAATGAGTGGCTGCATAAAAATTTTCATCATCACATCCTCATTCTCCACTTCAAAATTATCCATCATGTTATTGAATGACCTTAAGTGTTTTTCCCCTGAAATGGCATTATTCCCACAAAATCTTACTAGTGCATTCCTTACATCATTTGGGAAAGGATTTGGATAGCCAGGCATCCCTTTAAAGCATAACTACCTATATAGGTCTAATTGCATAGGCCTTCTGGAAAATTGGTCGCCTTGATTTGGCTAAGGTCCACCGCCACCTTGCCCCCCATTGTTTTGATTTCTAGACTATGTATTCTTTCCTCCCATATTTTGATCTCCTTGTTGATTGGAAGGACTCCAACCAGACTTAGTATTTAGTGGTTGGGAATGGGGAATGGATTGACTAGTGGTAGAAGGAATATTCATGCCAATTGTTGGGGTAGGTTGTGGTGTAGTATGAGGTGGCATTTGAGAACTAGAAGGTGAAGGATCTAAAATGGATGGCTTTAGGAAAGAAATTTTCCTTTGCATTTTTGCATTAGTAGCAAGGATTTGTATCCTTTCTAGATCTCTTTGCAATTTCTCATTTTCTAACTACAATTTAAGATTCAAGGGATCATGAGTTGTGGTTGCAGGAATACTACTAGATAACAAATTTGTGCTTTTGCTTTGTCCTTTAGGTCAAGATCTACAAGCCTTTCTCCTATATCCACGAGCTATGATGGTTTACTGGTGGTAGAAGGGGTTGCAACTAAACTTGTGACAATGGAAGTAGTCCATGTACTTGTTGAGGTAGTTCCTACAAAAACAATTATAGTAGCTTTCTCATGTATAGGAGTAAGGACAGACAGATAAGTGGTAGTGGGAGTAGGCTTTTCATCAACCATTAATTTCATTCTCTCTACCCTTCTCAACTAATCTCTTTCAAAAGGGCTGCCTGCCGAAGTCCTTCTTGGGTCCAATCTTTGGATTATGAAGGGATTCCCTTCCGCTGTAGACGATGCTTCAATACTGGACATGTGGCTGTGCATTGCGGATTTGAGAAAAAAACTAAGACAGCTACTTGGTGGAAAGGTGCCTCTCAACAACATTATACGGTTGAGAAAAAAGCTAATCAGAATAAGAGTTTTTCTGAAGTGGTTGCTTCTGAATCACTGGGTCTAGGGACACCCTCTCCTATCGTCTCATCTGGCGGGGACGCTAAGGCTTCCCCTATTGAGTCTAAGACTACCACTTTAGGTGATTGTGCTTCGGCTTCCCTTTCTGACAGTTCTTCTGTGAAGTCTTTATCTACGCAAAGGATTCAAGATGAATCTCCAAATTCACTAGCTGCTGGCTTTCATACTCATGAAAGCAGTGAGCTGGTTTGGCATGGTAAAGTGGCACATGTGGAAGAAGGTTGGATCACAGTTAAAGGAAAAAAAGTTAAATCCTCTAAGCCTTCTTTCAACATGATTCTCCACTCCCACAAGAAAAGTGTAAATTGTAAATCTTGATTGGTCTTGTTGTGGGGCTGATCTTTTTCGTTGGCTACTTGCTGTCTTTTCTGCAGCCTTGCTCTTTTTGTTTAAGGGTTCCGGATCCCTTCAAAATCTGTTTTTCCCTTTATCAGAAACTAATCTCTTTCAAAAATAATAGCCTTCAATTTCTCCTCCTTCTCCCTTTTCTATTTATTTGTTAACTCTTCAAGCCTCTGAGCTTCTTGTTCAAGAGCCATCATATCTTGTATTAGGTCCTCATTTTCCAAAGTAACCTACGAATCTGCATGTTCAGGTGTATAATTTGTAAGATTTAACACCTCCCTTTGTGAAAAAGGATCAGGGGTTCTACTATAAGAACTTCTAAATGGGTCAAATCCATGAGTAGTGTAAGTGGAAGTAGCTCAAGGATTTGACCTCTGAGATGCCAAGGTAGGATCAAAATTCCTATCCCAGAACTTTCATGGCTCAGCTGGTTTTGAAACCAAAGGATTTGAACTAGCCTGTCTACTATTAGTAGTCTCTTTTGTAACAAGGTTTTCCTCATTATCAGGGGGCATTCCATATTCATACATATTATTGTTAATATCTTCATTCAAATTTACAGATCCTAAACTAGGAGGATTAACAAACTTACTTGTTTCTGCATTCTTTTTCTTCCATGGTTGCTTGGTATTGCGTGGAAATTCTCCTTCCAGCTTCTACTCATGATACTTCTTAAGATGATTTTTGGTTCCTCTCATGGCTTTAGATACCTCTTACGATTCTCTTTCTCTCTTTCTTTAAATTTATAATGCACTGGCACAAGAGACTCGGAGTTGCCACCCACTAAGTGGGGAATTGAAAAATACTTGACAGCTCTTTGAGAGATTTGTAAATACAGAGAGAAAAGAACACAACCTTATAGAAAATGGATATGAGACAAAGAACTTTGACTTACGGAACAGAAAATTGATTTATGATGAGAATTTATGATTTTTTTCTTAACACAGCCTCTTACATGTTGTCATAGATTCTCTTACAATTTGTCACATTTTACCTAGCTTGAAGATGTTTTCATAAGATATCATTAACCTACACACGTGGAAGAGTGTATCACCAAGATTCCCACCAAGTGGGATGTCCAAACTGAAGTGAAAATAATTTTAATAATAAATTTTTTATTCTACCTAGGTTCTCAAGTTTCACATACAAGATTGAATTAAAATGAATATTTTTGTTTGTTGATATCAATCGCTCAATTCCCAAGATGCTCCTACACCTAATTCTTTCTTTGAAATATTATTGAATGAGCAAGGAAAGCTTTTGAAGAAAGATCAATTGTTTTGATTGATAAAAATGTATGTAAGCTATAATAAAACATCAAATATGTTTTTGAGGAAACCCATCATTGCTTGGTAGATGATCAAAGTTGTCAGCAAGGTGTTATTATAGGACCTTAAGGTCCATAATTATGAGCGACTCCAAACATGTGAGATGTGTTAGAGATATAGGACTTTAACAAATAAGCTGTTGATCCCATGTATCCGTTAAGAATATTTTCCTGAAGAACTGGCGTATATGACCAAGCAAATAGAAGCTATAGTTTTGATAGAAAAAAAAAAAAAAAACCAGAATTATAATTAAATTCATTTTAGAACAAATGTTACAAAGCCCACTTCAGTTAAACAATTACAAAATTGTAGTTATGCACATCCTCTAAACAAGGGTTGTATTGCAGCTCAAGTCCTTCCAAAAGACAAAAGCAGTATGCAGTAGATCTGATATTGATTGGTGTTGTAGTTGTGATATATAGAAGCCCACAAAGTGCTCCATATTTTGGGTTCATTGCTATACATATATGATAAATAACACATATGGATGCAAATGATTAGCAATCGTAATTTTGGTCAGAATGCCTTCACAACTAAATCCATATTATTATAGGCTACAAATAAGTTCAAATTATAAGGATGATTAAAATTTGGGCAAGATAAATTACCATCAAAGAACAAAAGTTGGAAGAGAGCAATACACTAACTCTGTACTTAGCAAGTATTGTCATCCATCGTCTGGTCTTCACATCCATCGTCTGGTCTTCACACTGTTAAAAAGTAGTTAAGAAAGATCTCTTCTCATTTCTTCTTCTATTTAATCGAATGCATGTACAAAAAATACTTACTATTCTTGGAAAGAACAAAATCTCTAACATGCAGCTTGTTGTACAAGAGACCTCCCAAATCAGTTGTGCTCTGGACCTTAAGATTTTCAATGAAGATAGCCTCAATTTTATGTATGCAACAAATATTCATCATCCTGATAGCATAGACTCTCTAAACTTGATTTTCATGCCATTTTCTTAAGTTGCATTTCTAAAGCTTTACATGTTATTTTTAATATCCTTGTTCTTTGTCCTGTCTACATGATTCCTTGTTGACAAAGACATTTTAATTTCAGGTCTCTTTTGAATGAAATTAGATGTATTCTACAAAACTTCTGCCCTCACTGCTGCAACGATCACCACTTCTTTTGTTGCTTTTGGTATGTGCAGTTCTTCCACTCTTTGCCGCTTCCTGGTACGTACAGCCAATCAGTATGGCAAAATAGTAACATATGCAGAAACATCTCAATATTCTAAAACATATTATCGATATAGAGACTTTATCCTTGGGTAAATGCTGTTAATTAAATGGTATCTTTGTAAATTTACTGAAAATCAATCACACAAATAAGGATGCCATATGTTGGGAACAATTTTGTTGAAAGTAAATTACATCTGAGACTATTTCTGAATAGTGTCTGTCATGGTGGACAGCGAGGTGGTATGACTGTCCGAGGTATCATTCAAATCTTTTTTCTATCCATCATGCTTCATGTACATGTTTGGTCTGAAGCAATTTTAGGCATTTGGCTGTTCCAAGCACTCTAATAAGTTCCTACAATGATTTTTTACTTTGATATTTAAAGTTGTTGAAGGGTGCTCTCACAGGATATATGATATATTGGTTAGTATGTGGCAAGTAACTGGTCTTCTTGATAAGCCACGAGATATTTAAATTTTAAGTTTATAACAGTTTGTTTTATGAGCTGTAGTCCTAACAAGCTACTTTCTAGACTAGGTTTTTTCAAAGGTTTTGGTGTCACGTCATTCAGAACTTAAAGAATTTGTATATAATTTTCATTCCTAAGAAATATTATTTACACTTTTATCTAAAAGAAGAACAAAAACTGGCCACAAGCAAATTGGATTTTGGTATAGGGCATTTCTAGTATATATGTTATAAGTGTGCATCATGGATGTCTCTCAAAATGCAAGGTGTGAAAATACTCATTTTGGCTTACAATTTTAAAATAGATATGTAGAATTCAATCAATATCATGAAGCCTGTGTGAACATGGGCACGACCTTCACCTTGAAGCCTGTTTTTTTGAAATTGCAGAAATATTGGACCACTATAGCATTTCTTCCAACATGATCACATATCTCGTGATTGTCATGCAACAGAGCACTGCCACTGCTGCAGCAGAAAATGTTAAATCTCTGGTTTGATGCTGCATCCATGCCTCCTCTCACTAAAGAATTTGTAGTAGATTCCTTGTTGGGTTTGTATTTGTAGCATGTGCTGGTGAGCTTGCTTCGGACCCAAATCCTTTTTTTACTGCATTCTTTTTTATCTATTTGCAAATTCTGCATTTTTTAGATTCACAGTTTGCATTTTATTGAACTAGATGACAACCCAATTTAGCTGTGTGTAGCAATCAAATTGTGTCTTTCAGCATGTCCACCAGAACTAAAGTCTGTGATTGTGAGCATGGACAAATATTGGACTTAATATCTTCAAGATGGAAAAAAAAGTATTCTTCTCAATAATAGTTTAGAAGGGAAATAAATGAAGATTTTTGTGAATCTTACACCAATGTTAGCCTATAGTGCATATATTTTTTATGTCTAAACTTTGAAAAGGTTTGCCTAGTGTTTCAGACTCATAAAGATACTTCCAGTTTCTTAAAATCTTCCCTGATTTGGGCTAAGTGTAAATGTCTACAAGAAAAGGGGATAGCTTGCTGAAGATCTAGTTTAGGGCCCTTTTAGTGAGGAAATCAGATATACACGGAAAGTGAGTGCCTTTACTAGAATATACCAGTTCCATATTTTGATTACCAGGAACGCAAGTACCTTGTTGAATATCTGAGTTTGGGCTTTTAGTTATAATATAAACTCATTTGCACTCCCCCTAACAACACTTGAAAGCAGAAAGGTCGACACCAATCTGGGAGGCAAAGGCAATTACACCAGCACCAACCTGCACACAAAAATGTGGAATAACAAAACAACCCAAATCTAATTAGCATGGCCAATGCCACAAGCACATGCAAGAAAAGACAAAGCAAAAGAACCACGCCCCAACACTAAGATCCATGAAAAGAAAGGTATTTTTGTGATGTCCCTTTCCAGACAAATTGTAACAATTCCCTTAATTTAAATTGGCAATGATTCTATAATTGCTGCCAAAGATATGACAGAATTGTAATTCCCAAGTAATCTAAAGCTTTATTTCAATTCTATATTCCCTTCACAAAACGATTTTTCACAAAATCTGATTACAAAGTAAGTGCTAACAATATTCATTTCTCCCCAACCTTTTACTTGTAGCTTGTCGCTGCTCAATGTTGGAACTTATTTAATGAAATACTGCTCTTGATTTCTGCATATAACTTATTCTTCTGTTATTGACTGTGATCAGCAAATGATGTTGCCATTGCCCTCCCTGATGTTAAGACTGATTTGCTTCCTTGTCACCTTCAAAAGTTGTTGAAAGGAAGCCAGATGCGCAGAAGCAGCCTCCTACACCAATCTAAGCAGGAGAAAATTGCAAAAATTCCTTTTAAAGCCTTAAACTGTTACAGATCTAGATGCACATACATATCATAAATAGATAAACAATGAAACCATAACACAGAATTTACATGGGGAAAACCCTTTTGGGAGAAAAAACTCAACACTCCAAAAACACAGTACCTTGTACTATCAGTAATCAAAACAGAGTATGATACAATATCAGTACCAAGCTCATTAACAAGAGCTTTCACACTTCTTCAAGATTTTGGAGCAATTCGAACAGCATAACGGTACTTCAACAAACAAAAGCTACTAACTCCAAAATACTAGTACTCATTATATAGGAGACTACAATGCATTAATTAGACATTTCCCAAATCCAACGCCCAAATCTGAAGATGCAAAAAAGTAGATGCCATAAACACTACACATGCATAACAGTAAGTTTCCACTTGTCAACACATGCAATATTGCAACTGACAATTGTCACTTAAATTGCACATACAAAACCTGCACCTGCCAAAATACAATTGCACATCCATGGTGCCCATATTCCATGCAAGCTCAACATGAAATAGAAAATGCCTTCATGCACAACTCCACCTATAAACTGCAACTTCCAAACTCAACCCCTCGAAAACAGTAACTGCAAGTTGTAACTCACAATGCAACATGAGATAACTATCCAATATTATTTCGACATCAAATAATCAATGCTAGGAAATCAAAGATTGAGACACCTTATTCCTAGAATCCTTCCACTTGTCAAACACCTTTGAAGAGCCAATGGAAAGAACAAGACTTCAACTACGAAGGCCCAAGAGGCCTATAGACCCCAAACACCATTTGATCTTATCAATGCTCACTGGCTTTGTCAATACATTTGCAACATTCACCAAAGTGTCTACCTTCTCCAACTTCACCTTCACAACCTCCACCATATCATGAACATGTCACATCCCCATGTCACACCCTTCCACAGTGGATGAGTGTGGAGGAAAAATCAATAAATAAATAAGATTAGACTTATTCAAAGGATGACGATGGGGGAGATAGTTTGCATTTATGAAGAATGGCGAGAGTAGGGAAGGAGGAAACGTGTATGAACGAATAGGAGGTTGCACTAGGAAGAAAGAATTAATGCATGAGGCAATCATCATTAAAGAGGAGAGGGCATAGGATTAAATGGGAGGGTTGTGCCATTAATAAGGTATGGCCTCCCTCTTCTAGAAGAAAAGACTTGTAGTGTGGAGATGTTGGAAGTTCACAGAGGAAAGATGGACCGACAATCTCCATAAAGGTGAATCCTTAGGTAGTCTGAGATAGATTTTTCCCTTAGGATGTGAGGAGAAAACATTGATAAAGGATATGTGAATTTCATGGGGGAGATTGGTAGAAAATGCAGGAGGTATGCACTAATTTGAGAGGGAGAACAAAAGGGAAAATTCATGGCTATGCATGAAGGCCAATGCACAGGTAAAAGAGAGTCACAACCCTCCATAATATGCAAATTTGAGGTCTATTTTAGGAAGAAAATGTTAAGAGAGGACACAAAGGTGAATAAAGAATCCCTTAAAGAAACGTGGTCTCAGAGGACTACATCGATCACATAATATACATAAAAAATTGATTTGTTGAAAAGGCTTTAGAAACTTTCAAGAGAATGCTATTGTTGGGAGTAGAAGCTAGACTTCACAACCTTTGTTAGCCTCCTCTCTACCCGAGTCCAAGGAGAGTTTATAATAGACTGGGGGTGTCCATTGAAGCGTAAAATGTTTGGAAGAAAAGGACTTAGCCAGAGAGAGGACATAGGTGACCTTCGACATAAATTCCATGAAGACTATCTGGGTTGGCGGATAGGAGGCTTATGAATTTCATAACCATTCGGCTTCCCTTGTTGCTCATAATCCCGTAAGTACAGCTTTTCTTGCATTTGTTCATATTAGGTTGCATTTAACACTGTCCAAATATGATTGTTAGAGAACTTGTTTATTCTATTTGGGGTGCATATCCTTACAGACCACTAAGATGTACACTAAACAAATTGGGTCTTGTCCCATTAAAAGTATATATGAAAGCCTCAATTTAGTTGTCTTGTAGCCATTCTCTGAATATTGTTATCAAGCTTAGATCATTGTTTGGCTTACAATCCTTGTTTAATGTTTAAGGGTGCTTTATTTTGCCAAGCTATTTGTGAGAAATGCATCCAACCTGATCTTTCTTATTCTATTCTATTTCCTCAATCCAAGGACGCTTAATCAAACTTAGAGATCTGATAACCTTAGAATCCATGTTCAAAGGGTTTCTCCTGCTAAGCTTTGTTCAATCTTTAATCTCCTTGTATCTTTGTTGTCCCATTATAGTTCATCAATGATAATGCACAATGAATGCTCGATCAAGCTTATAATTTTATAGCTTAAATTCCATGTCTAAAGGACATTTATTCTACCAAAAGTTATGTGAGACTCCACATCCAGCCTCAAACTTCATTCAAACATGGCTCGTGTAAGTGCTAATATGTTCATGGTTGTTAATATTGTATGAAGAGTAGGGAATTGGGTTCATAGTAGATTGGTTGTGAATAGTGATGTTGGATGTGGCGTTGGGGACCCTCCCTAACTCCATACATTCCTAGGAATATTTCCTATCTTTCAGTGATAATATTTATACATGAGTTAAGTATAGGGAGATTTTAGTGATTAAAGGAAAGGAGGTTTGTCTTCTCGGAGAATATTAGGGTGTCAGATGTGTTGTGCTTTTGTCACAGTTGTGATATACATGTGGTGATAGGGTGAGTGGTACCTATTGGAATTTGGAGAAGCTGAACTTAATTCAATGTGAACCACTTATTGATTTAAGGCTTAATTCCCTTATTATCTATATCCTTATAAAATATTGGAACTGAGAAATTATCATATAATTATTGGGTATTAGAATGTGATAACTATTTATTGTGTTAAAGACCTTGCGTTTAGGTTGTGTTGTATTGAGTTGCTATTTGTCACATTATGTTGGACATTGAAAGATGTGTTGCAAGTTTGTGATGTTTAAACATTCTTATGACCAATAAGATCTAAGAATAAGGGCCAATTTGTGAACCTAATGCTACCATAGGGGATCATTTATTGTTGTTAAGTCCATATTTGGTATAGATGGTAAGCGTAAATAATATTTAGTCATCGGACTAAACTATCTTAAGAATATGGTAATTGTAGATATTGCAACTGTGGCATGATATCAATATAATGAAATGATATGACACAAGTTAATAGAGTGCTTAATAACTTATATTGGACAATTTGAAGCTTAACTACAAGAATACAATTTTAGTGGCATAACAAGCTTGTGTAAATTTATAAGTATTGTGTTATGTATTTTGATGTTTAACTAATTTTGTATAGCCTTATTAAGGCATGATGTGCTCTAATGGAGATTGGTGTCAAAATTAATAGGACCACGATGTTCAATCATATTAGTTGAATATCGTTGGAGTCATATTGGGGCTTCACATAATTGAATCATTGAGAGTAGATCTTACAATTATTACTACTCTTATTGTTAGTAAATGTATCCTAATTGAGTTATTTATTCTATCGTGTTATCCTCACATGTGAATGCTAAGGGGTCTCTCATGAGTACAATATAGTGGTTCAAGATATCAAGAACCAATACACATGTAACATTTAAGATTAACAAATCACATTGTATACATGCTATCGTGTTCTAGGCCTAAATAGAACCTTATGTTATAAATTATGTCGTATTATCATCGAGGTACCAAATGTGGCATGGCATCCTTGATAGGCAATTGTAAGGTGTTTTAGGGATGCTCATATCGAATGAGGAATAATAACTATGTTGAGGTTTAGTTTGATATTTTTCACACTTGGATGGAAGTGTCATGGCATAAGTTTTCTAATTTGAGAACCGGTGAGTAAGTGTCCTTGAGAGACCTTGTAAGGAGAACTACTTGTGACTTTGATCTGTTTGGAAGCAGTTACATAGGCGGTCCTTGGGCAAAGGATGCCTATGTGACCTCAAGTTCAAAGGGAGAGGGTTCAGGGGGATAACTTTGGAGTTTGTGGGTTTTCTAAACTTCCTTTCCTCCTCCATAAGCTTTAGTTTGAGGCTAAAATGGGTACTAGATGGGTATGAACAAATTAAGGAAACATAATAACTTATAATTAATACATAGTGTTTTTTTTAATACTAAACTGAATGAAGTAAGGGATTTGACTGCTTTATAGTTGGTATTTGATTATATTTAATTTTTGGGTAAAGGCCATCTTGTGTTGGTTCTGTGTAACTCTTATGTGTTTGTGAAATCCAATTCCATATCTAGAGGTCTCTATGTATAGACCCATGGATTTGTTGATTGCGATATACTTTTCTAGGTCACTTGACCAGTATTGTGAGTCCTGTTATGTATGGCCCGCCCAAGTGTGAACCTCTAGGGTATTTGAGCAATGATAGGCAGTCACTAGACCCTGCCAATGATCGATGTCTAGGCTACTACTAGGGATTACCCGAAATTCACCTAATTCATGGAGGTGCATTGTTATGGGCTACCTTGGTTATGATATGGTAATAGTTAGCAGGTTGTTAATGGACCATGCCAATGGCGGATGCCTAGAGCTACTATTGCATCTTTTAGATGAGTCGGCATTCACCTAGTTCACAGAGGTGGATTGCTAGGGGCTATCAGGGATTTGATATCGTAATAGTTGCACGAGTAGTTACCCTACCGTGTGGGTAATGATAACCAGAGCTAACCATTGAATCAAGAGGATTAATTGGCAATCACCTATAGCATGGGGGTGATGGGTATCAACTGTTACTTGTGATTGTGAAGAAGATAGCTAACAATATCACTAAGGTCACAAGGTGGTATATGTTAGAAGCTACTTCTTCCTGGATGGATAGACTTGTCATCAATAGCCTTTAGGCAATTGAAGTTGGAATCCACTGGGCTAGATAGGTTCACTACTTGAGGAAAGCCTTGATATGGAGGATGTACCCACAGTGTAGTATGGGGTGCACTGAATCCCCTTCGCAATTGTTAGGTTGTATACTTGGCCTTGTTGGGTTGAGGATGGACCCCTAGTGTAGCATACGATACACCGAATCCTCTTCCTAGTTGTCTAATGGTGCAAAAGACCGAAGAAAAGGATGGGACCCATGGTGTAGTGTGCAATGCACCAACATTCTTTTCTATCTAAGATGCATTATGGACGTGTTAGTCAACCATTGTGAAGTGTTAGCCGGCCATTGTATATATGTGATGTGTGTTGGAGCTAATCATTGTGGTACCTGTGATGTACATATGAGCCATTAAACCTGCAACTTGATTTCAATACATCTACTCATCAATGAATTTTTTAAGTTCAAAGATATCATACCTTACTTAGGGACTGCTGTTTTTTCTTCTTTTGCAACATCCAGAATAAAACTAAGCGATGTTGACAAAGCTATCCTCGCTTCTTTTCTACCTTGACAGAGAAGTGGAACTTCCTTGCTTGTTTAGAAGATTTGTGCATGTGTTTGACTCATGTTGTCTGATCTGTTGCGGAGAATGAAGATGCATTGTAAATGTCCATGCCATATATTATGACAATACATTCTGACCATAGCCTCAACCAAGATTCACAGGAAAAGAAAAAAAACTAAACGACACTTCAAAAACAAAGCATGCAGGGAAAAAATGTATTCCAAGTATTAGCTCCAAATCAACAACAATACATTTGGTGCTTAGTGATTCAGCAGCAACTCTACAACACTATTAGGTTTCTTCAAAGGGCAACAACACGTTAGAAAAATGACCAACAATGTAAATAAAGTGATAGATGAACTTACTGATTAAAAAGCTTCCAACCTACTAACTTGGGCACAAAAAATATGGCATTTGCTTTGGCCAGTGGCCCTAAAAAAGCATACCCTGCACACTGGAAGCTATGTCACTACTGCATGCAGTTAACACTTTAGGGTATAGCTAATTTTTCCAATGAACTGCTCCTAGGTGTCATAGTGTTCCTCTGTCACCTCCTAGTCTGAAAAATACTAAATTTAGTATCTTCAAGATCACAAAGTTAATATTCTTGTCAATGATAGTTTGAAAGGGAAAAAACTAAGTTGCTTTTTGAGTACAGCTTAAACATGACATGCTGCTCTCATTCATGTAGCACTTCAAGCCATATGTTGACCTTCCTGAATCCACCAATTGGAAAATGAATGAAAAACAGTATTGTGCTGTAAATTGAAGTGTTTGTCTATCCTGGAAAGTGCAAACCATGCTGAGTTTGAACTCAAATGGATGGAAGCTCAATCTAATTGATATATGTTACACCTCCATAGTAGTCAATATAAGGCATTCTTATGCACCGTGAAAGGTTCTCTAAAATCATAGATCTATGTTCATATCACTACACAGTATTATCATACTAACATACCATCCATCCTCCTATAAGGAGTGATCTACAGGTTGAAATCTAACCAAACAAAATGCCCAACTCATCTAAAGGGTAGGTAGCATCACTCGTTATTTTCTGAAGTTGTTTATATTTCCCATTCCTCAATGCTGCAGTTGCAGAAAGCAAAAGGACTTACCCTATAGTTCCGAGATCACATAACATAGTGTCTCCTTTGAATATTTCAATGGTTTGGGTGGCTTCTTCTTGCTGCCTCCAAATATGCCTACTTTTTTCACATCCTCATCCATTATTCATATGCATCCAAATGCATTTTGAATGCATACATTAAAACATAATAAATTCAAATCTTTGAGAAACAAATAGAGCCGTCATGCCATTTTCAAAAGTCATTGAACCATTGATATCAATGTGCTGAAATGAAAATGCCAAAGCGGAAATACAAACCTAGATCTTATCTTCAAGGAAAGTATAAATTACATCTCATTTCCAAAAACTATAAACCAAACTAAGATAAAAGAGGCCTCTAGCATCAGTGTTACCTTGTCCAAGTGAAAATGGCCATACAAACATAAGAAACCAAATCCCAACTTAATAAATAAACAGAATATGCATCCTGTTTCCCAAAATTAAACAACAAAGAGCATGCACAGTCCCCATCATGCTTAGAATAAAATTTTATGGAATAAGCACTTTTGTCATTGTAGTGCTTCTATGGGGTCCTAATATCCTTTGCCAAGTTAGGAAAAAGTTAAATCCCTTTATTTTATATCCATTTCTTAAATAGACCTTCTCATTATTGTAGAGTTCTTATTGGATGCTTGAAATACTCATTTGCCACTTAAGAGAATTACATCCCCGAGGCAATAACTCCAAATCTAATGGAAGCCATAAGTTTAGCTCCTGAAATGCACTCTGTCAAATCTAAACAAAGATATGATCATTCCAAATAGCATGTGATTATCACATGATAAATATAAAGATAGTTTTTGTTTTTATAACTTATAAAGACATGATTACTACATCATGAATATGAAGATATTTATTTTTATAGTTTAACATGAAAAAAGACACCAGAAGTATTTTAAGGTATATTATTAGCAGGGAGGAATAAGTAGATGACAGAACCTGGAGATTTGCACCCTAATGCTTGCTTTTGGATTGGTAAAGCTTTTAGCATTTGACATTTGTTATCAATGTAGGGTTATTACAAACCCACCAAGCACAAACATATGAGAGAAAAGGAGCTGTTAATGTGGAATAGATGTAATAAGAAGGTATATTCCAAGCTCAGATCAACAGCTTGCAACAAAGGAAGCATCAAAACCATAAAAGCACAAGCCAAGGGAACATAAAAGCACAGAAACCACCACCAAGTGATATTGCTGCCATAGAAGAGAAGGTTGCTAAAACTATAACCTACAGGCACTTGCAAAATGAAGCTTGCTTCCAAATTAGTAATTTTTTTGCAGTTGGAATGCTCTATGAATCCTTCACTCAATTTTTTTTCAATGTGGAACGCCTCATAAACCTGTTATGCAAATAAATAGAATGCAAAATTTATACTACATAAATATATCATGGACCTTAAGGATGAACTAATGGTAAATGGTAGGCAAAGAAGAAAAGGTGAGATTACCTAGTCCTGTTTTTGGCTAATTTAATCTAAATTTTTACGATCTTCAACAAATGGGTATTATTAATCAGTAAATGTAAGTACTCTTGTTCTGCCACTTAATTCTGATACTCACAAGATTGTCCCATGTAGAATAGTTCAGGATTCAAGTAGAGCAACAAATAAACAAAAATAAAAACAATGTGCCCATGCAGGTTTCAAGTACGCTACATGTGCTAAACCCCTGTTTCTGATCACTCCAATTGATAAGCTGAGAAAACCATCTGCATATGCAAGAACGGAAGACCTGAGTTTGTAAACATCTGTAAAAATGAACCTGTAAGCATGCTTCTCTCATCTGTGAGTCGTCACTGAACTGCATCAATCACCCCCACATGTTCTTTTTCTTAAGAGTCACAACTGTCTTTCTTCAAAATAAGTTTCTAGCTTGTCATCTCTGCATGTTTGAACCTCTTAGCATACTATAAAAGAAGAGATCTCAAAAGAACAAACGAATCTGTACAAAATCTATAACAGGGGGTATATCATGCTTGGAAGCAATGCTTTTCCACAGTAAGATATCTTCTGACAAGCACTGATAAGAACAATTGCCATTCATAGATGAAGCATTTAGGTTTACAATACACATCTCCTCAGAGGTGATCGCTGAACTAATAAATGTTCAATAGACATGCATCATCACATGTGGCAATCCCTTGGGTTTTTGTATAACTTTAGGGCCTTTTTCTGACTTTTTTTAGTTTAAAAAATGCTATTGTTTACCCAGGAAAATTGTCGTGTTAGCAAACAGCAACAAATCAGAAAACAAGAAAATCTATTATTAACAGAAATCTTAAAATTGTTAATCAGAACTCAAACATTACAAACTAAGATTGATCTTTGCCTGCACGCATTTCAAAGGACTAATAATAAGAAATGATTAAAGCTATAGTCCATGACATTGTTTTTTAAATTCTTGTGATGTTTTTAAGCTCATGACATTTTTTTAAAATTCTTGTGATGTTTTTAAGCTCACTGATCTCAGGAAAATTATCAAGGCCAATGAGAAAATTCAAATACAACAATTTCTTGTATTTAAAAAAACAAAAATACAGGAAACATTAATCGTTCTGAAAATGTGGCAAGTAAATTACCATAGCCCACTGCCACGGCAGGGACTAACAGTTATTAAAAAAATTAAAAATAATAACCATATAGAAAATTGGATCCTTAGCAAATGCATGCAATCTATTAATGATACATAATTATAATCCAAATGAAATCTCACCTCGAGACTTCTGTAAGTTAAAATGTCTATTAAAAAGAACCAACTACAGAATTGCTACTAGTTTTCGATGTGCAACCATCAGGTGTTACTGATTCTAAATTGCATTTTGGGATAGACAAGGATGGGTTCACTTAAGCAGCTAGGAAAAGGACTTACAAATGATGACTCTGAAACCAAATATCAGAAAATGATTCTGAGAAAAAAGGTCAAGTTCTAAATGTAATCATTGTACCTATATAAAGCAAATGAATATGAAATAAAGAAATTAGCCTCCATAACCATTAGAAGAAAACGATACATAGAAAAAGATAAAGTTTTGTATGCAGATAATTCAAATCCCCAGTGTTAGCAGGTCAAATCTGGCCAGATCCAAAAAAAATTGACCAGCTAGATTTGTCTGCCTCGGTCCAAATTTTTCAATTCCTAGAGAAATTTTACCAAACTTTTTTTTAATTCTGGATATGTGACTTTTTTCAGCAATTCTAACCAAATTGAATTTTCAAACCTAGTAGCCATGCAAATCCCAGTCAAAAAGAAACTTATTGTATCTTCATATCACAAGTTTATATAGAATTTACATTCTATTCTGAATGTCTTAAGGCTGCAACTTTGCAAGCTAGTCCAATTTAATGATAGTTGAAAGAAAAAAATTCCTTATATTAAAAATAATTTTATTTCGAAAAACACAAGAGTTATACAATAAAGTCTTGTTTATTTAAGTTACCCTAAGTTGGTGACATTGTACACAATCACTTTTGTCTGACCCATCAGGCATATTAAAGGTCCTTCTTGAGATCCTGTTATAATGTAAAAGAACCTCCCAGCAATTCCTTATTTGTGATCTGATATTTAAGGGCACCTTTGAATCAGAAATGCCACCAACTAAAATCCCCAAACAACAAAGTCAGTAGTAGATTTACTATTGAGTAAGAGTTCACATATTAAGCATTATTTTCCCTGCCCATGACCCTATTATGACATCGCTGTATTCTTCTCCCATAGAATAACATAATTCATAAGAAAATGTCAAGAAGTGTGAACAAATACTATATTTTTTTCTCTTTCTTTTGAAGCTGGTGAGACTCAAATTTCAACTGCTCTCCTACTCTTATTGGCCATGGTTAGGGGCGATGCGCCAGCTACTGAAAATATGTTCCCAATAATCCAGGTATTACAACTCAGTGGAGTAATCATCTTATTCAGTGAAAGGTTAAAGGTAAAATGAATCATCCCTGTGATCCTTGTGAGAAGGCAGGCCCATACCTAGACAACCATTGGCCCACTATATATAAGAGATGATTAAATAATGTTCTTATGCTGGTTTATGTAAGATTCCTTGAAACTTGGGTTTGGGAAAGTAGTTTGTGGGAGATATATATACATCTTGTATTGGTTTTACCTTGGATCAAGTTACAGACACGTACTGGTATTAAGGACCTTCATCACCATGTCTTCTAAGAAAAGAAAAAATATTCTATTCCAAAGAGAAAATATCAAACATACCTGAAGACATCAAGCTTGAAGGTGTATATATTTCAGACAGATGCTTGAAATTGCTTCTAGATGTAACAGTGTAGAGCTTGAAATTGCTTCTAGATGTAACAGTGTAGAGATTTTTTGACATCAACGTTTCAGATCACACCATCCGTTGATGTCAAAAATCTCTAGACAATTACATTCAGAAGCAATTTCAAACACTATTACGGACTCCAGAAATGTCATGTCTATTACCAGAAAGATGATTTACCAATTTTACATCTCCAAA
Source organism: Sequoia sempervirens (assembly GCA_007258455.2). NCBI lineage: Eukaryota > Viridiplantae > Streptophyta > Pinopsida > Cupressales > Cupressaceae > Sequoia > Sequoia sempervirens. Next base: position 226,877,888 of record VDFB02379711.1, read on the forward strand.
GCAGTATATATTCAGATAGTTGTGATAGCAGCCATGAAAAACAGGAGCTTTTCCAGACTTCATTGATAAGTCATCAAGCTCTAAAAAAGCAGAGGCTCTTAGCAACGGCACTTTTAACCAAAATAATTACTAATTAAACTTTAGAAGCACTGTATATCGAAATTAACAAATTAATAAATATTTTCATTAAAAATGAATCCACGTTACTGGATAGACACAGGTTCTGGCAATGTCGTCTTAACAAATTCCCGTTCCACCACAAAAAAAAACAAAGTTTCCACAGCTCACAACCTGTGAAGTCAATAATAGTAAACCAATGATCTAATTTGATGCTATGAATAACTGTTTGGACGGAGTCAATGTCAACCCTCACTAACCAAATAAAAAATTATACAGTATACAGTTGCAGTTAGCAGCATCAAATTCAGATGGGTTTCTTGTGTGGATATTAGGTACATATATCTTTCTGTTCCTCATTGAAAAATTCATTGCCAAACTAGATAGAACTATCCTCCAAAATTTATTATGAAATATATAATTATAAACATTGCATACCCATCCAAACAGTACATCATAATATAACAGTTACCATCACACCATGAAAAATTACAACCAATATCAATAAAATGACGTAAATTTTAAAAGGAAAATGAATAATATTTTATTAAAAGATAGTCATATAAAACAACTTTGAAAGAATTCTTAAGACGCATACTGTGACCCTTCATTCTCTTGTACTTGGAATACCAACTGTAAAATACGTTACACTAAAAGAGACTTTTCAAAACCTTGATCACCAATTTTTTCTATTTATTTATGCCAGCAGTGAAAACCCATTTACACCGCACATTCGTTAGTCTTGGCTCATTTATTACTGCGGTGAACTTAAAAAGCTCAATATTGCCGCTTGCCATTCCTGCTTTGCCAAATTTTCTCAGAAACTCTTTTAGGGTTTCTACGGTTTTTTTTTAGGATTTCTGTTTTTTTCCATAATGGATCCAAAAATTCATAGGGATAGCTATCATACTGTCCTGGTCAGCCTTAAGCGCGAGAAAAATCCTGCTTCTTCTCCAACAATAAAATATGAGGCCACTGATCTCAATAATGGTTTGCCACAATCTCCACACCCAAATAAAATCGCTACAAATTTAAATATGCCTTTGAAAGAAAACACTGGTTTTTGTAGATTGCAGAGGAAACAATCAAATTCTATTTCTGGTTCCAGCTCTGATTCAAAGAGGATTCTCGAGAAAAATATTGAGACGAAAGAAGACGACAAAAATGCGCCTGTGACGCCAAAAGAACAGAAGATACGATCTGATGTAAAAAACCAAACACCTGGCGCTCCACGCAAAAAACTAAGTCAGTCCGGACTGAGGAGAATCAGACTCCAACATATACGGCAGCTGGATTTTAGCTTCTATCCTTACGCTGTAAGTTGAGACAGAAATTCTGCTGGAATTATTCTATTGTGGTGTAATGATTTAGTAATCCGATTGTTCATTTTAATCACAACATTCACTTTCAGATCCTTCAACTCTCCTCTCAAAATCCTGCAACAACACCGGGTCTTGAGATGAGATCAAATTTTTGAATTTTGGGTGCAATTTATTAAACTTGCAGAGTCGATACCTACTGTGGAGAGTTGCGTGGCGTAGCCATGAATTTACAGGTCTTAGAGACTTCATCAATTTATATCAGAAGAACTATTTTGAATAATTTGAAAATCTCACTGGTTCACATATTTTTCTCTTATATTACTTGCAATTATATTTTTTATCTAGACATATTCAACCAGTTTTAGTAATTGAACAAAATATATTTTTACTTAAATTTTGTAAAGTACTCTTTAGAGCTTATATTTTGCTTGATATAAATATTGAAATGTTTCGAATAAAAGCATGTTCTCATGTGAAATTTTTAGGTTATAGAAATGAATAAATAATTATGTGAATTTAGTTTGAATGTAAATAATTATAATAAAAAATGTTTATCATTTTTATGAGAGAAGGTTTAGAAAGGAATAATATGTATACATATGCTTCTTTTATCAGTCATGAAGACAATTTTTTTCTCATTTCAAATAGAGAGGTTATAGGAGATCATTGAAGTCATTTGTCTCATTGAGTTGAGCCAATATGTAAATTTGTTTTATGGTTTTAATGAAAGGGAGCCACCCACTATGGTGGTAGCTCTCTCTCTCTCTCTCTCTCTATATATATATATATATATATATATATAAATTATAGTTTTGGAGTTGAAGTATGGTATGATCAATCTCATTACTATGGATTTGAACATTATTTCATGGGCATGATCTAGATATATGGATTTTATCTCTACAAACTTTAGAATATCAGTTTTAGTTTGAGATAATATTTGTAGTTTACTCTCCCATAAAAACTAGTTCTTGCATGTGTCAAGAATAATTGCTTCCCTGATGTCAAACCATGTAAGCATATTGACTTAATAGACAAACAAAAGATTGAGGACACACAAAGGATTCACTTCTAAACCAAGGTCTTATCATGTGCATGCATTATGGGGTTTAAAGAACCAAAATATGACCAAGAATATTGCTTCAATATCAAGGAGAAATTGTGTAATTTAATTAATGGTATATGCAGGCATTACAGGTTGAGAAACATGCATGGAGAGGATGGAGTGTTTATAAGTGGTTATAAATCCTCACAATCTAGAGACCCTCACTACTAAGAACACGTCCACTATTAAGAAGGCACTAGATCATGTATACAAAAAGAATATTTTTGAAAAAAGACATTAGAAGATTATTCCCACCCTAGTTTTCCGCTATAATCTAATGATTTTTATTACTATTTATAGGGGTATCAACCCTCATTGACTAGGAAGTCTAAGTTAAAATTTTCAAAAGAAACTAGGTTGCATTTGCTACAAGGGTTTTAGATGGTCCTATTATCACTAAAGTATGCCCCCTTGCTAAGTAGAAAACTCAACTACCTTGTGAAACATGGGAACTTTTTCAGGTTGTGGGTCACCTGTAGTGGAAAAGAACCTCCAGAGAGGGTTGGTTCTCTTGGTTTTATCACCTAAACTAAATTACCTACTAGTGTTACTGGGAAAAGAGTGAGGGAAAAACATAAAATTAACTTGAAATGATTGGGAAGGTAATACATCAACTGAAATGACCTATGCTCGAAACTCTTTGACATACAATCTCTAATAAAAATTTGTTAATTTTCACGAGGGCATAATTTTTTGCCTATGGTTGTTTGATAGATACATATTTTGAAGGTTTACTAATTGAAACATAAAAAGATATGCAACATGCTCATATATACAACAAAACAACATATAAAGAAGGAAAAACCTGATGACTTTATTGAAAAGAGGAATTCCTTACATCAAGATAGGTTTGAAATTGTATTTGCTTACTTGAAAGTGTGTTACAAAAGCTTTTATCAATTGTTGTGACTGTGAAAATTAGAGTTCAATGTTGTGTTTTCTGCTTGTAGAGCTAAAAAACAAGAAAGAACTAACTGAAAAGAGTATAGTCTAAGGGTCATATATCTCATCCCAAGCATAGGAGATAATATAGGGACCAAATTTGACTAAGTTATAAGACTTAAAAATAGGCCAACCTACTTTGCACACCTAATAATTTCTTGTTTGACTTGGTCCCTTGAAAGTTGATTGGTTGAATCCTTCATCCTCCTTGAGCTGTACTCTAGATGTTGATGAGTCCCCTAGATCTTTAGAATGTGTTTGAACTACTACTAAATGCTTGCAAAATTCCCTAAAGAAGCTCCACTTGTTGTCCTTGCCATCCTCTTTGCCTTAACTACTCAATAACTCCCTCCTAGATGCTTGCATGATGTCCTTGATTGCTCATTACTTTCCCAACTGTTGGAACTTTTATTCATTAAGCCTTTGGACATATGCAAGAAATCCTTGAAATGGTCAAAACCATCTTAGGGGCATAGGAGATTATGGAGGATAAGAAATCAACACATTTTTTTCTTATATTTGTCTTCATACTTTTTCAAATAAGCCACAACCATTATCACATTTTATTCATCCTTTGTCCTACAAATTTCTCATTCGTGACCTTTATTTGACCACCCTTTTACATTTTCCTTTTCACTATCGTCAATGGCTTTTTGATTGGGTTTTGCAATATTACTCTTATAATACTCTCAATATACCCTACCATATGTTTCTTAGTAACTCACTCCTGAGTGTCCCATATGTTTAGCTCTTGTAATACTTCTACTCATTCATGGCTTCATCTCATGGAAAACCTTTGTCTTGATGTCCTTGGCACAATTATCCTTCGCAGGTATGCTATTTTTGACATTTCTAAGTTAAATGCAAGGTGGATCCCATCCCGCCAAAAAATAAATGAAAACCTCTTTTTGAAAGGGGGTTCGAATGAACCTTGGTTTGCTTGAACCCCCCTGGTTCGAGCGAACCCCCCTTTTCTCACCTCCTTGCTCTCTAGCACAAAAAAACAAGAATTTTTTCCCTTCAAAGCTCGGGTTGAGGATGAAAATGGAGGAGACTTCACGAACTCAGTTGGAATTAGGTAGTCCTCGAAATGACCCATCCAACGACTATAATTTTAATATGTTTTTGTTTTATTATCTATTTGTTTTTTTTTGTTTTATTAAACATAGGTTTTTCACCAAAAATGAAGCTCTCTATTCTGTACATGTGGAAAAATAGAATATTATCAAAAAATATTTGGAAAATATGAGTGCACCAGATATTGAAGTCCTTGATCCACCAAAAAAAAATTGAATTTCAATACATAAAAAAAAAGTTACATGTTATATGGTCCACCTATGTTTGAATTGTAATCGGTTTGACTTTGAAACTTGATTAAGGAAAAAATATATAATAAAACACTATCTAACCAAGTGGAAACACTAGATATCAGAGTTATAAATCTAAATTCGAAAGAATTAGAATTTTATCCTTCATGGAATAAAAGTTATGCATTATACGATGAGCATCACTCCTTAAAAATATTGTTTTCTGAAAAAAAATGGTTTTCAAGGGAGATGGAAAAAGAGGTGCAATATAATTCCAAATTTTTTGAATAAAATATATTTAGAATCTACAAAAAAAATGTACAAAACTCTAGTTTGCATCATCTTCAAATTCCTCATGGTTTAGCTGCTATAGGTGCCTGAAATTGAAGATTTAATTAAAAAAAAAATTTCAATGTCCAGTTTGGCCAAACATTGTAAACCACTATTGTGGGATCACCCTAACCATCTACCTTATACAGTCCATTAGTCATAGAGTCCTAAGAGAACTTGAGAGAATATTGAAAATAAAACCATAAACACTATTTTAACACTCCAAAAACGGTGTTTGACACCTACCAACTCACTCAAACTACCTAAGAAAACTCAAAGCATGAATAAAACAAGCTGACCAACTATGCAACAACACTTGGAGAAAAGGAAAGACACCTAAAACTTGTGTAAAACAACACTTATTGACTCAAAGAAATTAAACTAATATTTACAATCATACCTTCTCAAAAACAAAGCTTGAGGTGTATCCCATTGATTGGGATAGGCAAAAATTCACCTTCCATATTATACAATTGGAAAGCATTGTGTTGTTTGCAACTTGTGATTATGAATGGACCACTCCACATGACATCAAACTTAGTATGCTTCCCAGGACTTCCCTTTAACTCATCCCACTTGAGGAAAAGGTCACCTTCCTTGAAATCTATAGGTGTCTCTCCTTTAAATCAAAGTTCTTGTTTATTTGTATTGGTGCATTTCTAGTTGTTGCATTGCTTGCTTCCTACTTTCTTTTAGCTCCTATCTCTTTTATGAGGCTCAAAGCTTGTAACTCAACTAAAACAGGTAAATTTTCTTCCCTTCCTTACACAAACATGAAAAGAGAGTTTCCAGTGGACCTTTTAGGAGTAATCCTATTAGCCCATAAAGTTGACTTCAATTTTCTATGCCAAGTTCTTTGGTTATCTTCAATGGCTCTTTTAATGATCCAGATCAAATTCTTTCTAGTGGACTCAACTTATCCATTGCCTTGTGGATAGTAGTTAGATGAAGTACTCAAATGAATGCCAATTTAATTTCTTGATTAGTTACTCTTATTATGACAAACTCCAAAGCATTATCTGAGATGATTGAAGTAGGAACACCAAACCTTGTGACCAAGTCCTTAAAAATTTAGGACTACACTTTCATTTACCTCCTTTAGTGCTATAGCTTTTGTACACTTGGTGAAGTAGTTTGTATTTGTTAATACCCATTTGTGTCAAGAACTAGATGGTGGATTAATGACTCCAATGACTTGTCGAGATGCCACCTCAAGAAAGGCTAATCTACTAATATTGGATGCAAAGGTAAGGCTACTAACTTATTTTTTCCTACAAAAATAGTACATTTACTACAATTTCCTACTGATAAATGTTCATCCTTGAAGAGAGAAAACCAATAATAACCATATTTCATAATTTTCAAGGTTATTTTCCTTGGTGCAAAATAACCACCAACTGGCCATCATGAAACTCATGCAATATTTATCAATTTGATCATATTCTACACATCTCAAAAGGACACAAATAATCCTTCCTAAACAAAAGACCATTCAAAGGACATAAGTGATTGCTTGAAGTATGAAATACCTCCTTTTGGTATTTTTTATCTCTTTAGGGCACTCACATGTTTGAAGATAATGGACCATTTCATGTGTCCAACTAGTACCCATTGATGGTGTTGTTGGCCTCCTACAATGATTTAACAACTAAGCCCTTACAGTTGTGATTCAGATATTGGACATCTAATCTAAATAGCTATATTAATCATTATTAAGGTGCATTTAACTTGTCAACCCAGGGACGTAGACTTGAAATGGGTCAGCACAATATGTGCACTAGGAATCCAAAGTAGCCATATTCATTCTACAGCTAAGAAAGACATAATGCTAAAAGTAAATTGCTTGTAAAGAAGTAATGTAAGTGTTGAACATCAACCAACAACTATACTAAGCTAAAATGCATGACAAAAATGAAAATATAAGCAAACAAACATGAAACTACTATGTTTTCTTTAGCTGCAGGAATAGTCACATAATGGAATTCTAGTGGCTGCAGGAACAGATAGTTGCCAAATTCTTAACTAATTACTTAACAAAAAGTACTAACTAAACTAAGGATGGAATGCTAACCAAGTGGGCCCCCTTGGATGAGCATCCCATAAGACAAACGTAAACTTAGATGCATGAACTTATAACTTCATTTTATTCATTGCAAAACATGAGTACAATCGAGCAACATAACTATATTACTAAAAGAATAAGAATGTGAGCACATCATCCGATTAATCAACCTTCTGAGAAGGAGCATTTGAGTCTTATTTATAGGAAGAAAACTAATAACTAACTACCTAGCAAAGTGGTCAACTCCAACAGATTAGGAAGATGACACTTTAGGGAAAGCATAAAAAGTGGAAATGAGGTTATGCATGCATGGAATCTGGTCAAGCATGTTTTCCTTAACACAGATCTAGCATGTAAAAGTAACTCCTATATTCACTCAAAAAACTATTATGACCATTTACAAGGCAGTTACAATTCTTTGATTTAACTTGGAATTTCCCTCTTGTTGAGATTCTTCCCTCCATTGAACTTTGAATGATCACCTTGTTGACCTTTATGGCGAATGATCAACTGGAAAAATCTTCCTTAATTTTGTAGGCTCTAATTATATCTTCAAGAAAATATTAGTACGCACAACAATTGAATATCTATAACTATCTTAAAATAGCATTCATGAATCCATATGTAAAATTAACATAGATAGTTCATATAGCAAGTCAATGTCATTTAAAGGTTACAAAAATAAGCTTATGTCCACTACCCATGGTTTTGAGGAAATAACATGAAAATGTCAACATCCAAGTATCAAGATCAATGACAACTACAACAAATGGATAATAAAATCTATCAAAATTGAACCATAAACTGGACTCATTACTCTCCCCAACCTAAGGCTTTGTTGGTCCTCCAACAAAGGAAGGTTTTTTCTTTTGCTTAGTCAATGCCTTGAAATTTGCAACTACCAGTTGCCCAACATCAATTCTTTTAGTGAATCAATTGGGGTCCCAATAGAACCTTGCTTGTTTTCCAACCTATTCCATATTTGCCTCTTTGTAGCTATATCATACTAGTAATACCTAAAATTTGGCACAAACCATAATAGGATAGGTGGCTAAAAAGTTAGTGGAAGCCAAAATTGTCCATTTGACCTTCTAATTTGTATATATCTATCAAATATTTTGCATGATACAACATAGTTCTGTAGAGAGTGAGGCTCAACTTGTTTTAACTCATTAGTCAAACTATTCCACCTTTGTGACAAATATCTCATTACAGATTCCCCTGTGTTTTTTGCTACTTTCTCATATTCTTTGTAAATTGCTTCTCTCTCAGGAAGGATCCTATTGCTATAGCTTGTTTGGTAAAGGAATTTGTGCCATTCCCTGAAAATTTCTCCTGGGTTTCTAGATTCAGCCTGATGGGTAGGGGAGTGTTGGATTCTATTTTCCTGTAAGTCCTAAACTGATGTCCCCAACTAATTTCATTCTATTTCTAGGACATAAATGCCCTTAATTAGAGATCCCAAACATACAACAATGGATTTCAATCATGATCTTTGGACACAACATAATTATGTAAATAGAATTCACACAACAAAATTTTTATTTCAAGAGGAGCAATTTGATAAGCCTAGAAAAATTCAAGAGGAGTCTCAATGGAAGGATTCAAACCCGAAATAATCCTTGCTAGTTTAAAAGAAAGATTATTCTCCTTCAAATACAAAGTATAGACCTTTGGAGGAGTCTTGCACTCTAATAGCTAAGGTACTAAGGCTGCTATATTGTCCACCTTTTCCTTTAACGCAACAATTTCTATATTCTTCTCTTTAATCTCTTCATCTTTCTTTTTAATTTCCTTTTTTAGCCTGTGTTTCTCCTCTTTCCATTCCTCTTCCCTCCTTTGCATCTCATTCCATAAGTTCATTGTTACCATGTGAATTGAAAAATCAAAGGGCTTATGTATTCCTACCCAAAAAATTATTGGCACTGATGCTTGCTCTTCATGTGGCCCAGCTACATGGATTCTGATTGTTCAGCCAATTTTGGCTACAGGGGTAGTAATTGTTCTCCCAATTCTGGTTGCAGGGGCTTTGGCTCTGGCTCTTGCTCTTACTACAGGAACTCTTACTCTTGCTCTTATTGCAAGAGGTCCTGATTCTCCTCATACTCTTGACTTTCAATCTATTTTGCAATGGCAGCAAGCTCTGCCAATCTTATATTTGCCTGCTCCTCAAAAATGTCATTTTCCTCAATGTTCACCTACCCCATTGGGGCTTCTATGTCCTCCCATGATATTTCTCTAGTCCTAGGGATTTCTTGTAGAGACATACCAGCGGCTGGTCCAGCTGGTCTTGTTTTTCTAAGAGGGCTCTCTTGTTTCTCTTCAGTTGTAGGAAGAATAGTGTTAGCTTTTTGTTTCTTAGAGCTTGGCACTTCCTTTTTTGTTGTCTACATTTTATCTTTTCCCTTCCTTATTTATGCTTCTTTCTTTTGTGCACTAGTTCAAATTAGAATGCCAAGAGGGACATCATCATCAGAATCTAAAGAGGAACTTTCTTTGTTTGAATCTTCTACCTTAGAAGAACTAATCTCTATGGTTTGTTCAGCTACAAGAGGGTTTACACTAGGGCCTATGATAGAAGATGAGGCACTAGGAGTGGCTTCAACAAAACTCACTCTCCTACTAGTCCTATGATGTGGAGGCGAAACCCTAGGTTGTAAATGCTCTAGTCTAATTTGATCAATATTTAAGAATTCTTCCTGTTAAATAAATATTCAAACAGCTCCCTTCGGGTTTCTTTTGTAAATGTGTGTGCGCCGGCCTGTACATCACCGAGTTTTGTCAGCTTTCCATCAGGTTTTGATCTACTGCTTTGTGCATCCCCTCTTCACAACTTCGGGTAACGGCTTCCCTTTCGGGTCCCAAGAGGCTGCACTGGGCGTCCACGTGTCTCGCTTGCGGAGGTTTTTATTTCTTTTTGCCTTGAGGTCTCTTCGGGTCGCGAAAGCCTTCTGCAGGGGCCGTCATTTCTAAAGATTGTCAGAGGGACCCACATCTTGCTACGTGGTGGCATATCGCAATCTTTTCATGCGGGAATGAAATAAGTAGCTGCGGGCTACGAAATGCTTTCGCAGGCCTTCTTTTATTTTTGGCGGGCCCCACTTGCTACTAGGTGGCAACCATTCGCATCTTTTCAACACTGTAGGGAGGTGAGCAACCACGGGCTACTAAACGCTGCCACGCGTCTTTCACACCCGGTTGATACGGCTTTCTCTCCACATCAAGAAGGACCTCAACCCCTCGAACATGTGTTGCTTCTTCGCAATCTCTCGGCAGCAATAAGAGAGGTTTTCATTCGGGCAGTGACAGGATTCCACGTGCCTTACAACTGATCCTTGAAGCGGGCAACAGGCTGGCTGAGGAAGATTATGCTATTGGGTGTCGCTCGTCATGGTCGTTTGAAGCGGTGAATGACACTTGTCGCCTCAAGCCTGGCTGGGACCACTTCCATTATTGCGAAGGGCGTGCCTGCAACTGGATGACCAGATGTTGTGTTCTAACTCGTTGCCATTGTAACGACATTGGGAATCTTCTGATTCAGGCATCATTGCAGTAGATTGTGGGATCTTTTCTGTTACAACTCTCCAAAGCGGTGGGAGTTTTCTCTCTGGCTATATATACTCTCTCAATCAATAAGAGAAGGTGGAAGAAAACTTAAGAAAAAGGATACTATTTTAGCAAGAGACACCAGGCCTCTTTTGCATGTTTATTTGCAAGAAACTTTCAGACTGTGCCCACTATTCGGCCTTTCTGTTTTTCATGTTTTGATAAAACTGTAAACTGTGCTTTTTATTGTCTCAAGCATTTCATTTGATAAGACTTCTATATATTGAATACAAGCTTGCTTATCTAAATCATGTCTAAACGACTCTTCTTAGTAGTAAGGATGTATGCAATACTATTTAATGTCAATAAATGAACTGTTTATGCTATAGTTTTAAGTCCCCGACATTTTGGAACATGACAACACCATTCAAGCCCCTAAATCTATGATTTATTATGCCCATTAGCAAAGTTTGGTGCATCGCCTTAGATTAGATTTTACTTCATTATATCTATTTCCTTTTCCCTTTCCCAAAAAATAACATTATAGCAGAAGCCAGCTTCCTTAAAATCCGGATGTCACTCAGTTTGGCGCAAAAGGGTCCCCCTTGAACTGAGTTTCCCATAAGGCACTACTACCTCATCAATTTTTGGCGTCAACAGTTTGTCCTTTTTTCTGGCACGCCCAATGGGACTTGAACTATGAAATTGGCTTATAGAGGGGTGTATGAGCCATCGGCCTGTAACTAGATCTCAGACTGCAAATAACCCAGGTTTACTAGTACCTCCACTAGGGACAGTCCAGACCGCAAATCAGCTAGTAACCGTTCCATTCCCACCGCCCTTTCCTCTCACCATGTTGTTGGCCGCGAACAGAAACTATGTAGCATGGGATGCTGGAAGTCCCCTGGTAGCTCTGGTAGTGCCTGCTGTTTGGGGCGCTATCCCGGTTTCGGCCCTGAAAGCTCTTTCCAAATTTGCCGGAGACAACACAAAAACGCTAGCAGAACATTTGTAAGATGTAGCGGATGTATGCCTGGTACATGGTATTACAGCACAGAATGTAGCCCTAAGGCTCCTTGCTGCGTCCTTCAAAGGCAAGGCTCTGGATTGGTACCAAACACTGACTCTGAATTCAATTCGCACTTGGGATGACCTCGGAGATCCGTTCTATGAAAGGTTCTCAAATGACGGAGATCGTTCTTCATTATATTATCAGCTATCTGTCATAAGACGAGCGCCCCAAGAGACTCTGATGGATTTCAATGCCCGATTTCACTCAAATTGGCAGAGGATTCCTGTGACTATCCGCCCGACTCCAGAACTGGCATTCATATTTTATCTGAAGTCCATTAACCTCGAAATTTCTGTGATGATTAAGTCTTTGGGAGGGGCCACTCTACCAAATACTTATGCTACCACTATCAAAGCTGAGAATCATTTGATAGATTGCGGAAAGTTGCCTCCTCGACCTATTATCTCGATATTTCCTGAAATATCAAACTCTGCACAAGAGGTCGTATCGACTTGGCGGAAATAACTCCCCAGTCGATGTACTCATATGCGGCCACTCCTGAAGGCTTGGCTTCTACATCGGGTTCTTCCAAGGATGAAATAGGTGACCTCAAGGAGATGTTGCAAACTATGGCAAATGACATAACAACTCTCAAGCAGAACCAAGCAATGCCTCCACGGCCTGCATATCAAAACTATCAAGGTGGACGGTCCACTTACCAGCAAAATCAATATAAGAGTGCATCTCGCACTAATCCACCAGCGCTGACTACCAACCAAATGGTCCCAGTGCCTACTCCGCTCACAAGTGCGTCGCCAAGCTCAAGTAGAGAATTAACTGCGAGACAAAACAATCTTATTGATGACATCAATCCATGGTGTTTTCCCTGCAATGATGCACATATGCCCCAAAATTGTCCGCGTGGCAACTTACAACAGATGGTAGCAGAGCAACGTAGTTAAGGTAATACAATAGAAAATGGAGAATACATATGTGCCTCGACAATGGAGAATGCGGTCCTTACCACGAAAATGCAAGGAATGTCCTTAGAGCAAGAGTTCGATATTGCTCTTGATCATGCACTCTTCTCCTAGTTGGAAGACGAGGAAAAGGTGTTTTCCAATGACACATCCGTAGCCGAAACGCCGAAGGTGCAATCTGACTATAACACATGCTCAAAGAGGAGATTCACCAATGATCCTATTGTTTCACTTTCGGACAGCTCGCAATGCAAAGGCGTGTCCGATCAAATTCTCGGCACTTTGACTGTCTCTTTGCCTTCTCAACCACAAAAGGAAATTATTATAACAAGAGCAAAGGAGCAGAAATCTCCGAGCTCGTCACCTTTTAATGTGGTGGAGCAATTAAAGAAATCATCTGCTAATGTGTCTTTATGGGACATTCTAGCTATCCTGGAATAGAAGACTATGCTACAGAAGGTGCTTCAACAAGAGATCCGCTCGGCACCAATAGAGTCATATGCCAGTTCAGAGGTGGTTTACCAAATGCCACTAGCTAAGGTTCTTGCAGATAAAGCGAAGCAATCCCATGCGGAAGGCGGAGGTAGGCCAAAACCTCAACCCTTCTTCTTGACTCTCATTGTAGGGGAAAAGCTATTACACAACACTATGATTGATTCTAGCGCTAGTACAATGGTTATGCCAAAACTGATAGTCGAAGCCTTGGGACTCAGCTACGAACCTATGAAGAAAGGGGTGATGCAGCTGGATGGAAATAAATTTGATACCATGGGTGTCATCAAAGTGCTTCCGTTAACTCTATTTGCCTGCCCAAGTATCACGGTCCCGCAAGATACGGTGATCATAGATGTTCCTCCTATCTTCGGTCTCTGTCTATCCCAAGAATTTACTTCAAAGGTGGGCAGATATTTGTCTTTAGATTGGTCACATCTAATAATTAGGACCAAGCATGGCGCAAAGATGAAGATAGAATTAGAGGCTCTACATTTCGAACACGTGGCAGATGAAGCCCTGTTTAATTTCGAGGCTGCACATACCTTTATCACCAAGCAGGACATGTATTGTGTCGAACTGCTAGAAGAAGAGAAGGTGAGTGGAGACCGAAATGATAAGGAAGATGCTCTATTAAGCGAACACATAAACAATGATCCTTTCAGGAATTATCATGCTACTGGATTGGGCACATATGTGATTTATGATGAAGACCAAGTTCTTCCAAAGGTTGCCAAAGAATCCGATGATAACCAAGCAAATGAGCTGTGGACATTGTATTTTGACGGAGCAAGAAGCAAAGTTGGAGCTGGAGCAGGGGTATGTCTAATACCCCCACAGAATGAAAAGTTGTTGAGGTCTTTCTGATTCCAATTCACCTGTTCAAACAATGAAGCTGAATATGAAGGGTTAGTCTAAGGCCTAAGCTTAGCGGAACAAATGGGTATTAAGCAATTGATTGTGTTCGGAGATTCCAAACTGGTAGTTAATCAGGTTTAGGGATTTTTCACAGCGAAGAATGTCCAAATGAGATCCTATCGGCATCGAATCTGGGACCTGATTGAAGGTTTTGAAGCTTTCAACATCCTGACCATTCCCCGAACGCAGAATAGCAATGCAGATCGCATGGCAGTGATAGGTGCTCAGTTTGATCTTGTCTCTGACTTGCTTCGGAACAAATATTCAGTGCGAATGCTTGTTCAACCAGCGATTCCCGATAATGATCAGAGTTGGCAAGTCTTTGAGAGTGATGAGCACATCGCCTCATTTATCCAGCACTTAGGGGAATTTGCTGATCAACTTCAACCAAAGATCGCCGAGGCCTATGAAGGACAAATTATGCAGCTCAAGTCAAATAAACTTCCAAAAGGGTTAGTTACTCTCAAGAATTTTTTTGATTCTAATGACGCCCGAAATGATAAGCGGAAGTTTGTGGCATACAAAAGTGATTATGAAAACCTTCAGGTCTCTGATGGCAAGAATCTTCGGGTCAGAAAAGATGTCCCACAGCAAGATAGAGAAAGGCTTATCAGTTTCTACGAAAAGTATGGAGTAGTGGCCTGGTCCTACGATGATCTGGAGGGTTACGACCCTGGCATCATCCAGCACACTATTGAACTAACAGAAGGTGCAAAACTAGTCTGACAGAAGTAGAGGCCAGTCAACCCTAAAGTTGAAGCCCTGATGGCACAAGAGCTAACCAAGCTCATCGATTCACGTATTGTCTTCCCAATCAAACATAGTACTTGGGTATCAAATCTAGTACTAGTCCAAAAGAAGAATGGTGATATCCGCTTATGTGTGGACTTCCGAGACCTGAACAAAGCATCTCTGAAGGATCACTATCCATTGCCTTCTATGGAGTCAATCCTTCAAACTGTCACAGGATTAGAAATGTTCTCTCTGCTAGATGGCTTCTCTGGCTATAACCAGATTCAAGTTAAAGAAGAAGATCAACATAAGACTACGTTCACCACCAAGTGGGGAATATTTGCATATGCTAAAATGTATTTTGGTTTATCCAATGCAAGGGAAAATTTCCAGCAAGCAATGGACATCGCATTCAGCGAACTGATCAATAAGTTTATTCTAATCTATTTGGATGACCTTACTGTGTTCTCTAAATCTAAAAATGATCATTTTGATCATTTGGAATTAGTTTTTCAAAAATGTCAGGAGTTCGGTGTTTCCTTAAATCCAAAGAAATGCGTATTCGGAGTACCGTAGGGTAAGCTGTTAGGTCATGTTGTGTCTAAAGAAGGTATTTCAATTGACCCCGAATGAGTAAAGGCTATCAAGGAGCTTCCCGTTCTGGTAAATAAGAAAGGCGTCCAGTATTTTCTTGGAAAAGTAAATTTCGTCAGCAAATTTATTTCTGATTTTGCGGGAATGATTAGGCCGATCACCCTAATGCTGAAAAAGGATCAAATTTTCAAGTGGACAATGGAAGATCGGGAGGCTTTTGAAAAGGTCAAAGAAGTGATCTCCATAGCCCCGATGCTGATTAATCCAGATCAATGCAAATATTTTATAATGTATGCCTTCAGTAGCAAGTCCAGTATTGCTACTGTTCTGACTCAAAAGAATAGTGAAGGAAAGGGAGAGCATCCAATGGCGTTTTATTCCCGAACCCTAAAAGAATATGAGGCGAATTATAACTTCGTCGAAAGACAGGCTTTTGCAATAGTAAAGGGACTTAAAAAATTCTACCATCTAATTTCCCGCAACAAAGTTTTGGTATATGTTGCACATTCTAGTGTGCGGGAATACATCATGGAAAGAGAAATCACAGAAAAAAGGCCAATTGGATTACCAAGATCTTGGAGTATGACATCGAGGTCAGGCCTACTAAGACTATTAAAGGCAGAGGACTGTGTGAGTATATGGCACAGAATGAGGAGGTACCTACC
This sequence comes from Sequoia sempervirens, assembly GCA_007258455.2. NCBI lineage: Eukaryota > Viridiplantae > Streptophyta > Pinopsida > Cupressales > Cupressaceae > Sequoia > Sequoia sempervirens. Next base: position 226,894,012 of record VDFB02379711.1, read on the forward strand.
AAGGAGGAACAGCCAGAGCTCGTCCTGATAAATGGATCAGAATCGAAAGACGATTGGCTGACAGATAGAATGAACTTCATACAAACTGGAAGGTATCCGCCAAGCCTCTCATCCCATAAAAGAAGGTATTACTGGCTTCAGAATTGAGAATATACGTTGATAGAAGAAGTCATTTTCAAAAGAAATTTCAATGGTGTGCTCTTGCGATGTGTTACTTCAGGGGAGGCGTAGAGGATCCTCGACGCATTTCACAATAGCGATGAAGGTGGACATTTCTTTGCCAAAACTATCGCCATTAAAGTCCTGCGAGCTGGATATTACTGGCCTACACTTTTCAGTGACTCCTACTCTCTGGTAAGGGCTTGTAAGAAATGTCAGTTCTTCTCTGACAGAAGGAAGAATTCAGTGATGCCCCTCAAACCTATCGTGGCGGATGAACCATTTGCGCAATGGGGCTTGGACTTCATCAGAATGATCAACCCGATTTCTAGTGTCGGACATAAATGGATTCTAACGGCTACAGACTACTTCACAAGGTGGGCGGAAGCTATTCCCCTTAAAGGGGCAACAGAAACAGAGATTGTAGACTTCCTCGAAGCACTAGTGACAAGGTTTGGCCCTCCGAAGATAATCATTTCAGACAATGCCAGAGCATTTCTAGGTACAAAGGTATGTCACTTCGTATTAAAAAATGGCATATTCCTTAAAAAATCATCAAACTATTATCCACAGGGAAATGGCCTAGCCGAGTCCACAAACAAAAACTTAGTCCGACTCCTTAAAAAGGTTGGCTCAGAGCACTAGAGGGAATGGCATAAAAATCTCTAAAAAATGCTCTGGGCAAATCGCATAACTCCTAAGCAAGTCCTTAAGACTTCGCCTTATGAGCTGGTATATGGGAAGGAGGTGCTGTTACCTATCTCCATGGAGATCCCAGCAATACAGTTGTTGAAATCCCTTAAGATAGAACAAAATGAAGCCATGGAGGTTCGGCTCGCCAAACTGTTAGAAGTACAAGAAAAAAGAGAAAATTCTCTAATAGCAATGACAAGCCATCAAAAGGTGGTCAAACGATGGTTTGACAAGAAGGCTTCCGACCAAGGTCTGAAAAGTGGAGACTTAGTGCTAAAATATGACAGCAGGGCTACAAAGCTAGGTCAGCACTGTAAATTTGATAGCCTATGGGAGGGACCCTTCAAAATCATTTGGTGCATGCAACACAATGCTTATGAGCTGGAAAATATGGAACAAGAGCCATTAGGAATCCCGATCAATGGGATTCATCTTAAGTTGTTCCATTAGGCATTAAACTCTACCTTGTACAGATGTAAATAGCGCTTTTGTTTCCTTTACTGTTTTTGGCCTATTTTTTTATAAAATCAGTTGTCTTCTTACGCATTTGCTCATTATCATTGGCGGGTAAAAAATCAGAGTTGCTATTACACAAAATACACTCATGCATGGAGAAATAGCATACAAAATTTGCAAACCCAGAAAATTTTAAACACAGAAGCAAAAAATATATGGATTTTCCTTAAAAACGAGAAGTATATATTTATATATATGTTCTTTAGTTACAAAATGGTTGGGAGGCCAGCTTCCAAAATGTACAAGTATCAAGGTATATTATATACAATAGCCTTTTATCAGGCTTATCTAAAGTAGGAGAGTTACATTTTGAGCAAGTAGGTAAAGGGGTTATCTATCCAAAGGAATGACTGGCAACAATTGACACATTCACTACATCGTCCACTTCTTCCTCGTCCACGGGCTCCTCAGCAGCACTGGCAGCATCATTCGACGCAACCGTCGTTGGCAGTGGAAACACCAGTTTCCTGATGTCAGTGTACCAATCTACGTCATAGAAAGGTATCATGTTGTAGCTCCAAAACATGAAGTGTAGGGCCTGAGTAACCCTTTGCTGGTGCTGGTCACGGGTCTACAGGCAGAATTCGTTGAGGAATGGCAGCCAAATGACGATAGCTTCTTCTTTGATAAAGCGACGTAGGTCGCTAGCTATTGGCAGGCCTATCCCATATGCAGCATGTGCAACGACCTCACCAAGCCCATTCACGTATTTCTTCGAAAAAATTTCTTTAACTAGCTTCAGGATAAGTGGCTGGGGAACACAAATGTCCAGCATGGACGCTACAAAGTGTGAGCATATGTCGGTATTCACCCTATATTTATCCTCATATTCTACACAATCCTTGCCTAAAACCCACTTAACGGGTACCAGAACCAGCGAATGCTTGTTCTTCATCATCCTTTTCAGCCTCCTAGTGGAAATCTCACCTAAGAATTCTGTCTGTGATTTAAAAGAGGTTAGGCGAATTTGGGTATCCATTTTTCCTAACACTGTCCCTGGGCTCCTAAGTTAATGCCAAAATTGTGCACCACCTAACCTATGAAAAGACTTGTTTAACGCTCTGCTACTAACCTATCACTTCTCAAATGCTAAGTTTGTTTTGCTCACTATCGACTGGCCTATTTATAGAAAAATTGACAAGACACATGTCAATCCGCCTTTAAAAGATGTGATATTATGCTAGCTGCTATCTGGAAAGCCGAGTCTACGTTTGTTCACATTTTTGGGCCGGTACATCCATGATAGCATGACTCAAGGCGTGTTTAATTAAATGAAGTTGATTAATTAGCTTTAAAAAGGTGGCGTTTGTTGGTGAAGGTATGTATGGACGTAGGCTATTGTGTCACCTCTCAAGCGCATCCCGGAGCCCAAGGCGATACTCATATCTTTTTAGGGGGTGATCGTTTGCTTGGCGTAATCATTCCAGCCAGGATATTAATTACCAGCGCATGCTAAGCAAGGTTAGAAGGCCAGTTGCAAGCTCAATTTCCAAGGAGATCAAGGCGTATCACACGATCTCGTAAATGTAATAATGAAATTTGGCCACCTCGAAATAGCAATTAGTTCATCTTGCATGAGTTGCAAGATTAACGGTACATGCCGAATTAAATGCAAAAGGCTTGCTTTCACCTACCACCTTGGGAAAAGTTGCTATTATTGCATGAAAAGGCTTAATATTTCAAAGTCTTTTTACAAACGTAAGGGAAGTGCTGAGTTGTTTTCTATCTGTCTATCTAGAGCAAGCATATTCGCAGGCCAAGAGCTTACAAATTCTGTAGAGAAAGAAAAATGTCATAATCTTCAGCTCAGTTGATGCAAGAGGAGATTAGCGAGGAACTGTTCATGACTATTCGTTCTTTGGTTGAGGTATACGTATACGAAGATGTAGCATATGCCATGCCTGGTATACCCGTAAAGACGAGAAGAGCCCACATGGAAGAGCTGGATAGACCCAAGGAATGGAGTAACCAGAAAAAGGTTAAAGAGGAACGAAACAATATCTATGACCCAAAACTTGCGAAGAACCCTAAATCCCTCAGAGAGGTGGCTTGTGCAAGGTTATCAATAACAAAGGCAGACCAATCCACAGCAAGTAGAGTCCGGTATAGTGGTCTCCCACAATACATAGTCCCATTGGTGCACTATTGCCCGGAAGTGGTCGACACAGCTTTTCAGCGCTATAATCCAGATACCCACTGTATTGAAGGTCGCAATTTAAGGGTTCATATCAGCTCAGAAGCCATCTGGCATATGTTATGTATCTTGGATCCAACCAGAAGGAAGGAGACTATCGAGCCTTTTCATCCAAGCAAGGGGGAGAAAATATGGAGGAAAATGAAAACTAGCTCAAATTTCTTGTTAGAAGAAACTAATAAGAAAGATATCGCGTCCGCTAAAGCACCAAGTATCCCATTATTGCGTGGCTCATTCCATGATGATCTTCAGGACGCCATGTCCATGCTGGCATTTTTTTGCAACCGAGACTCTGATGAGAAGATCGAGGCTTTTCAGCTGGGCCCTGCAATACAGTTTTGCAAGCAGCATGAACTCTTCTGGTATGATTTTTCTAAGTTCATGGTTGAAGAAATGATACATCAAATGGAGAATTATCAGGCGGAAAAGAAGTTTAGATCTCTAGTGTTGACAGGAGCGAAGAGGGAGAGGGATCCAAAGAGCATGAAGAAGAAGCGGCGGTATCATCCTCTTTAGCGCAAGGGGGCAACGTCTCCGAGCATGCCATCTATGTGGCCACTAATGTACACTTTAATATATCAAGAGGCTCACATACATGCACTTGGGCCGCTAAAATAGCCAGGCTAACACCTCAGTAGAAGGATCCGACTGCCGAAATTAGTGAGTGTCTGCTTGCGAAAAGGCAGCACACGGAAAGTGTTATCGGAGGGGTTTTGCAAGAACTCGTCGGAGGAGAAGTGCCCATTACTAGCCAAATGCCGAAGTTTACGGGTGAGTCACGGACGATCCTGGAACCACCACCGACCAGTCAACAGGTACATTTCGCTCCTTCCTCTCTTGCATCTCATTCCTTTGTATCTGCCCCTGCTCCGTTAACAACTCCTGCCATAGGTCCGAGCCCTCTACCTTTTGCTTCTGATCCAGCTCATTCGGTTGGATTTGCCCAGTTTTCACAGGCCCAACCATTTATAATTACTCCTTCGAGTATGCTTACGCCTACCATTGCCACTCAGACTTTCCTCACCTTGCTTTCAGAAAATGTTCTCCCAGTCAGGCCCCTATTATTTTTCCGCTATGCTTACTGATTCTCTTCCATTGCAACAAGCTGACATCCAGTCAGCAGTTCCCCTTCCCGGGCCAATGAGCTTTATGACTGAATCTTCGATTCAGCCGCTACAAATGCCTAGCCCTGCTGATAGTTCTCAGGCAAAGCTATGGAACGTGCCACACTTTTCCCCACAAACAGTCACTCTCCAAAAGAAGCAAATGCCTGCGCCTATGAAAGTTACCTATCCCTATGCCCTGCCTTCTGGTGTTTCTTTCACAGGTGGGGTAGTTTCATCACCAGCCGAATTCATGATGCAGATAGATTGTGGAAAAGAGGCACGCACAAATAGAATGAGGCAACATAAGGCAAAGGATGACAATGCTCCCGCTGAGCCAAGAGTACAAGCTTCATATGATGAGGCCCGACAAGAATTAAAATTCGTGACCATGTACCCAAGGATAAGCAAGCCTCAGGGAGAAATGCAACCCGAAGACTATAAGATCTATACTGTCAGACTTGACATGAAGGTAGTCCGGCCACAAGATAAGGTTGAGATCATGGAGGAAACGCAACGGGTGGTCACTTCCGACTTCCTCAAAACTGGTCACCAATTAAAGAAGAAGGATGAGCAACTCAAGGCAGCCAAGGAAAGGGTGAGTTTTCTGGAAACAAAGGAGAAATCCTTAGAGGTAGATATCGCCCGAATGACTGAAAGGGCGCTAACAGCAGAGAATGAGAGGAACAGGCTTCAGGGGGAAATTGTAAAGACCCAAATTGCTGACCCGGGCTTAATAAAAGAACTACGAAGCCAGAACCAAGCAGCGCAACAAAGCCTATGGTCTAAAGAGGAAGAGCTTGAACGCATCCACCTTGAGTATAGTCAGGGGATGTCATAAAAGGGTGAGGAGTTGGAGCACCTACAAAAGCAGTATCAACAAAAAGTACAAGAGAAAGAGGTCGAATTTAAAAGTTTGAAGGCTAAGCTAGAAGAGGAGCTCCGAGAGATAAAGACTTCTCTAGAGGAGCAATCAACTAACCACTCTCAATTTGAATAAAATTCGAATAAAGAAATGAGCAGCTATGCAGAGCAGTTGGTGTTCGAAAAAAAGAAGAAAGTAGAATTAGCGGAGGCCCTTATTTCAAGAGACATGAAGATTTATTTGCTTAAAGTCTCTCTGTTATCTGCCCCTACCCAATCTGATGTCATTCTGCTGGTTAGGCAATTGTACATTTCTCACTGGGAGAAAGTCAAAACCTTCTACCTAACACTGTAGCCTACCCTCTGATTTATCGACAAAGCATCAAGGCTCAATCAAGAGGCCCATGACACAATGGAGCAGTTCCCACGTTTCATCCTGGAGAAGGTTCTTGAGGCAAGGGACTTGCTCAACAAGTTATACTCTGTCTCGGACGAAATCCTTGCTGGGGCAGGTATCAAAGATCGGGACATTGCTGCTCAAACTGCCAATAAATTCATTCATTGTCACTCCACTTTCCAGCGCACTAAGGCAGCAGTGACTTTTCTAAGCAAGGCATTAGATGGAATTTGGGGAAGTTTCTCTGAGCTAGGCAAGTTGGGGCTGCCATCCCCGTTCCTCGAGGAGGGTTCCATTGTGACAACTACGCAGATTGCTGAGGTTATTAAGCAGAGGGAGAATGACCCAGAGGCATTCAGGGAGTTCGACAACTCCCCAACGGCAGCCGACATTGAGGCGATCATTCATCCACTCTCCCAGCTGCTTTTCCATATCCAAGCAGGTGCCGACCTACCTGAGGTGCTGCCTCACAAGGAGGCTATTGATCTCCGCGGGGCATATGAAAATTTGTACAGCATGGCAAAGCCATCCGAAAGTGAATGGTCGCCCTTGCAAGCTGCTCTTTCCAAACTCTGACTCCATTCGCCCAATGGATGAAGCTCTGGTCTGTGGAACTAGAGAGTTTTTGGGTTCTCCGTTCCTTATCTGAAACACCACTGATAGTCGCTAAAAGCTGTTAAATAAATATTCAAATAGCTCCCTTCAGGTTTCTTTTGTAAATGTGTGTTCGTCGGCCTGTGTGTCGCTGAGTTTTGTTAGCTTTCCATCAGGTTTTGATCTACCACTTTGTGCATCCCCTCTTTGTAACTTCAGGTAATGGCTTCCCTTTCGAGTCCTGAGAGGCTACACTGAGCGTCCACGTGTCTCACTTGTGGAGGTTTTTATTTCTTTTTTCCTTGAGGTCTCTTTGGGTCGCGAAAGCCTTCTGTGGGGGCCGTCATTTCTAAAGATTTTTAGAGGGACCTATATCTTACTACATGGCGGCATATCGCAAGCTTTTCATGTAGGAATGAAATAAGCAGCTGCGGGCTGCGAAATGCTTCCGTAGGCCTTCTTTTATTTTTGGCGAGCCCCACCTCCTACTAGGTGGCAACCGTTTGCATCTTTTCAATACTACAAGGAGGTGAGCAACCGCGGGCTGCAACACGCTGCCACACATCTTTCGCACCCGGTTGATACGGCTTTCTCTCCACATCAAGAAGGACCTTAGCCCCTCAAACACGTGTTGCTTCTTCGCAATCTCTCAGCAGCAATAAGAGAGGTTTTCATTCGGGCAGCGACAAGATGCCACGTGCCTTACAACTGATCCTTGAAGCGGGCGACAGACTGGCTGAGGGAGATTGTGCTATTGGGTGTCGCTCGTCATGGTCATTTGAAGCGATGAATGACACTTGCCGCCTCAAGCTTGGTTGGGACCACTACCATCATTGCAAAGGGTGCGCCTGCAACTGGATGACCAGATGTTGTGTTCTAACTCGTTGCCATTGTAATGGCATTGGGAATCTTCTAATTCGGGTATCATTGTAGGAGATTGTGGGATCTTTTCTATTACAACTCTCCAAAGCAGTGGGAGTTTTCTCTCCAGCTATATATACTCTCTCGGTCAATAAGAGAGGGTGGAAGAAAACTTAAGAAAAAGGATATTGTTTTAGCAAGAGACACCAGGCCTCTTTTGCATGTTTATTTGCAAGAAACTTTTAGACTGTGCCCACTGTTCGGCCTTTCTGTTTTTCATGTTTTGATAAAACTGTAAATTGTGCTTTTTATTGTCTCAAGCATTTCATTTGACAAGACTTCTATATATTGAATACAAGCTTGCTTATCTAAATCATGTCTGAACGACTTTTCTTAGTAGTAAGGATGTATGCAATACTATTTTATGTCAATAAATGAACTGTTTATGCTATAGTTTTAAGTCTCCAACGTTTTGGAACATGACAACACTATTTAGGCCCCTAAATCTATGATTTATCGTTCCCATCAGCAAAGTTTGGCACATCGCCTTAGATTAGATTTTGCTTCATTATATCTGTTTCCTTTTCCCTTTCCCAAAAAACAACATTATAGAAGAAGTCGACTTCTTTAAAATCTAGAGGTCACTCATTTTGGCGCAAAAGGGTCCCCCTTGAACTGAGTTTCCCATAAGGCATTGTTACCTCGTCAATTTTTGGTGTCAACACTTCCCAAGTCATATCAGACACATTATGTAGAGACTTCTCTACTAATAATTTTATCAGAAAATGGTGGGAAATGGAATTATTCCTACCTTTTTGGGTCTCAGCTGCCATGATTGAAAGAAGGTGATATAACACATTTTGCATGTTCATTCTTCTCCCATGCCTCATATGATTTAGGAGTCTGAAATGCACAAAATGTAGATTCAACTGACGACCTTCACAAGTAAGGTACTTCACAATGTAAACAACTACTTGCTTCCATGGCTTAGGTAGAGAGGTTCTCTTCACACCCTGCTTGTTCACATTCAATAGAGGGTCACCAGGTTCTGTAAATTCAACCCTGGCTGACCTTGTGTCTCTAGTATCAGGGTAATGTTCACCATCGACAGGAAACCCTATAACTTCTATAGTCCTCTCTTCAATAGCTATTACCTCCAACCCTCTTACCATGGCTTTTCCTTCAGACAATGACAAAGAAAATTCCAATGCAACATCTTCATTATAACTATTCAACTTTAAGAAATAATCTAACCATCTATAGTTTCTAAACGCAGTTTGGCAAGGTGCATCCTGTAGTAATACATCTTGAACCGTGGGTTCATTTCGAATTAACCCACCTCCCATTGTTCAGTTGTCTACAATTAAACAATCACTCTGCAAGGTTTCCCTTCCTATAATCTTCATTTGAAAGCCCAAATTTCACCTTCCTGCAACACTACTAAATTCTCAACGGCCATGTCGTCTGAAATTTACCTTTTTGGCAACTTAGGATTATGACAGAAGCAATAAAGGTAGTAAAGGAGTAATAAATGAAGGATATGATCAAGAAAAAATGGTAGCGGTTGATGTCATCTGACACATGCAAGCCATCACCTCACTCAGAATTCAAATTGGCTCAATTTAAATTTGCTGACATGGACCAACATGGACTGACACATAGTCATGGTATTCACAATTCCCCCTCAACCTAAATTTGAGCATGTGTCCTCACATGCGAGGTAGTAATGATGATTTGACAGGGGTAGTGAATATTACATGCTATGGAGAACATCTATATTAATGTATAGTAATTAAATGAATGTACTAAAAGATAATTAAGATGTAACAAATTGATGCACACATACCTAAATTCATGGAAGATCTATTTCAAATATTATGGGGAAAGTACCAGTCAGCTTTTAAGAAGTCAGTTGAGCAATTAATGAAAGTGGAGGTGGAATGAAGTGAAATGATGGTGGAATGAAGTGAAGTTATGGTGGTGTGATGGAAGAGACAAAGGTGGAGATGGATGGGTGGATGGGTGAATGAATGAAGAAATGGACTCCCACAAAAGTGGAAGTCTTTATTATGACAAGTTACGTACCTTAGTTAGCTAGAAGGAGGGATACTAGGTCTACTTCCTTCGGCTATAGGAAGTTTGGGTGTTGCATGCTGAGTGAATTGTTGCACAAATTCCTCCTTGGAAGTTGGATTGTGATACAACTTGAGGCAATGACCATTGACAAGCAACTTAAATCTAACAGGGTCAATGGTAGTGAGCTAAACAACACCATTGGGGAAGACTTCAACAACCTCATACGATCCTAGCCACCTTGCTTGAAATTTTCCTACATTATCTTGATACCTTGAGTCGTAGAGTAGTGCCCAATCACCTAGCTAGAATTTCTTGTCCTCTATGAATTTTCCATGCCACTTTATTCTTTGATTTTGCACTACCTCTTTGTGATGCAAGGTTTCCTTCCTCATTTCATCCAAAGCATTCAACTGCATGATTTTGTCCCTTTTTGCCTCAAAGATATCCAACCCCAAGTCTAGTGTAGTCTGGAGATTCTTATGCTCAAATTCAATGGGCATCATAGTTGTCTTTCCATTCAAAAACTAAAAAGGAGTGAAGCATGTGGTTGTTTTCTAGGTGGTCTGATAGGTCTCAACAGATTTTAGAAACCTATTTTCCCAATCCTTTCTATGGATAGCCATTTTTTTAGTTAGAATGCATTTAATTTCCCTGTTAGCCACCTCAACTTGGCTAATGGCCTGACAGTGATAAGGAGTAGACTTCATGTGCCTTATGTTGTATTCATTGACCAGTGTTGTAACAAGGGTTGAGGTGAATTGAGCCCCTTGATCAATCACTATCTTTCTTGGAACCCCATACTATGTGAAAATTTCCTCATAAAGAAATTTTGCAACCTTATTATCTCTTGCATGCTTCATCGCCTTAAATTCTACCCACTTGGTTACATAATTAGTGCATACTAAGATATAATATTTACCATTTGATGGAGGATCAATGGGTCCTACAAAATCCAATCCCCACTTATCAAATGGAGTGATTACTACCTAGGTGTAAAGGGGCATCTCATCAGAGTTGGTTGGCTAGTCCATCCTTTGGCATCTATCACACCTCCTTGTATATTTCTTTGCATCCTTGTGGAGTGTGGGCCAATAATATCTTGTGTTCAAAATCTTCATTATTGTCCTCTTGTTAGAATTAGGTGTTGTACACCTTGCATAATGTTTGTAATGTTTTATTTATTTATTATGTGTGTGGTGCACCTAGGGGTTTTCTAGGTAAATGTGCATCACAAGGAGTTATAATGTTGGGGCCACTTTGTTGTATGTAACATTGGGACATAATTGTAAAATGTAATTATTTAATATTGGGGGAATAATAAAATAATAAATTACCCAATATTAAATGTGGGGTCACATGATGTTGTATGGTTTTGGGAACATGGTTTATGTAATACCACTTGGTGGTTTTGTGGGAGCTTGTTTCTATAAAAGCAACCACATGGGTAGTTGTTTAGGGTTGGATCAAAAATTGGTCAAGGTTGAGCATGTGCATTTGTGAGGGTTTGAAGCATGGCATGGGATGTGTGGATTCATGCTTGGTCACATGGAATGCATGGATAGCTTGTGCTTCAGAAGTGTTCATGGAGTCTCTGCAGATGTATTATAATGGGTTTTCATTGCTGAATAATACATGGAGTGTAGATGCTTTTGGAGGCTGGGTTTTTTTCCCTCTTGAGGGTTTTCCTAGGGTATATCTTGTGTCATCTTTGATGGGTATGTTGTCTATTCTCTTGCATGTTGATGTTGAGTATTTTACTTCCATGTTTCAGATTTGGGTTATGTGGAAATTGTCATTTCATGGCTGCATAGTTTCCTTAGAAGTGGTACCAGAGCTTTGGTTATTGGATTGGATAACCCTAGGTTGTGAGAGAATGAAAGACAATGGCAAGATATAGGGTTTTGCAGGTGTTTTATTACAGATCTGAGGGTTTAGGGTTTGCTGTTATGATGGGTTGTTTGCAAATTTGGGGTGAGAAAATTTTGGCAAAAATAGGGTTTCTTGGTCATGCATTTAAATGAGGGTTTTGGGGGTGAGTTTTCACAGATGACCTCCTAAGACAAAATGGACCTCATGGTTGGATTCAGGTTGGCTGAGAGAGAAAAATTGACATATAACATGCCCTATTTTGGTTACAGAAAAAAAAAATATGCCCCCTATTCGTCCGTACGGATATGGCGGTACAGTCATCAGAAAAATAAAAAAAATCTGAAAAAAAAATAAAAATTCTCCCGTCGGTATTAAAATCCTGCAAAAATAAAAAACAAAAATTAAATTTTTAAGTGGGGGAGGTCGGCGGACCCCCCGGCCACTGTCGGTCCCGCAGGTACCGCTTGACAGCGAGTACTCTGCGGTACCCGCTGCCAGCCGGCGGCTACCGCCACAGCCCTACGGGCTTTAAACAACAAAAATTAAAAATTGAAATTTTTTAAAATTCCGCCATGAAAGCAAATCCCCCCAGATTTGAAAAAGTTTTAACCAGATTTTAATGTGTGCGTCGGGTCCGCCATATGGGGGTGGAGGAAATTTTTTTATTTTTGAAAAATTAAACCAGATTTAATAATTTTTGGAATCCGCCGCCTGCCCACCACCGGAGCGCCGCCCGAACACCACCGGAGAACCACCTAGAGGACAAAATATAGCAATTTTTTTTCAAACGGGCATAACTTTCACCCAGCATGTCGGTTTTTTGACTTCTTATAGTCGTTGGAAAGCTGGTTCTAAGCACTACACAGTGGTATAGGTTTTGTTCCATGGTTTTGCAGATTTGAAAGTGTTTTTCTTGTTGAAGTCAGATGTTTATTTTGAGCTTTGAGAGGGCATATCGGGTGCATACGGAGTCAAATTTTGGACTTTGAATAGTCAACGGAAAGCTTGTTCAGAGCACCATACAGTGGATCAGGTTAGAGATATTTTGGCATGGTTTATTTTCTATTTTTCTCATCTGAGCTGGTTATGGGTCTCTTTGACTATGGTGTTATTATGAGCTTATGGATTGTCGGATTTTGGTGATTTGATATTGGATTCATTGTATGCTCAGTTGTACATCTTAGATTATTCTATTTTTTGACATGGTTATCAGCATGTATGTTGCATTGTTGTATCTACAAGTTGTGCAATGTTGTAGGCAGTCTATACTTACTTGTTGCACCTATGACTTGGATATGGGTTGTCTTTGCCCATTAATATTTTAGTGTTGATGCATGTTCAATTTTAGTGGCTTGGTTTAGTTGGTTTGTTGATTTGGTTGTCATGTTGAGGAGGTGAGATGGTATTACCAAGTACAGTCATGATATGAGACCTATGTGGTTGACTATGATTATGCAGATATGTGGACATGGTTGGGTTGATTTGTTGGTATATTTGGTGGTGATCATGATGTCATGGATGTTTCTGGTGCATTAGAGACTTTAGCATGTTATGATGGTTTATACAGGTGCATTGTTGGTGGTATTGGATTGGATCTTGATTATGGTTGTGGCGGTGTATCTTCTTGGTTTGAGGAGATTGGTATCATGATGTCATGGATAGCTTGGTTACACGGTTCAGTGGGAGCTTGTGACAGTGATGGACTGGCGGTGATGGATATGATGGTTTGGCGGTGTATCTTCTTGCTTTAGAGGATGGTTATCATGTTGTCATTGAGAGCTTGGATTCACAGGTTTTGTGTGAATTTATGACAGTGATATGGTATTGATTGTGTGCATCATGGTACTATGGGATTGCTCGGTATCACGGTTCAGTGGGAGCATTTGGGAATGATGTGGATCCATTGGTTATTATGGATGGTTGTCTTCAGCAGGTGATCTTTGGTGTCATGGAGGGGCTCTTGGATTCTGTGTGCTACAGTGAGAGTTCTTTGATATCAGGTGTTGGAGATGTTGAGGTATTATTTATGACTTGTTGGTTTTGATAGGTGATCCTTGGTTGTAGGATGGTTTTGTTATTATGTCATGGTATACTCTTGATTACTAGTTTAGAGTTGTGGCATGGTACATGTTATGATGATTTATTCATGTGATCTTCTTTTGAGAGGATGTGAGATCATGGAGTCATGTTTATGTTCCTGATTCTTTAGTTGGAGCTATGATTTTGATCTTGGTTGGTTCTCTTTGTATTGAGTACATTGATCATTTACTTGGTGTTTAGCATGGATTGATCGGTTACAGGTGCTCATGGATACTTGGAGACTTAGGTGAGGCTTGGTGTTCTCTTGTGGTTAGAGACATGTTATTGATATGGTTACTCTTAATGAGGTTTCAGCAGGAAGTCTGAGGGAGCCTACACCTTGGTTGGACGTGAGTTCAACATGGACCGAAGAGGAGAGTGTTCTTGGTTGAGTCGTGATGACTTGGATATCCTGGAGGAGCATTCTCATTCCCCACTCTTGGTCTACTCGGCGGTTCACTTGAGAGGTATTTCCCATTATACTTTCAGGTGCATTATGTTTATGGTTTTGTCTTCTCATGGATATGGATCTTGAGCCATGGATATTTGGTTTCTAGAGGGTTCATTTGAGGAGTGTTGGCATGCTTATCTCCTTGTACATGTTGGGTTTAGGAGATGGTTTATTGGGCTGATTTCCTTGGTTTGGGAATGGTTACTTTGAGTTTGATCTTCTTGTTTTGAGATGCTTACATCCATGTTAGTTACATGTATTGGTGATTGGATGGATGGATGTGGTTATGGATTTTGTTATGGGTTATTATGTAGGAGATCATACTTGACACAGTTGGCATTTAGAGGTGTGTGTGTAGGAGGACATGCTACAGGGTTTGGTTTGCAGGTTTTGCTTATCATTGTGGATGTTCCTTGGTACTACATGTTTACTTCTATGAGATGCTGGTAGTAGACTTGGTATGCCTTTGTGATGGTGCCCTTTTTGGGATGTTAACGAAGCGACGCGTTGAATGCGCTCATTCCAGGTTTGCATTCATCTTGACATTGCCCATGCAGTGGGAGTTTCTAGATGTGTATGTCACTTTTGACAGGTTTGCACATGGAGTTTTTTTATTTTGGTTTATGGGTGGATATGTTGTTGGCATAAGTTTACTATGTTATGTATACCTTAGAGGTATGGATAGTTGGATGTGTTGGCACTTACTGTGGGTGTCATTTCAGCTATGGTTCTTGACAGCTACTGGTGCATATTGGATTCAGTGTTTGTGTTTTGAGATATCAGGTTGAGGTAGGTTTATGCTTCTTTATGACAGTTAGTGTGACATCTCTTTGAATGTGTTCTTATCTTAGTGCAGTTGGCATGGTGGAGGATGGGAGCATTCATGGATGAGATGGTGGTCACCTTGGTTCTTGTTACAGGTATCTTGATGGAGCACATGGAGCACTTGGATTCTAGGATGGTACATGTTGCCTATGGAGTTTATTTGTTACCCCCTTATGCAATGTATACAACAAGTGGGAGATTGTTAGAATTAGGTGTTGTACACCTTGCATAATGTTTGTAATGTTTTATTTATTTATTATGTGTGTGGTGCACCTAGGGGTTTTCTAGGTGAATGTGCATCACAAGGAGTTATAATGTTGGGGCCACTTTGTTGTATGTAACATTGGGACATAATTGTAAAATGTAATTATTTAATATTGGGGGAATAATAAAATAATAAAGTACCCAATATTAAATGTGGGGTCACATGATGTTGTATGGTTTTGGGCACATGGTTTATGTAATACCACTTGGTGGTTTTGTGGGAGCTTGTTTCTATAAAAGCAACCATGGGTAGTTGTTTAGGGTTGGATCAAAAATTGGTCAAGGTTGAGCATGTGCATGTGTGAGGGTTTGAAGCATGGCATGGGATGTGGATTCATGCTTGGTCACATGGAATGCATGGATAGCTTGTGCTTCAGAAGTGTTCATGGAGTCTCTGCAGATGTATTGTAATGGGTTTTCATTGCTGAATAATACATGGAGTGTGGATGCTTTTGGAGGCTGGGTTTTTCCCTCTTGAGGGTTTTCCCAGGGTATATCTTGTGTCATCTTTGATGGGTATGTTGTCTATTCTCTTGCATGTTGATGTTGAGTATTTTACTTGCATGTTTCAGATTTGGGTTATGTGGAAATTGTCATTTCATGGCTGCATAGTTTCCTTACACCTCTTGGCTGCAAAATTCCCTCCATAGGGTTCATTTTGACATGCATGCAAGATATCATATGTCTCATCTTCCCTCACACATCTCCTCATGACATGGTCTGGTCTAGTGTAGAACATACATCCAACAATCCATGAAAAAGAAAAATATTTTTCAATGAGCACCCTTCTCTCTTTTGGAGAGAAATGAGGAGGAACTCTCCCTATGACCAAATAATTAGCTATGTCAGCATACTAGGGTGTATGCACACTAATGGAAAATAAGTGTTCATCAGGGAAAAATTCATCAATGCCTTGATTCTCCTCTAATGTAGTCATCCTTGAAAGAAATTTTGCAACAACATTGGCCTTCCCTGGTTTATCAACAATGGTTATGTCAAACTCCTGCATCAACAATAACCATCTTGCTAGCCTACCTGATATCAGGGTTTTGTTTATGAGGTATTTAATGGCTGCATGGTCGGTGTGCACAAATATCTGATAACCTGTTATATAGTGCATGAATTTTTTAAGGGCATAGACTACTTCCAACATTTATTTTTCTATTGAACTGTATAGTTAAATTCAGCTCCCTGCAAATTTTTGTTGAAAAAATAAATAACATTCTCAATAGCTCCTTCTTTCTATCCTAAGACTGCTCCTATAGCATATTTTGATGCATCTATATGAATGTGAAAAGGAAGCTCCTAATTAGGACCTTTGAGTACAAGAGCATGATTTAAAGTTGCTTTTAAGTCAGAAAATGCCTTGTCACAGTCTTTTTTCCATTGGAATTCAACATCTTTAGTTAGGAGAGTGTACAATGGTGCTGTTATTTTGCTAAAGTCTTTGATGAAACACCTATAATAACCTACATGTCCCAAGAAACTCCTAACATCTTTTTGTTTTGCAGGTATAGGAAGATTGGTGATCACCTCAATCTTGGTAGGATCTACTTGAATTCCTTAGTGAGATGTAGTGGCCAAGGACTACACCTGCCTGCATCATCATGAAGCACTTCTCACTATTTAAGGATATTTTATGTTCTTCACATCTCTTTAAGAATCTCCTGATATTTTCCAATGCTTTATTAAAATAAACACCATAGGTAGTAAAATCATCCATATAAATCCCCATGCAATCATGTGAGATATCTAAAAATATGCTAATAACCGCCCTCTAAAAAGTTGCAGGTGCATTGCATAAGCCAAATGGAAGTACTGAGTAGGAATAGGTCCCCCATGGATAGGTAAAATTGGTCTTCTCCTAGTCCTCAAGTGCAATTTGGATATGGTTAGAGCCACTACATCCATCTAGAAAAAAAAGGTACCGCTTTCTTGCAAGTGAGTCCAAAACTTGGTCTATGAAAGGTAGGGAAAAATGGTCATTTTTTATGGTAGCATTGAGTTCCCTGTAATCAACAAAAACTCACCACTTCCCTCCCTTTTTGGGCACAATCACCAATGGAGACACCCACTGGCTATCTAAAATAGGGTAGATAAATTCTACATCTAGCATTTTTTGTAGTTCCCCTTTTACAATTTCTCTTGATGCAGGGTTAATTCTTCTTTGTGGCTGCCTCACTGGTGTAAAATCATCTCTGATGTATATCCTATGGGTGTAAAGCTTAGAATCCAATCCCTTCATATCATGATAGTCCCATGTAAATGCAGGTTGGTGGGTCTTCAGTAAGTTTTTCAATGACAACTTTTGTTCTTCATTCAACTTGTTAATATTTAGATATTTCTCTTCTAAAACTTTCACTTGTGTAGTTAACTCTACCATAGATGTTTCACTAATTCTTGGTATGTTGAGTTCATGTGGTAGCAATGTATGAGACATACCTATTGTTGCAAGAAGTTCAACTACAAGAAAAGCAGGCAAAAGGGTCTTCACTAGACCAACAAAACCAAATGCATGAGAGGATGATGCTTCCTCTACTTCACAATGGTTCTAAATTATGTTAGACAATACTACATCTTCCTCTTGAAGCTGCATGAAAGAAATTAGGCCTAACATCATAAGATGTGCCACAAAATTAACTTCCTTGGCCTCTTCACCAACATGTGGCCATATGAAGTTGTCCATATCATGGGATGGCTAGGACAGAGGGTATAGAACAAGATTTTTGGTGCTCTTTCCATCATAAATGGTCATGTCTCATGTCTGACATACAATATAGGCATCTGTTGTTGCTAACCATGGCCTTCCTAGAATAATGGGGTACCCACCTAGTGTAGATTTAGGGGAAAGAATCATGAAATTTGTTGGGTACTCCCAAGAGTCTAGAGTTACCACAAGATCTTCTACTATATCATCAGGTTTAATAGTGGAACTATCAACAAGTTGTAGGACAGTAGGAGTAGGTCTCATGCTTGCAACATTTAGTTACAGTAGGATATAATTCTTGGTCATTACATTTATTGTTGCTCCCAAATCAATCAGAGCATTCTTATTTTGGATCCCATTTATAACAACTCCCACCATACGACTACCTGGGTCATTGTATTTGGGAATAGTTACTTTCCCAAGCATGATGTCAGCCAGTTGTCCCACCACATGAACCGTAGTGGGGTCTTTCTTCTCCCTTCCTAGATTCTTAATCCATGCTTCATTAATTGCTTTGTCATATATGGGAACATCTTTTATGGCCTGAAATAAGGGTAACTTGACACATATATGCTTCAACTAGTCTAGAATGTCAAAGGCTGGTTCCTCCTTCTCTTCCTTTTGTTTCACAATTTCCAACCTCTGAGGAAATGGTTGTTGGAAATAGAATGTCATTTAATTGCAATCCTAAACATTATTTATTTCATGTATCTCCTAAGTCCTTGGAAATTGTTCTCCAACACTAGGATTAGAAAGAGATTAATATTGAGTGAAATAATTATGTTAATTGACATTTGTAATTAATTCTAAATGATAGGAGCATGTGAGAGCGTCCAAGATGAGCTCCTAAATAATAGGAGCACATGGGGCACCCACATGGAAGGTGGAACTCACCTTGAGTTTAGTTAACTCTTTTGAGAAAAATATAACACTTTTGTAATGGATGTAAAGATCCTAGGAGTTAGGGTTTGATGTTTACATGCATGAAGTTCAACTCAGTTCAGCTCAGTTATGGTTCAGTTATCTTCAGTTAGTTTTAGTTGAATGCTAGTTGACTTCAGTTAACTTGGAATTCATGACTAATGACTTGAGTTGCACGAAAGATAACAGGTGACTACTT
Organism: Sequoia sempervirens; assembly: GCA_007258455.2. NCBI lineage: Eukaryota > Viridiplantae > Streptophyta > Pinopsida > Cupressales > Cupressaceae > Sequoia > Sequoia sempervirens. The sequence goes on from VDFB02379711.1 coordinate 226,912,784, forward strand.
TCAGTTAACAAGGGATGACCATTCTTGCATGAATGGTGGAGAGATATGTTTCAATTAACATAAAATGACTTGGACCCACCTTGGGTGCCCAAGTTGGCTTCTTGGAGTTAACTCTTGTGCATGCTAAGATATTTCAAAAGGTTGAGTTAAGTGGGCCCATTCTTGGGCACCTACTTTGGGGATAAGCTTTGAAGATATCTATAGAATCAAGTTTCAGTTGTGAATTCAGTTTGGGACACCCAAATGGATGAACCTTATGTTTTGGCATTGTTCTTCATGGTAGAACTCTACTTGCAAGAGATAGGTGTACCTTTTGTGTGATAGGTATTGAGCTTTGTAATTGTAACTCTTTGGAGTTTACAAAGTTGATTATTGCCTATATATCACAAGAAAGTTGAAGAGAGTTTGTATTAGTTTTATTGTAGGTTGTGAAGAAGATTTGGTGAAGGAAAAAGAAGCATTCTCAAGCAAGGATTGGTATTATTGTAATCTACTTCAGAGATTAAATAATACATTGATACTTGGTGAATTTTTTTTCTGAAAGGGTTTCTCCATGGTATATGTTGTGTATCTTTTGATATCCTGTCTAATTCTTCTACAACCTTCTGTCTTCATTCTATAAATGATAAAATGAATTAATCAAACAATCATCCACAAAGAATCTGTAACAAAGTATACATATTTAGATCAGCAATCATAATGTTTTACAATGTATTAAGCTACATAAACACCTCAATTTTCAACATTTGGTATCAAATTTGAGGTTGGTTAGAGTATTAGAATCCCTTTCTCTTAAAAAGATTGGAGGTTTTTTGGTTGTAGTGGGAGATTTTACTATTTTTTGTTATTGTTGATTTTGGAAAATAAGTTTGTTACAATGAATTCTTGTTTAGTTATTGAAAGATTCAATGGACCTAATTATGATATGTGGAAATTAAAAATGAAGGATCTCCTTGAAGAGATAGATCAATGGTTATTTGTTGGTAATGGGACAAAGTCACTTATAACGATGTCAAGTGAGAATTGGGCTAAGCTTGATAAGAAGGAAAGAGGGACCATAAGCTTATGTTTTGCTAATGTTCTCTTGAATCTTTGAAAAGAAACTACTGCATAGAAGTTGTGGAAGAGAATAGGTGATATTTATCAAAATAAAAGTATTACTAATAAGTTGTATTTGAAAAGATAGTTGTATTCTTTAAAGATGAAAGAAGGTGATTCTATTGTAAATCATTTGAATGATTTTAATTTGATTCTAAGTCAGTTAGCATCTATAGATGTAAAACTAGAAGATGGAGATAAATGCATTTTATTACTTTGTTCTTTACCAGAGTCTTGGGAAAATCTAATTGTTGCTATCACTGGTAGTGGTACAAATCTAAAGATGGACAATATGATTCCTACTCTCCTATTAGAGGAGATGAGGAGGAAGTATAAAACGAAAATCCAAGATGCCTTATTTGTAAAAGGTAGACCTAAGAAAAAGGAACCTAAGGGAGACAAGGAAGGGAAGGGTAATGCAGAAGGACGAAGTAATGTAAAGTGTTGGAACTGTGGGAAACTGGGACATGTGAAGAAGGATTGTAAGAACAAGAAAGAGAGTTATGATTCTTCTACAGAGGAATCCTTGGATGATAGTAATGATGCATTGGTTATTTCAGCTAATATTGTTTGTGATAACTCTTTGCTTCATGTTTTAGAGTGATCTTCATAGAGAGTATGGTAGTCACGATGCCATGTGTGACTTGATACCATAGTTTAGTGGGAGTTGTTGGCAGTGATGTGGATGCATAATTGGTAAGGTTATCTCCATGTGTTTGGAGATATGGTTTCTTGGTTTAGAGTGTATTTGTTATGATGCCATGTTATACTCTTGATACTAGTTTAGAGTTTGGCATAGTAGATGTTCTCTTGAGACTAGGATGTATATATGTTATGGTGCAGGTGATCTCCTAGAAGGAGATGGTTAGATAATGTTCTCATATTTAAGTTCTTAATTCATGATTGGAGCTTTGACATTGATCTTGAGTAGTTCTCTTATGTATTGGGTAGATTAATCATTTTCTTGATTAATTCATGATAGTGCTATGTTGCATTTGGAGTTTGGCATGGATTGGTTGGTTACAGGTCCTCATGGATACTTGGAGAAATAGGAAAGGCTTGAATTCTCTTATGGTAAGATATATATGTTGGAATGGTTACTTGTAAGAAAATATATTTTCAATAGTAAAGAACAAGAATCCTACACCTTGGTTGGACGTAAGTTCAACATGCTTAGTGGTTTCACATGCCTCCAAAGAGGCAGTTTGGTTATAGAGACTTGGGAAAGGTATTGGTTTTAATTGCAATTAAGTTAAAATTGAATGTGATAGTCAAAGTGCTATGTGTTTAGCCAAAAATCCTATGTATCATACTCATACTAAGCATGTTGATGTTAAGTATCACTTTGTGCAAGAAATGGTTGAGAGTGGGAAGGTATTAATTGAGAAAGTTGACACTTTAATTAATGTTGCAAATTTATCGTATGAAACTTGTTCCTATGAATAAGTTCTCTTGGTTTTAATCATTTTCTTGGAGCTTCATGATAATGTATGTTGTATTTGAAGTTGGCATGGATTGATTAGTTGGTGTAGGAAGGCCATTGGCCTTGAGTCATGTACTTGATTTATAATAATGATTCCTTGTTTAGAATAATTTCAATGTATAATGTCAAGTGGGATAATGTTGGAAATAGGATGCCATTTAATTGCAATCCTAAACATTATTTATTTCATGTATCTCCTAAGTTCTTGGAAAGTGTTCCACAACACTAGGATTAGAAAGATATTAATATTGAATGAAATAATCATGTTAATTGACATTTGTAATTAATTCTAAATGATAGGAACATGTGAGGGCATCCAAGATGAGTTCCTAAATAATAGGAGCACATGGGGCACCCACGTGGAAGCTGGAACTCACCTTGAATTTAGTTAACTCTTTTGAGAAAAAGATAAAACTTTTGTAATGGATGTAAAGATCCTAGGAGTTAGGGTTTGATGTTTACATACATGAAGTTTAGCTTAGTTCAGTTCAGTTATGGTTTAGTTATCTTCAGTTAGTTTTAGTTGAATGCTAGTTGACTTCAGTTAACTTGGAATGCATGACTAATGACTTGATTTGCATGACAAATAACATGTGACTAATTTTAGTTAACAAGGGATGACCATTCTTGAATGAATGGTGGAGAGATATGTTTCAGTTAACAGAGAATGACTTGGACCCACCTTGGGCACCCAAGTTGGCTTCTTGAAGTTAACTCTTTTGTATGCTAAGCTATTTTAGAAGGCTGAGTTAAGTGGGCCTATTCTTGGGCACCTACTTTGAGGATAAGCTTTGAAGATATCTACAGAATCAAGGTTCAATTGAATGACTTTAGTTTGGGACGCCCAAATGGATGAAGCTCATGTATTGGCATTGTTCTTCATGGTAGAACTCTAATTGCAAGAGATAGGTGTACCTTTTGTGTGATAGGGATTGAGCTTTGTAATTGTAACTCTTTGGAGTTTAAAAAGTTGATTATTGCCTATATATCTCAAGCAAGTTGAAGAGAGCTTGTATTAGTTTTATTGCAGGTTGTGAAGAAGATTTGGTGAAGGAAAAAGAAGCATTCTCAAGCAAGGATTGGAATTATTGTAATCTACTTCAGAGATTAAATGTTGAAGTGATCAACCCAAGATCTTCAATCTGCAACACCAAAAAACCTTCACATGAGATAGAGAGAAGCAACAATGGAAGATGCTATTCCACCAAACAAGGATTGCAATATGATACAATATGATCAATGCAATACAATACAATGCAATGCAAAATATGCTAGAGATGCCTTGCTTATAAAGGAAAGGATGAGAGATAGGATAAGACAAGATCATGACAAGTATCTTAATCCTATCACATGAGACAACTAACTCATAACTACCTAGGAAAGTGTAAATTCTAGATAAGACAACTAAGATTTCTAGAAGATACAACTAATATCCTAAGTAAACTTAAAATGTGAGTTAAGTCCCCTAAGTCCCTAGTACAGGAATAAACTAGGTACAAGACTTATTCACACCAACACCCCCCTTAAGTACAACTTAGGGAGGAAAAAACTAATGCAAAATGCAAAAGATGGGTCCCGGAAACAAGGCCTGATGAGGTACCCATGTACAAAACAAAAATATCTCATAAGCGGAGAAAAGGACAAAAACCATGTGGGAGAAAAATCTTCTCCAAAAGAGAGAAAAAGTTGGAAAGAACTGAAAAATAATGAAGGAAGGAGGACTCATCAAAATCTTCCTCAAGTAGCAAAGTATCATCAACTGAAGAAGACTAAGTAGGTTGTGATGAAGAAGAAGTTGAAGGAGGATTTGACTATGTGAAGGTCTCAGCAAACTAAACATCATGTCAGAAATGTACCTCTCATGTGTCAGGATCAAATAATCTGTATGCCTTCACATCCTCACAATAGCCAACAAAGATGTACCACTAACTCTTCTTCTCCGTGGATTTACGCCGACCATTTGGAATGAATTCCCAAGCCTCACCACCAAATACTCTGAGGAATGATACATGAGGCTTGTGATGAGATCAGGCCTCCTCAAGGGTCATATTCTGCACTACCTTGTGGGGCATACATTTTGAATATAGTTGGCACAATTGATAGCTTCGACCCAAAATGTTGGTGCCATGGACCTAGATTGAATCATACAATTGACCATTTCCTTGAGAGTCTTGTTATTTCTCTCTGCCACACCATTCTCCTAAGGAGTGTAAGGAACTATGTGTTGATGAAGAATACCATGCTCACTACAAAAATCTTGAAATGCCTGATTGACATACTCCCCCCATTATCCGTGTGTATTTGTCAAAGAGAAAAACCCGACTGCTTCTCCACAAATGTTTTTAAGGTCTTCAAGTTGGTGAGGACTTCACTCTTGAGCTTTAGAAAATAGACCCATGTCTAGCGGGAAAAATCATCAATGAATGTTAGCACATACTTAGCCCCTAAAAAAGAAGGATTTGGGAATCACATGAGATCACTATGGACCAACTCAAGGGGTGCGGTTGCACAAGAAGCTTGAACTTTATGAAAAGGATGTTGATGTTTCTTTCTAAGAACACAACCATGAAAAACACCATCCGTGCAAGTGATCTTAGGAAGACCAACCACTAAGTTATGTGCTTGCATTTGCTGAAGATATATATAGTTCAAGTGCCCAAATATCTCATGCCAAAGCTTGCTCATTGAATCAACATGAGCAAGAAAACACGAACTCGATGAAGAATCAAATCCATCAAATCGATACAAATGGATCTCATGATCAACTATCCCTATAGCAACAACCTTCTCAAGATCCTACAACTGTCTAATAGTCACATTTTGTGGAGTAAACTCAACTGTCTTCCCATCTCCAAAATGAAAAATATGATATATGGAAAGTAGATTTACTGAAATATTAGGAACAAGAAGAACATCCTCAATGCACCCATCTAGCATTTGAATGGAGCCTATCCCCAAAACTGGAATCTGTGAAGAGTTCCCAATTGCAATCTGAGAAGTAGAAGTGTGAACAATGGAATCAAGAAGATCACATGAATTGTTCATGTGATGTGAAGCACTTGAATCAAGAATCCAACTGTCTAAAGATGAATGAATGAATGGATTGTGCTGAAAGAGCTTTCCCTTTTCCCATGGAAGAAGGCTTAGGCACTGAAATTTTGTGCTTCTTCATAGCTTCCTCCAAGGACTCTAATATCTTAAAGCAACGAGTTGCATCATGCCCAATTTTTCCACAAAATGAACAAGGTTCTCCTTTCTTTTTCTTGGACTTGGAAGAAGAATCTCTAGAGGTAGAAGAAGAAGGAGATGGAGTTGACTTCTGATTGTTCTTCAGCTTTGGTTTGGAGGGATTCTCACTACCAAAAGATGATTCTACTTTGGGCTTCTTCTTGTTCTTTCCTTTACCCTTGGATGATTAAGCCATGAGAGCATGATTCTTAGAATTAGGTAAGGCATTCAATTGAATCAACTTGGCCTCCTCCCTAGTAAGGCACTCACAAAACAACTTAAATGTAGGAATTTTATAATCTTTCCCCATTGCATCCATAGTTGAATAGAAAGTAGAAGAAAACACTTGATAAGGGCCCTTTAACTTAGACAGAATCAAGAAGATACATTCATCACTAGATTTATCTTGCCCACATCCTTTCAACCGTGAAAAAATCAACTTGAATTATGCAAGGAAATCTTGAATTGAAGGAAATGCATCTAGAGAGAGTGATTGTAGATTTGCTTGAAGTTGCAAGACTCATAACTGATTTGATTTTCCATACAATTCTTCAAGTTTATCCCAAACATTCTTAGGTGTTTTACACTCTGAAATATGAAACAACAAGTTATCAAATACATGTAAGCCAATGAGCCCTTTTGCTTCATCCATTTTACATATATGGACAAATTTTTCATAATCCCTTGTGAATTCAGGTTGTTTTGCATCTAACATTGGCCATAGACCCTTAGATTGTAATAATTGAGTCATTTTTAGCTTCCATGTATGATAATTGTGTGGAGTGAGTGGTTCAATTTTCCTTAGATTTGCCATGAACACCAAAATAAAGAGGAAAATGTGGCACTTAAATTGTGCCTTTCACCCCCCATAATGTATTAAAATTGATTTTGCAACCCCCCCAGCAAATTACAATGAAGAAATTTTGCAATTTTTACAAGTGACAAAGCTCAAATCAACCATTTATAACACATGGTGATTTTTAAAATTTTCAAAAAAATATCTTGCCAAAACTAAAAAAGAGGTTACAAATAGATTCCTTGCAATTTTCTGAGCAATTTCAAAAAAAAATTGCCAAATTTTGACTTTGTTTGCAAAAGTTACACCAAGAACAAGCAATAAATGCCCTTGTACCTTCAAAATGAAAAAACTGCCAAAAATGTCAAAATATGGAAAAAAAAACCTACACCACTATGAAGTTCGTCGAACTAGCTTTCTGACAATAACTCGTTTGTGAAAATCCAACGCTGTGGGGAAAAGTTATGCAAGAATGAAAAAAATGCCTATAAAAGGCACGTTCAATGCTAAACAGGAGCAAAATTGATGACTAACTAGGCACAAAATTCTAACCCCTTGTCGCTGGCCCTCGGTCGCTCATATGACTGCACACTATACAGAGGTAAAAAACTGTTGGCTCTAGTAACTGCTAGCAGTTTGCTGGTGCTAGTCGCATTTGCAGTGAATGTTGGCGGTAAAGTGACCACTGGCCGGTCAAAGGTGTAGCTGGCGGTTAATGTTTGCAGTTGGTGGTTTATGGATAGCGGGTAAGTCGCCGCCCACCTGGCAATTGTAGGAGACTACCGCTTAGTTGCTTTGAGGGAGACCGCGAGGTTAAGGTTGCATCTGATGGTTTGTATAGCTGTTGGTGGCTTAAATATTAAACTGCGCTGACTATTAACAATTCATAGACTATTAAATAGTTTGTGGCTTATAAAAGCTAACAACGCTTTAAAGTACTATATAAATATTTTTTATTTTTTATTTTTTTTGAAATTTTTCAAAAAAAACACCAATGGACTATATGCAAAAAAAAAAAATTGATTTTTTTTACTAATGACGGTTGTACCTGCGCAAGTTTGGGGCCATACGGCCCTTCAACTATTTTTTTTTTTGCCCTGGACACAACTTTCATCAAATATGGGCAAATTATATATCAAAAAAACTCAAAAATGGCCAACTGGACGCAATTTCAGGCTTAATTTTTGCCCAAAGTGCTCTTGTAAGAAGTTGTTCACTAGATTTGAGCTCCAAACCCTTCTTTGCCAAAGTTGCAAATGGTGACGAAATTGAGTGAAACAAAAGCCAAATATGACTTTTTCGAGCCTCCCGGATGCAATGGGACAACTTAAAATACTACTACTATAGACAGAAGTGTTGCAATCACCAAATCTCACCAAAATGCATACATGCAATATAGGATACAAGAAAGTCAAATCACAATAGTAAACTTGATGGAAAATATCTAATAAAGAAATGGAAGGGGCTTGCCAGATTCAAAGCTCTGATACCATGTTGAAGTGATCAACCCAAGATCCTCAATCTGCAACACCAAAGAACCTCCACAAGAGATAGAGAGAAGCAACAATGGAAGATGTTATTCCACCAAACAAAGATTGCAATATGATATAATATGATCAATGCAATACAATACAATGCAATGCAATGAAAAATATGCTAGAGATTCCTTGCTTATAAAGGCAACGATGAGAGATAGGATAAGACAAGATGACAACAAGTGTCTTAATCCTATCACATAAGACAACTAACTCATAACTACCTAGGAAAGTTTAAAGTCTAGATAAGACAACTAAGACTTCTAGAAGATACAACTAATATCCTAAGTAAACTTAACATGTGAGTTAAGTCCCCTAAGTCCCTAGTAAAGGAATAAAATAGGTATAAGACTTATTCACACCAACATTAAATAATACATTGATTCTTGGTGGATTTTTTTCCCAAAAGGGTTTCTCCACGGTATTTGTTGTGTATCTTCTAATATCCTATCTAATTCTTCTACAACCTTCTGTCTTAATTCTACAAATGATAAAATGAATTAATCAAATAATCACCCACAAGGAATACATATTTAGATCAACAATCATGAAGTTTTACAAAATATTAAGCCACATATACACCTCAATTTTCAACAATGGTGGTTCTTGTTCAATCTATTAGACTGGGACTGGTTTAGGATTTTTAGGTGCACTTGGCTAAATTGGGTCATTCAGATGCTCCTCCTCTTCCACAGGAAGATCAGTGCTAATGGGTGTGGAAGGGTTTGGAAAAGTAGTTTCTAAACACAATTGGATGTCACTTACACTAACAACATATGCATGGAATTGATTTGGATTAGCATAGTATAATGGTTGTTGTGGTTTTTTATTTGGGTTAGGTGTGGGTTGCATTGGTAACTAATTAGGTTTAAGTGTATTTGAACTTGAACTAGTAGGAGGAGTCATTATAGCAGGTTTTTGGGGCTGAGAAGGTGGCTGCATGTAACTGGTTGTCTGGTTTGGCCATTGTTTTCCTCCCTTCCATTGAGATGTTTGATGCTATTTTCTTGGAGGTGGCTGCCAATTTCCTTGAAACTACTGCCAATTCCCCTGAGGTTGTTGTCACTAGGGTGGAGATTTTTGGTGATTGTGTTAGAAATTTGGAGGGTTATTCCAAGGTTGTGGTAGATATCCTCCATAATTGACTAGATATGGGGGTTTTCATTGGTTACCAGATGAATAAGAATTGAAATATGGCCCAACAAAAGGTAGTGGATCTAGTGGCATACCTTGTCTTGAAGCCCATGGCCTCATTCATGCAATGTAGTAGACTTGGTCATCTTCACCTTGGATTGGCTTGAACCTAGGTGGGATCTTCTTACTATCAATATTAGCTACCATCTTGCATCTGCAATCCTTCCTCTTTTGTCTGCAATGAGGGCAATATTCTTCCAACATTGCCTCTACCTCCTCTTGTTTCTTCTTGGCTTGAAGTGTATCTAGTTAAGTATCCAAATTGTTTATGATGCCTTGCTTGAAGTCTTCTAGTAAGGGAGTAATCTCCATCCTTGAAATTTCATTGGTAGATGATTTACCCATAGAGGATTGGTAAGCTCTCCCTTTCTTTGAAGCTTCCCTAGAATAGTTTTGGCATATCTGCTTGATATCCTTCCAAGGAACTTGGGTGATATCTCCTCCTCCCATTAGGTCCAAGGCATCAGTGTAGCTGTCATTAATTCCTCTTAGGAAAAGCAACTTTTTTGATTCTTCATTGAGTGTATGGTATGGAGATTTCTGTAGGCAAAAATAAAACATTGAAATGTAATCCTCCAGGCTCTCATCTTCCTTTTCCTACATCCTAAAAATGTCATCTTCCATCATGTCACTACCCCTACAATATTTCTTATACTTCTCAAGGAACTTTGTCTTCATGTCCTCCCAAACCACTATATTTCTACCTAGGCTCATAAACCATCTTAATGTAACTTCTTTCAAGGTGGTAGGAAACAGCTTAAGCCTATAGGCATTAGTGGTATATTTATAAATCCTACAAAGTAGATCAAACTCAAACAAGAAAGTATCAGGATCTTCTGTGATAAGTCCATAGAACTTAGGAAGGATTGAAGTAGAGATATTTTTGAGGTTTTCAACTTCATTATGATGAGAAATGAGGAAAGAAAAATCTAGTTGGTTAGGTCGTTTTCTATTTGCATCACCCATGCCTGCTTGATGGAGTTCCAAAGAAAAGGGATTCTCAATCTAATTTTGGTCTTCAGAGGAAATTTCAAAATTGGTTAGATGAGGAAATGCATCAGCAAAGGGGTCTGGCTCTTCTTCTTTGTCATCTCTTGAAAGATTATGATGCTCAACTAGTTGGAATGGATCAAGGTTATTAGGAAGGAATCTCCCATGAGCATCTCTCCTCCTTCCTCTATGCATACAGTATCAACTCTATATCATCCAACTCACACAAAGAATTGGAAAAAGAATAGTGGGTCATTACTTTCCTAAATTAGGGGTATACTAAGAACAAACTTGCAAAAATACTACACTAGGAAAGAAACTACCAATAACTCCAAAGAACTCCCTAGTTTGACACCATCCCTAACAACAACGCCAAAAATGTTGGCCTCCTACAATGATACAACAACTAAGCCCTTAAATTTGTGATTTAGAGATTGAAAATCTAATCTGAATAGCTATCTTAATCATTATTAAAGTGCATTTAGCTTGTCAACCCAAGGACATAGAATTGAAATGGGTTAGCACAGTATGTGCATTAGGAATCCAAAGTAGCCATATTCATTCTATAACTAAGAAAGACATAATGATGAAAGTAAATTACTTGGAAAAAAGTAATATAAGTGTTGAACATCAACCAACAACTATACTAAGTTGAAGTGCATGACAAAAATGAAAATCTAAGCAAACAAACATGAAACTACTCTGTCTGCTTTGGCTGTAGGAACAATCATAGAATGGAATTCTAGTGCCTGCAAGAACAACCAATTGCTAGATTCTTAACTAATTGTTGAATAGAAATTACTAACTAAACTAAAGGATGGAATGCTCACCAAGTGGGCCCCCTTGGATGAGTATCCCTTAAGACAAACATAAACTCAAATGCATGAACTTATAACTTCATTTTATTCATTGGAAAGTATGAGTACAATCAAGCAACATAACTATATTATTGAAAAACTAAGAATGCAAGTACATCATCGAATTGATCAACCTTCTGAGAAGGAGCATTCGAGTCTTATTTTATAGGAAGAAAAACTACTAACTAACTACCTAGCAAGGAAGTCAACTCCAATAGATTAGGAGGATGCCACTTTAGGGAAAACATAAAAAGTGGAAACAAGTTTATACATGCATGGAATTTGGTCAAGCATGTTTTCCTTAACACAAATCTAGCACAACTTTAACTCCTATATTTTCTCAACAAAGTATTATGACCATTTACAAGGTAGTTACAATTCTTCGATTTAAACTAGGAATTTCCCTCTTGCTAAGAGTCTTCCCTCCATTGACCTTTGAATGATCACCTTGTTGACCTTTATGGTGAATGACCATTTGGTAGAATCTTCCTCAATTTTGTAGGCTCTAATTATATCTGCATGAAAATATTAGCACACACAACAATTGCATATTTGTAACTATTGTAGACACACAAAATGTATCGATTGACATTGCATGCTTAATTAAATCCCCATTTCATCCTAAATCATGCCTTTGTCTAACCATTGAATCGAATCCCATTATTTGATTAAATTCATACATTTTCCTCTCTTAATTAAATAAATAATTTATCTAATTAAGTCATTCTCCCTCATTAATTAAATCAATCAATCTGATCTAATTAACCCTAGTTCTTTATTTAATTAAATAAATCAATTTTATTTAATTAATTTCTAAATTCTATCTCACTAAATTAAATAAATTAAAACTTTATTTGATTTAATCTAACCAATCATCCTCTTTAGTTAAATAAAACAAAATATTTATTTAACTATCTCTAAAATCGCATTCTTCTCATCTTTGATTTATATTAACCCATAAATCTAAGTCAAAATTGTTGCATCATCTAATCTCTCATTAAAATAATTAACCCAGGTTGATTAATTTAATTCTAATCCATGTCCCATCATCTAGCTTTTGCCACTTGCACATGAAAATAGATTTAATTCATTTATTAAATCCCTATTTTCTCTCAACATGGCATAATAGAGGAATATTCCTTCAAATTTGAAAATCCTTCCAAGTGGACTTAGTCCTTCCAACAAGACATTTATTTCACCTTACAAGTCATTTCTCCTGTAGCCAAGTGGCATTTAATTCATTTATTTTTCCCGCTTCCATGTCATTTAATTATTTTCAAATTTCACCTAAATGCATTTATGGGCGCATTCATCAAAATGTGCACATCCTTCATCCATTCATCTCTTGGCAAGTGGCATCTTGCCATTGGTTTAAATTTAGTCCCACATTGCTTCATTTTGGGAATTTCTCCATCTTATCATTCTATAAATAGGAGGTTTCTCTCCTCATTTGATCATCCACAATTTGAGTAAGCTTACTATACTCAATTTCATCCTCAAGCATTAACATTTTTCATCGATTTATCAAAGTATTAGCTAGGTTATGCAGGTTTTTCATCATGGAGCACACTTGAATCTTCAACAAAGTGGATCACTCGTCATCACTCATCAATATTGCATCATAGGAGTTGAAAAAGGGCCAATTTTCACATCAAATTGGCACCAATTCCCCCATGGGATCAAGAGTTTGATTTGCATTTGAATAGGATTTGATAGCTTTTGTTTATGCTTGTTTATGTTCTTCATCTCATTTCTTATTCTTTGCAATTTAAATGGATTTCATGGGGAATCTTGATTCTTGCTTGCATATGATCTTCTAATTTGTTTGTTTATTGTGTTTTGTAGGTACTAAGCTTGGGGTTCCACATTTTGGCATTAGAATGAGGGAAAACCTATAGTTTAAATCACATTTTTTCATCAAATGACATGTTTCTTTCTTTGTTTTTATGTCTACAGGGAACTCCACCGCTAGCAAACTAGTGTCAAAATACATAACTGCTGGAACTCTAGTATCACCATATAGCACCGCTTCAAATTCTAAATAGCGACGTCTTACCTTTCCCACCTAGAATTCAAAATTTTAAACTGCACCGCTGGGTTTGTTTTCACGCACTAGAATTTTTAAATTCCAAACTGCACTGTTGGGCTAATAAGCGATGCTATCGCCCTCTCTGTCCTCACTGCACAAAATGACGCTGACTAACAAGTGGCACCATATAGCACTATTGGATAGCTTCAAATTACACCACCTGTGCAAACTCCACCATTAAAGGGAAGTAAAAAGTGAAATCCAATTTTTTTATGACATGTGCTTTTTTCAATTCTAATCATTTAGGTTATTACTTGCTTTCCTGACCTTTGTTTTGTAGGTTTAACTGGTTTTCTTGTAGGTTGGCTTGATCAAAGGTAAAGGAGCAAAGAAACACGATGACATCACTCTCTCATGATACCAAGTGTTTGTTTAACACTCTTAGAGAATTCACAATTTTCTCTTACAAATTTGTTATCTTTCATATGCTTAGGACCTACTAATTTTCTTTTGGGCTCTAAAAAGAACATTTCAATCTCTCGTTACAAAGGGCTAAAATGAACTTTACAACAAACTCACTAGATTTGGTTTGAGGATTAACAATTGAACAAGGAAAATTTTCACATTTCCTTTGGTGCTTAAAAAGAAGTCATTATTGCTTTGTGGGTTTTAAATGAACAAGTGTTACTTTGTTTTGTAATTGCTTACTGTTGTGCAGTTTTTGCACACACACCCCACCGAAGGTGGGGACCCTCTTTTTTATTTTGCATCTCTGCCTCTTGGCTTGGTCAAATTTTGGTTTTTCTCTTCTTGGGAGGTTATTTTGGCATTAAGTCTAGACTGGGTTTGATGAGGAGGCTCTAGGGGAAATTTGTCTATCTTGGAATTCAAAAATGGGGGTTTTGAAGTGAATTTTCAATGTTATATGTAAATCGTTTTTGCATCTGTGGATAGAGGATGAAAAATTAGGAAGGGTTGCTTTTTGGACTTTTTGAAAATTCCTTATAGAAAAAAAGTTATGAGGTTTAGGGGATTTCGACCCTGCAGGAAATCTAGGAAAATCCACTCCCTCGGGATTTTCCTAAAAATTCCCTGACCCCCTCAAAATCTTGAGACCTCTTAAAATCCCGAAATTCCTTAAAATCCCAAAAAATTCCAAAAGTGGAAAAAAAACAATTTTTTTTCTTCCAAAATGGAATTTTTTTTCCAAAAATGATTTTTTTAAATTGAAATTTTAAAATGTTCCTGAAAATGAAATTCTTGAGATGGATAGAAATTTTCAAAAATAAAAGTTTTCAAAATTGGAAAAAATTATGAAAATGAAAAGTTTAATTTGGATTGGATTTTTTCTAACATGTGAGCTACTAATGATGATATATGTTTTTTCAGGATTAAATAAGTATTAAAAGGGGAACTTGCATATGGATTCGTGCCAAAAGGGAAATATGGAAGAGTTCAATTCAAATTTTAAAAGTGGGGCCTGCATATGAATCCGTGCCCAAACTATCTACAGTTGGAAGGAGTTTCTAGAAGACATGTGAAGCTGATTTCATCATCCAATCAGAATTTTCATTAATGACAAGCTGGCATAATATTGTTTTTCATTGTTCCATGATGTAACTGCTTTTATGCAATTGGATGATGATGTACTTTGAGCTCCCAAATTAAATGTAATTGCTAGATGCTTCTAGAGGTGTAATTTGTGCCATTGGATGAATTAAATCCTGGCCATTGATTCAAAATGTAATTTTCTATAAAAGGCCAGTGCCTTCTCATTTGTAAGGGGGTAAGACTAGCTTAGAAGAGCTTATTAGAAGCCAGAATTGGCTAAGTTAGGAGTTAGATTATGCAAGATAGTAGTTGTAGGAGAGGAAAGAGACTAGAAATTGTTATGTAATGTTGGAGAAGTTAATGCAATTGGATTGTTGATTTGGCAAGATTTTTGTTACACTTTGACAGTTTATGGTTTCTTGTTCTCAATTCTCAATGTTAGATGTCAGATTTCAGTTCTTTTGCAATAATGGTAAAATGTTAATGATGTTGATCAATCTCCGATCCATACTTTTAGCAATTTGCTAACTGTAATTTGTTGTGTAAAGTTAGTCTGGGCCTTATTTTGTGCTAAGTTCAACTGTGGATGCTTGTTTACATTGCGCCAGTTATTGGGTATGTGAATGAATGTTCAAAGTCAGAAAATCTTCAGTTTCCTTAGAATATTGCACCATTTATGTGGAGTTGTAGGCTTTTCCTTCATCAAACAGAGATTGGTTTCATTGGGGATCTGTCCATCTGCAACATTCATCATTGTTGTGATTGATCTTAGGTCTTAGTCTTAGAAATCTCTCTTAACCCTTATCTCTTTTGCTGTTTATTTTGAATTTGGGTTAGTTTTAGGATTAAAAGCATCACTGTATTGTTGCATCTGATGAAAGTACGCTTCCAACATTGTTCATTTGTAAGGCCCCTTGTAATTACCAGCATTTTCACATTTATCACTAAGTTGTTTGTGCATTGTCAAGACCTGACATTACAGACCTTGGAGTTATTTCTTGAGGCTTGCTAATAGAGATTTTCCTTTCAAGAGAGATAGGATATTATATTCTGTCTGAGTTGTTGTGCAGAAAAAATCATCAATAATTACTCAAAATAATACCATCGAAAGGATGTATGTGTTTCTCTTGCACCTCACGACGATCTTAAGAATCAAAAGGCCTTTTGGTGATCTTAAATTGGGTAAAGTAATTGCCTCCACATTTCATTTTGGGATTAAAATTGAACACATATTGTAAGTGTGAGTGGAACATATTGCATGTGTTCTCCCTTTGTTTCTCAAAAAAGATCAATCAAACTACAGATATGTTTGCTCACTTTTTTTTTATCTTAGAGGGCCTACATTGAGGAAAAAGTACTCACCCAAAGGAACAACCCAACCGGTAACACGCTAAAGCCAAGTGTATTTCTAGCTGATATATAAAAGTGGGTATTGGAACAAAGGCTAGTATCACGCAGTTGGTCCCAACAAGAAGGACAACAATGGTCTCTTGCCACATGGGTCAATCCCTACAAACGAAAAGTCTGAATTAAAACCCTTGTTTAGAAAAGGCCAAAAATTCTATCTATTTGTTGGTGTAGGAACGGTCATTTTGAAGCCACCCCACACTTTTACGATTTTTTAGTAGAAATGTAAAGTATTCCATGGGAGTTTCATGGACCTTTTGATGATTTGTTTCCTTGTATAAGTGAGTGTCATGGAGGGGAGCCAGTGGGGTCAAGCATCTAACCATTCGCTAAAAATAAGCGTAGCTGGACTTTTCCAAGTGGGGACTCAACAAATATAGTCTTTCATAGCAATAGGGTTGTACTTGTTCTTGGTTACAAAACACTTTGCTTGCTCATAAAAATCTAGTAACAATATTCAACATTTTCCATGAAAGCTTCAAACCCTTTAGGAAGCAAATATCTTTGACAAGATTCATGTGTTATTGCTTGCCCTTGGGATTTTATCCTTAGAGGCTTCTAAACACTTAGATTTAAATCTCAATTTGCTTACTAAAGTCAACAATAGGTAACTTTTTCCTTGATTTCATCAAAGTTCTACATAATGTACTTTGTGGAATGAGAAGAAGTTAGGACAATGGACATCTAGTTTCAAAAGCTAATCAAGAATTGTTTATGGTAAAAAGAAGTCACTAAGCAAAGCTAAGAACAATTGAATCCCACACATGTGCCTCAAATGATTTCACGCAAGAGAAAAATTCAAAAACCAAAATCAAAAGCTCTTAGTCCAAAAGAACATCAAAAGCGTCTCTCAATGCTCTACGAATTTAGATGAAGATTACTTTTCAACTTTTATAGAAGAGCTTCAAGAAACAATCCCGGATTGTACTCATTCTATTATTGTCAAAATCCAAATCTTTTTCAAGAATTTGAACACCTTGTTTAGAGTAAAGCATGTTATTCAAAACCAAGGTCTTGTAAACAAAATCTTTTTAGGTACACACAGGATCAAAATAAAAACTCTCATCCATCTTTTGAAACATCAAACAAAAATCATCTCAGCAACAACTCTTGAAAATCTTGAAACCATCCTTCATGCTCGGATTTTTGGCAAATCAAAATCATCAAAATCCTTGAAACAAATAAAAATCCTTGATATCCTTGAATCAAAACATCAAATCATCTTTGGCTAGGGATATGTAGATTCATCCTTTTTTACATGCTTAGTAAAAAATATTGAATCATCTTGTTTAACTAGTGTGATAGGTCGAATTAGAGGGTTAGAAATCAAGCAACAACTAAAAAGTGCAAATAAACAACTTAAACAACCTACACTTCAAGATTAGCCTAAGTTAGAAACAAAACAAGAAAAAGCCACAAAATGGAACTTTATACCTTGCGTTGAGTCGATCCTTTGGTTGGCCCTTCGATCTTGGATGTGTATGCTCCTTGGATGGCACAAGATGTGAGATGTGAGATGCAAATGATGCTTGGAAACATGAAAATAGCTAAGTGTTGGTTGAGAAACAAAACTGCAAGAGTTTGGCTAGCACAAATGATCTCCCAAAATGAGAGAAAAGAGGGGGTATTTATAGGATTTTTGGGAAATCCTAGGGGAAATGGACGGTGAGATTGATCCACCAAATATCAAGATGTAGGGCTAAGGTGAGTTGAGAACTCACAAGCCCTCACATCTTGACATGTGGCATGTGAGATAGCCCTAAAAGATGAAGTGGACATGAGGTGGAAGGAGAAGGACATGACATGGAGAGGGGTACAAAGTACCTTGGGATTGGACAAGATCTCCTCATAAAGGAGGTCCTTGTACCCATGTGGGTGAGAGGACACGTGGAGGAATTAAAAATTCCTCAATTATTCTCATGGGGATGGGAGAAGTAAAGAATGAGTAAAGGACATGTAGGAGAAGTGAAGGAATTAAAACCCTTTTAGGTGCCTTGGGGATTAAAAGGTGAATTAAAAATTCACATGGGGAAGGGATGCCTTGTCCAAAAGGAGGAAAACCTTTAATAAGGTTGACTTAGGACACATAAGCAAGTAGTAGTAGGGACAGGGGTTAGGTAATCAAATGATTAAGGTTGTGCAAGTACTCAGTTAGATGGACTAATGACTGATTAGAGGCAAGAGAGAAATTATGGAGGATATGACCTTAATGATGATTAAGGGTGTGCACATGCTAACCCTGGTTAATTAGAAGAAGATGAAAATAATTAAAATGGATTAGGGGCCAACTTGCAAAAGTTGGAGGATGTGACCATGAGAGAGAAAAGATGAATTAAAAATGAATTTTAATTTAAAAGGGGAATATGACTAGATTAAATAAAAGGGCATATTTATTTAATTTAGAGGAGGAAGAGGGGCAAAGTATTAAATTAAATACTTTAGGACTTTTGTGTAAGATGCAAGGTATTAATTAAACAATTGGCTTAATCAATATTGACAGAGGGGGTGAGCAACCAGATGAAATAAGGAGACGCGTTTGATCATATGGAAGTGATCAAAATTGGACGTCTACATTTTGCCCCTCTTCGAAAGACTATTAGAATAATAGGGTTTCGAAGAAAAACAGGATGCAGATGACTCTATAGAGGAAGAGACCAGAAAAAGAGATGCCCCAGAATGGGGGAACG
>VDFB02379711.1:226934580-227042353 GCA_007258455.2 Sequoia sempervirens
ATGTTTATATGATTTATGATGTATGATATGTCAATAACGACCGTTATGAGGATGCGGGTAGGCGATAGGCGGATGGAAGATTGCATTTTCCAAAAACAACCATTAATATCCTGAGGAAGAGGACCAACACGAAGAACGAAGAACGAGAGTACTTGCACAATCGACATCATAAGTGGTGGTTATGATGGAAATGAAGGGTGCATGCAAAGTGGTGGAAATGCAGTGAAAATGAGATCGTGCCATCTTTGGAGCATTGATTTTTACTATAGCGTAAGGTACTAAGCACCTTGATATAGAAGACCAAGGCAATTAAGTACTCTACGCATGAAACAAACACAGCAAACAATAAGGTTATTCCAACACCCCAAGGTCGTGACGACCTCAGTCGGGCCTAGTGCTATAATAACCACAAACACACAAAGTTATCCCAGCGTAACACAAGATCCTAGAGATCTTGGTGGGTCTTACGAGGGATAACTCGAGAAGACAGCAGACAAAACAAAAGATCAAGGTATGCCCCCATTTCAGCAGGTCAAAGCACGCCATGGTATGGTGGACCAAGGTGACCTCGACAAGTGATGGGAAGGAACCCAAAATGATAAACAAAATTGAAAAAATATCAAGAGATCATAATCAAAGCAATAGGTCCTTTGCCATAGGATCAAGGTGGTGGATGGGGTTGGTGAGGTCTGCTAGGAAGGACTCATCCTGTTGAGACCAAAGATGGATGCGAAATAAGATGACCCAGTTGACGCGGGATGTTGCCGAAGGACAAGATCTTGTAACACAAGGGAATTTCGTTTGTTAAGGACCAGTTAGATGTGGGCATAACTTGATAGCGAAGCTCAAAAGACCAACATAACCTACAGACCTAGGGGCTCGGGGGTCGATCATAGATTAGCCTTGCCTACGTGAAAGCGCAGAACCCTCGTAGTTCCAGAAAAGACCATGGATAAAGCAGAAAGAAGACCAATGGTGACCGATGATGATGGACAAATGCCCCGGGGGTGAATCAAATGATCAACCTTGCCTACGTGACAGCGCAGGGGCAATGTAGTTCATCAAAATGGACGCGACAGAATGGGGTCTAGGTGGAGACCGACATGATGGATGACCCTACCCGATGACACCAATGTGAATGACGTAAGCTCAGAGTGGGATAATGAAAAGCTCAGGAATGGGGGATAGGCTAGATGAGTCGTCCAATGCTCAATTCAATATTTACCAAGCAGCCTTAGGATGAGATGGGAAAGGACAATGGTGCGGATGAAGGCATTAAAATAACTAGGATGTCAGGTAGATAATGATTAAGCCCTCTATGGATGATGCCTGTTACCAGGTTTTCACCATCCATACTTATCCAAGGCACCACCAAGAGGTGGTTTTCACCATAGGATGAATTTATTTTTCTTGACTATTTTTGACTTCTTTTTTTTTTGATTTTTTAAATTTTTTTGATTTTTGACCAGGTGGGGTAACCGAGCAAACTTAGGAGTAGAAATTTTTCAAATGCATGACATTGATAGGCTCGTCAAGGGGGTCTCCTTCAAGAGTAGTCAAGCTGTATGCCCCTGATCCATATTTAGCAGCTATGATATAGGGCCCCAACCAATTTGCCTCAAATTTTCCCTTCTTGTCTCGGTCTTGTTGAGTATGTTGGTTCTCCTTAAGGACAAGCTCGCCCACCTAGAATTGGTGAGGATGAACCTTCTTATTGTAACTACGCTTGAGGTGATTCTAATATGCTTGCGATGATCGTAGCCTTATTCTCGCTCATCCAAGAATCCTAGTCAGGCAAGCTACAAGAACAGCATCCTTCACCGATAAGGTTCTTAAGAGATTCTCAATGATGAAGTTCGACTCGATTGAAAGACGGCCTCGACCACCACCAAAGAGTAGGGTGGCTCGTGGGGGTGAATGGATGTGCTGGAGAAAAGCTCCGTGAGGTGGTGGAATGTGGAGGTTAATCTCGCCGTTATTGGACAACCTTGAGAATACCGATGAGGGTTTTGTTGGTCGCCGTCCGCCCATTACCCTGGGGGTAATATGGTGTTGACCAACGGTGCTGAATATGGAATGTTTCGCATAGATGTTTCATGGCTTGGTTCTTGAATGGTTTCCCATTGTCAGAAATGATGGTGGATGGGATACCATATCTACAGAGAATATGGTAAAGGATGAATTTGGAGATCTGAATGCCGGTGATCTGTGAGAGGGGCATTGCCTCTACCCACTTAGTGAAATAATCAATTGCGGTGATAATGAATGTATGGCCATCGAATGATGGTGGGTGAATCTTGCCAATCAAGTCAAAACCCCATTGAGAAAACGGCCATGGTGCCAGGAGGGGCTGAAGGTCCTGCGCTGGAGCATGGATTAAATCTGCGTGTTGCTGGCACGGAAGACACTTTTTTACAAACTCACAAGCATCATGTTCCAACGTAGGCCAATAATATCCAGCCCATAGAATCCTCTTGGCCAGAGCCATACCATTTGAATGTGCCCCACAAACACTGCTATGTACCTCCGTTAGTGTCGCATGGGCTTTGGTCTCATTTAGACATCTGAGGAGGATTCCATCATACCCGTGACGATAAAGCGTGTCATTGACAATGACGTATCGAGAAGAGCGATGAATGAAGGATTTGCGTTGGTTATGTGTAAGCTCTGGGGGTATGGTGTTGTCACGGAGGTAAGTATATATGTCTTGGTACCACGAGGAGGCGGGACCTACGATATCGCACACCATGTCAGTGTCTGGGACATCATATGTAGGGATTAACAGTTGTTCGACCAGAAACTCACACTCTGTCCGATCCTTGGGCATGTCAATCAGAGAACCGATAGTGGCTATGGCGTCTGCTGCTTTATTCTACACCCGAGGGATTTGGTCGAACTGTATGGAGGTGAAATATTTCTTGAAATCGTCTACCATGCATTTGTAGGGAAGCAGTTTGTCATCCTTTGTGAGGAACTCATCATTAACTTGTCTGATAACCAACAAGGAATCCCCAAAGACTCTCAAATGGGTAATGTGCCACTGTTTTGCAATTCTCAGGCCGGTGAGGAGAGCTTCATATTCCGCCATATTGTTGGTGCAGGGAAACGCTATCCTAAATGATTTTGGGATGTAGTCACCTTGAGGGGTGACTAATAGAATTCCTGCCCCAGATCCACTGTGAGTGTATGAGCCATCAAAGTATAACGTCCAAGTTGGTGCTTCTGTTACTGTGTAGATTCCTTCATCCGGGAATTTAGTGTCTATTAGGTAGGCATCTACTAGTGGTGCTTCGGCCAATTGATCAGCAATAACCTATCCTTTAATAGCTTTGCGCTATATATACTCAATGTCAAATTCGCTTAGTAGCATGACCCATTTGGCCATGCGGCCGGTCAAAGTGGTTCTAGATAACAGATATTTCAAAGGATCAATTTTAGCAATTAATTTGACTGGGTGACTGAGCATGTAATGGCAGAGTTTCTATGTACTGAAGACTAGCGCAAGGCACGCTTTTTCCATAGGAGAGTAATTTAATTCATAGCCGACTAGTGTTCTGTTGATGTAGTAGACTGCCCTTTCTTTGAGTGACCCATCGTGCTGTGCCAATAATGCCCCCAGTGCGACTGAGGTAGCAGAGATATAAAGCAGGAGGGGTTTTCCTGGAATGGGCAGCATCAAAATTGGTGGATGAGCTAAGTATTCCTTGATTCTATCAAAACCCATTTGACACTGTGGGGTCCATCGGAAGGTGGAATCTTTCTTCAGAAGATGGGTAAACGGCTGACATTTATCTGTGAGCTGGGCTATGAACCGACGGATAGACTGCATCTTTCCTTGGAGGCTCCTTAACTGCTTTAGATTGCATGGAGGCGGCATGTCCAGAATAGCCTTTACTTTGGCAGGATCAACTTCAATACCTCTGCGAGAGACTATGAAACCCAGTAATTTCCCTGACGTGACCCCGAAGACACACTTTTTTGGATTCAACCTCAACTTATAATGCTCTAACCTCTCAAATATCTTCTTTAGGATGGTCGGATGTTCTGCTCATGTTCTGGACTTCCCTAATAGGTCATCAACATAGTCTTCCATGATGATATGGATGAGGTCATGGAAGATGACCGTCATAGCTCTTTGATACGTTGCCCCCGCATTCTTGAGACCGAAGGGCATAACATTGTAACAGAAGGTGCCCCAAGGGGTTGTGAAGGCGGTTTTGTGTTGGTGTTCAGGTGCGATTCGGATCTGGTTATATCCAGAGAAGCCATCCATAAGGGACAACATCTCATGTCCTGCTGTTAAGTCCACCAACATGTCAATATTAGGAAGAGGGAAATCATCTTTTGGACAGGCTTTGTTGAGATCCCTGAAGTCTGTACAAACCCGGATGTCACCATTTGGTTTAGCGACCGGCACTATGTTGGAGATCCACTCGGAGTAGTCAATTGGTCTGATAAATCCTGCCTCCAGTAACTTCTCTAATTCCTTCTTAACTAACAATGCGACTTGCGGGTGCATCTTACAGAGTTTTTGCTTGACAGGTTTGGCATATGGGCGGATGTCTAGGTGATGGACCACCAAGGCGGGATCTAAGCCTGGCATGTCTAAGTATGACCAAGCAAAGTTAACAATTCCCTCTTGGAGTAGCTGTGCAAAGACCGGATACTCTTGTTTGGAGAGTGACTTGGCTACATAGGTGATCTTAGGATTTTCAGCAGTTCCCAAATTAATCTCTTGCGTCTCTTCAATCAGAATAGATGATCTTGTAGATAGCTGAGTTCCCATAAGGGGAAGATGAACATCTCCATCTTCTAGCGCCTCTTCGAGGTTTTCGCCATCAGATGCGTCCTTTATTTTTACTTTTTCAAGGTCACGAAGCGCCTCAGGGAGGTTTTCACTAGATGACCGTTTGTTATCTTTCTCATTGTTACTTTTGCAACTGGAGTGTTCATCCTCCCCCAATCCCATGAGGTTAACATAGGTATCCGCAGACATACTGACAGGTGTGCTAGTTCGTAGGTCCCAATCAATGAGTTCAGGATGGCGGAGGGATAGGCTAATAGTGCAAACGGATAGGCATTCGAACATGGAAGATAGGTCAGCATGATCGACGTCATCGTATGCACATATGATGGATTCCTCCTCGAGTATGTCTTCCAATAAGCCGTTGTCCACAACTACACTATTGGAAGCATTAGCTGATGTTTCGGGGGCTTTTTGCTTCCTGTCATACCCAATGCCCATATTTCTTGGTAGCGGAAATGTATCAATGGTTGTAACTGCCCTTGTTCTTGCTTTCCTAGGCCTCTGCCTTGATAGTTATGCTTTTCCACAAACCTTGTTGGCCAGGGGTACTTTTCTTGGAAGTATTCTTTGAGAGGAGTTTCCGGCTAAGGCTCTTCTCGGTAAACCCATTGGCTTATGTCTTCTTCGGGCGCCTCTGTCTTGATACTTGGGGATACAAAAGTGGTAGTAGGGATGTTTTTGCCACGGAAGGTGACAGTCTTGTCCTTTTGTGGGGTAGCATGGGAAGGTTGCCCATACTCGTGTGGTGATGGTGGCATGGTAGCTATATTGAGAGCAGTGTGCATTTCATACTCGCCACACCCTTTGTCAATGATCTGGACTTTTGTGAATGTAGGCTCAGTGGAAGATGGAGCGGTTATTACGGTGGATGGTGGATTAACGGGTGATGGCCGAGATGCCCCCATTTCAACCCCCGGACAATAATGCAAATGGGGAAATGATGTCTCTAGGGCGCGGCAATATTCGAATGGTTGGGGATCGGCATAGATGGTGACCTATTGTCCGTTGACTGGGAATTTGAGGCACTGATGGTAGGTGGAAGGCACGGCTCGCATGGCATGAAGCCATGGACGGCCGAGGAGGAGATTATATGGTAAGTCCAGATCAAGGACATGGCAGGTGATGTACTGAACTACCGGTCCCACTTGGACAGGAAGATTGATGATCCCTTCTGAATTCCTTTCTGCATTGTCATAAGCCTTGATTGTAATAACCTGGTTGCTTAGGTCCGCTTGGGTATACCCCACCTGCTTTATGAATTTTAAAGTGCACAAGTTGAGCGCAGAGCCATTATCTACCAAAACCCTTTTTATTTTATGCCGAGCGACTACGACTTCAATATGTAAGGGGCGATTGTGATTAGCATCAATGTTGGGCATATGATCGTGGCTAAAGTGTAGTTGGTGAGACAAAGCTAGGTGTCCTACCAAGGCTTGAAACTGTGTAGGATCCATATTATTAGGCACATGGGTTTCCTGTAGGGCTCTATTAAGGATTTCTTGATACACGGGGGAAGACTTGAGTAAATCCAAGATGGAGATATGTGCAGGGGTCTTTCCCAAGTGATCAAGGATATTGTACTAGGAAGTTACAGGAGTCGGTTGGGCAGGTGCAGAGGCTGCAGGAATGGTGATGCGGGCTCGTCGTGTGGTAACAACACATTGAGAGTCTTTAGCTTTGACATGTATCATGGATACACGAGGTTCTACCTGCTCAATGTAATGAATAATACCCTCATAATTGAGGGGTACATTCTTGTAACTCACGTTATTTGTGCTATTGTTTTGAGGATTACTGTTGGAAGTGCTCGGGCCTTGGTTATGGTTTGGGAAAGCGTTTTGATAAATCTGCAACTGAGCATTGGACGACGGAGCTTGGTTAGGATCAACCTTGATGTCACCTCGATCGATGAGATCCTGGACATAGTTTTTAGACCCTGAAACTTATTCAAAGAGTGCCCTTTAATTTTGTGGAACTCACAATATTCATTTTCCCTAAACCATGCGGGCTTAGGTTTGGATTCGTCTAGTGGCTTGGTGACGGGGTACGTGATTGGATAGCTGATCTGCAACAGTTTATTGAAGACGACACTCAAGGGTTCTCCTAGTTGAGCATATTGGCGTTTAGGGTTCCCTTGATTGGACTGTTGGGGAGGACGGGGTGTCCCTTGCGGTACAGATATGGCGTTAGGTACAGATTGTTGTTGTTTCTGGGATGTGTTGGCCACTTGGACATGTTTAGTATCAGTGACACCATCATTGACTACATTCTTGTTCTTGTTCCAGAAACGTGGCTTGTTGTTGAATGTTCTTTCCCTATCTTGGTTATATATTTTGATGTGCCCCTTGGCAATAAGGGCACACTCGAGGATGGGTCCTTTCTCCACCACCTCCGCAAAAGTGGTGACACAGTGTAATCGAAAGTTGTGGGCCATGTCAGGATGAGAGTTCTCCACAAAAAGGGTGACCATGTCCTTCTCTTTCAAAGGAGTTTTCATTCGGCTTGCCAGGGCACGCCACCTCTGGAGGTAGCTAGTAAAAGTTTCCCCTTCATGTTGTTTCTCCTTGAGAAGATCTAGGGTATCAGTATCTTTCTCCAAGTTGAAGGAGAAGTAGGAGACAAACCTTTCTGACAAGTCCGCAAAAGATTTTATAGACCCCTTGTCGAGGGTCATGAACCACCCTAGTGCGTCACTCCCCATACTTCGGGGGAACAGACGCAAGAGATAGTTGTCATTGTGGATCACTTCTTGACACTGGGAGTAAAACTCCCGTAAGTGGGCCTTAGGATCTTTGTTCCCCTTATATTTGTCAAATTTTGGCATCTCAAAATGCTTGGGGAAGGGAACCAATGAGATGGAGGGATCATACGGATAGGGACATATATCTTCGAACTTGAACAATTGCTTGCTAGTCCCTGCCTGAAGATCCTTTAATGCGGCTTTGATTTCCAGTATGTTCGCATTGGCCGATGTGTTAGATGGATATTGATGATAGGGCGATTGTAGATTCTGAGAGGATGTTTGGGGATGGGTGTATGGATAATGAGGAGGTGGTACCTCCTGTTGATGTGCCAAGGGACTTTGTTGATAAAAAGGTTGTTGTTGTGAGGTGGGATATTGATTGGTTGGGTAGTTGTGGGTGGCGTACTGTTGGGAAGTATGGAGAAAGTGTTGCTGATTAGCTTGTGGGTATTGGGGGTGTTGGTATGACTGTTGTGATGCCCCATAGGAGGGTTGTTGATATTGGGGTTGGTTGTAATAGTTGTAATGGAGGGGTGTTTGTTGATATTGTTGTTGATGCATAGTTGGTGGCTGTGGTGGGCGAGATGGGATGTTCTATGGTGGTTGCACTTGCGGGCATAAAATGGATGCAAGGAATGGAGATATGGTCGAGGCTGAAGGCCGAGGTTGATTTCCTTGTGGTTGGTGTTGTGATGGTTGTGCTGAGAATAGGGGATTGATCGACGGTTGTTGTTGAGGTGGAGGTGTGATTGAGATGTTGTGTGAGGGAGGTTGTTGAGCACTAGTGGGAGCGTAGGATTGGGGAGGTTGTTGGGATAGGAATGATGATGGTGGAGGAACATTGGATTGGGGCGGCTGTTGAGGTATGAATGACGAGGGTGGAGGAATATTGGATTGGGATGACGGTGGAGGGTTGGATGACGACGGAGGAGGGATGTTGGATCGGGATGAGGGCGGAGGGTTGGATGATGATGGAGGAGGGATGTTGGATTGGGGCGGATGTTGAGATAGGAATGATGATGGTGGAGGATTTTTTGCCCCAGGAGGTGGGGGAAAGGCGGCGAAAGGGTTTCCCCCAGTGTTGACGGGAAGCGAGTTCGAGGGGGCGGTGCCGGTAGCATTAATGGTTGTGGTTGCGGGATGTTTTGCGGCATGCCATAGGCATAAGGATCATTGGGATCAATGGTTTGAGGTGCTCCCGTGACCGAGATGGTGGGATGTGGGGGATTGCCAACGAGGTATAGGACAGCGTTGCCAAATTCAGGTTGATGCCAGCCTCCTACGGAAGGAATGTTGGGGACATACGAGTTACTGGGAATGTCATGTGCACCTTGAGGTACATTGGATGTAGAGGTGCCATACTTGGATAAGTCGACACCTGACGGCAACTTGACACCTTTGTCAATCAAGTGAGCCAAGATTTGGTCACCATGTTTTTCGAGAAGACGCTCTGTCATTTGTGCATTAACGGGTTGCTAAAGTGCTCCTCGAATGTGAGTTCGGGTTGCTCGGCCATGTTTTCCTCCCCAGGTGGTGACGTGTTTTGACCATCCACATTGGATTGCGATGAGGTGCCATTGTGGGGATCGTAAGGGATATTAGCACCATAGTTCGGATCTGACGGGATGTTGACTGTGTTGGTGGGATTTTGTGGGTTGTTCGATTGGACATTCAGGGCTTTTTGGTCGGCCATTTTCTTTGCTTGCGATCGAGTCTGAACGAGCATGCAAGATGATGACAGGGATCAAGGTATTAAAAAGACCTTGATGATGAAGGATTGATTTGATTTTGATGAAAGATTAGTTGACAACGATTGATTAGGTCGACGTGGATTGGCTTGATGGGGTTGGATTGGATTGATGGGTAGATACTGGATTAACCTAGATTCCAGGTATTGGTCCGAATAGGTTTGATGATGTGGTGATCAGATTGATACGACAATTAGGATTGATGTAATGATAGATATGATGGAGACTGAGATCCACAACCGAGTTTAAGAGGGATCCTTGGTAACACTAGGTATTGATTAAAAGGTGGATGTATGATAACGACACCGAATCCAACTTGAGATAGAAGCGGATTGATTGGGTCGAAAAGGATAACTGACCTAAGACAGATAGCGATCCTAAGCCAGTTATGACAATTGTGATTAGAGATGAATACCTAGGTCAACTTGGATGACGACTACAACGAGGTTTATATGGAATAACGGAAATCAGAGATGAAAGCGTGTTTAGGACGGATGGGGAGTGTCTCAAGATAGATGAATGGCTCTCGAAACAAGCAAAAGACTATTCAGGACAAATGACCCTTAGAACGAAGGGATGGTTGCTCGGAATGGATGTTCAGATGTTTGTTTTGGACGCTAAATGATTGTTTCAGTGTTCAAAACGGAGGGACAATGAATGCCAAATGATGGTATAGGATGGTCAAAGGGACAGGTCCGCCACTGCAATAGGACAGATCCACCACTGCACAGGGACAAATCCGCCACTGCACTAGGACTGGGAAATCCGCCACCACTAGGACAAATCTGCCACTGCACTGGGACAAATCCGCCATTGCACTAGGACAAATCTGCCACTGCACTGGGACAAATCCGCCACTGCACTGGGACAAATCTGCCACTGCACTAGGACAGATCCGCCACTGCAATAGGACAGATCCGCCACTGCACTAGGACAAATCCGCCACTGCACTGGGACAAATCCGCCACTGCACTGGGACAAATCCGCCACTGCACTGGGACAGATCCGCCACTCCAATAGGACAGATCCGCCACTGCACTGGGATAGGTTTGCCAAAGGATAAGGTTAAGTCCGCCAAAGGATAAGCTTAAGCTTGGTTTTTTTTGATGGGTGGCAAAGGCAAAGGACCCAAATTGTAGCAATCATAAAAAGACTTGGCCAAATTGATACTCACTAGTTTTTGCACAAGAAAGACAATTCAAGCAGTACAAACCTACGATTAGTAGAAACGGGTATGGTCAACAAAGTATTCTACTCTAGGATGCACATGGTTTCTAAGGAGTCCTTGATATACACCCGGTATGTGAGGCCCAAACCGTGAACACCAACCCGTTACAAGCGTGAGTCGGGAACCTTAGCGAGATACTAGAGGCTCGGACCAACTCTTCACGTCATCCCGACGCTTCGCCAATTACAACGTGGTTGGATTGAGGTACAACTTTCGCTCTCCCCCCTTTATATACCCCGCCGGTACGCGTGGTTGGAATCGTCCCTTGGGGTGATGAAATCCCCAAGCAGGTCCCACTAGGAAAATGAAAAGGGGTGACTCAAAAGGACTTGGAAAGCTACGATTTCTCTTCACCCAGGATCACCAAATGGCGCAAGGGGATTGGATACGTCAAATAGCCTTCCCAAACACGCCAAGCAAGGTTTATTGACACCCTTTAATTAAACTATGTTCCTATTTTACCAAAAGACAATTCGGGAAAACTAGAAATTTTTACCTTCTGTAGGACAGAGATCCGCTCACTCATAGGCTCCGCCGCCAATGGCAGGACAGATCCGCCAACGAGGACGCCACCACCCTCACAAGACAGTCGCCACCGAGATAATCACACTGTTTGACAACGCCACTGTCGGCCAATCCCACTCTGGATAGATCTGCCACTGCCGGACAACCGCCAATTGTCTGTGAACAATCCGCACCTTCCTCGAGATCCACCACTCTGTCGGACCAATCCGCCACTCTGCAACCTGGACCGTTGAAAAATGCAAAAAACAACAAACGTGAAGAAAATAGACCCGTTTGTGGGTCCCACCGGGCGTGCCAGAAATGTGATAGGTCGAATTAGAGGGTTAGAAATCAAGCAACAACTAAAAGAGTGCAAATAAACAACTTAAACAACCTACACTTCAAGATTAGCCTAAGTTGGAAACAAAACAAGACAAAGCCACAAAATGGAACTTTATACCTTGCGTTGAGTCGATCCTTTGGTTGGCCCTTCGATCTTTGATGTGTATGCTCCTTGGATGGAACAAGATGTGAGATGAGATGCAAATGATGCTTGGAAACATGAAAATAGCTAAGTGTTGGTTGAGAAACAAAACTGCAAGAGTTTGGCTAGCACAAATGATCTCCCCAAAATGAGAGAAAAGAGGGGGTATTTATAGGATTTTTGGGAAATCCTAGGAAAATGGAGGGTCAAGATTGATCCACCAAATATCAAGATGTAGGGCTAAGGTGAGTTGAGAACTCACAAGCCCTCACATCTTGACATGTGGCATGTGAGATAGCCCTAAAAGAAGTGGACATGAGGTGGAAGGACATGACATGGAGGGGGTACAAAGTACCTTGGGATTGGACAAGATCTCCTCATAAAGGAGGTCCTTGTCCCCATGTGGGTGAGAGGACATGTGAGGAATTAAAAATTCCTCAAATATTCTCATGGGGATGGGAGAAAGAGTAAAGAATGAGTAAAGGACATGTGGGGAGAAGTGAAGGAATTAAAAATTCCTTTTAGGTGCCTTGGGGGATTAAAAGGTGAATTAAAAATTCACATGGGGAAGGGGGATGCCTTGTCCAAAAGGAGAAAGCCTTTAATAAGGTTGACTTAAGGACACATGCCATAAGTAGTAGGGGATTAGGTTAGGGTAATCAAATGATTAAGGTTGTGCAAGTACTCAGTTAGATGGACTAATGACTGATTAGAGGCAAGAGAGAAATTATGGAGGATATGACCTTAATGATGATTAAGGGTGTGCACATGCTAACCCTGGTTAATTAGAAGAAGATGAAAATAATTAAAATGGATTAGGGGCCAACTTGCAAAAGTTGGAGGATGTGACCATGAGAGAGAAAAGATGAATTAAAAATGAATTTTAATTTAAAAGGGAAATATGACTAGATTAAATAAAAGGGCATATTTATTTAATTTAGAGGAGGAAGAGGGGCAAAGTATTAAATTAAATACTTTAGGACTTTTGTGCAAGATGCAAGGTATTAATTAAACAATTGGCTTAATCAATATTGACAGAGGGGGTGAGCAACCAGATGAAATAAGGAGACGCGTTTGATCATATGCAAGTTATCAAAATTGGACGTCTACAACTAGATATATGTAGATGCATCCTTCTCCATATGCTTAGTTAAATTATCATCTTATTTTAATAGGTGTGGGTAGATGCATCCTTATCCCTACACTTAGTCAAATTATCATTTGGTGAACAAATTTATCCCATAGATAACATCCAACATCTTGGGATCCATTTGTTTATTATCCAAAATTAAAAAAATCCAAAATAAAATCAAGGTCAATCCAAAAATCCAAAACAAATCCAAGAATCTAAAATCCAAGTCCCAAAAGTGTAGCATCTCCCTCAAGATCTTCTAAGATTTCAATCATCCATCTCATCCATCTTTCACACATTTTTTCATCATGCCCTTTGATCCTTAAATCATCCTAAATTTTATTTTTTGTACCTAATGTCCAATCAATCCAAAGAATTAGAGATTCATCTTCCACATTTTTGACAATTGATCCTTATTTTATGGTGCAAACTAGAACTCAACACAAGAGGAACATGGAAGCCAACAAAGAAACATTCACTTCAAGTGACCTAAGTCAAAAAAATTCTAAAATGAATCCTGCTGGATCAAGCAATCCTCTAACTAACTTTCCTTCATCATCACAAAATCCTCAAGAGGAAGGCAATCCTCTAACTAACCCCTTTGGAGTCTCACAAGATGAGATTGCTGAGATGGTCCAAAATCCTGAGAATCATAGAATTATCAACATCATGATGAGACTCAATCCCTCACTATACATGCTTGAATTAGGAAAGCAAGGGGCTAAAATACCTTTTGATTTCGATGTGAGCACCATTGTGGAACCATCATTTGGGATCATGCCTCCAATTTCAACCACACTCCCAATTTCATCTACACCTCCATTCCAAAGCATCACCCAACCCATCCCCCAAATTACATCATCCATTGCTCCAACCCAACCCATTTTTAACAAGGGAAGTGCATTTCTTAATGCACTACAAACACATCCCCTTGTAAACAATCAAGATTTGGATGCAAACACCATCTTGGGACAATCCATACCCAAAAATACATCACATCCATATGTACCCTTCACCTTTCATGATCCTAATGACCCATCATTATCATTTCATGCAACACCTCAAACTTCTCTCCCCATAACCTCGCAAGGAGAAGGGGATTTATTTGGACCAGGGGGTATCTTTAACACTACATCTTTATCATTTCCCCAAGGAAGTATGCCACTCACATTTCCACCACTTCCACCATTGTCATCAATATCCACACCACCTCTCAGTTTAGGGCTTTCCCCTTTACCAAACATCAATCAACAAAATCAAATCAACCCACCAATCATTAATCAAAGCACCATATCAAATCCTCAAATCTTGTCATTGATATCACAACAACAAATGACAACCATCCCAATAATGCAAACCACCAGCATCACATCATCAACCATTCCCTAAAAATCTCAAAACATGGTCTCTTAAGGACCAAGCATATCAATTACACCATCCACCATCATCCCAATCATCAATATTGTTGTGCATGTTTTACACACACACCCCATTCAGAACGGGGACCCTCTCTGCCTATTGCCTTGTTGGGTCATTTTGTGTCATTGCCTCATTTTGTGTGCCCCCAATTTTGGAATCTAAAATGGTCAATGAGCCTCATAGTATCATTCCAAGTTGACCATGTTTCACCCCATAAAAATTTTTAGTCCGTCAAGTCTCTGGGTCTGCCCTACTGGATTTCCTTGGCCGAATTTCCCTGCTTGCTCGATTCACATTTTCCTTCATTTTTGACTTTGGGGACAAGTTTCTTGTGGATTTGGGATGTTTTTGTGGTGCCTAAGTGAACTACCATTGTTTCGTTAAGTTTCAAGAAGTTGCAAAAAATTCATTCTGGGACTCGGTCCCTCTGTGGCCATTTCTGGGACTTTCCTTTCGGGCCACTATGTGCTCATTGTCATTTCAAAAGGGTGGTGACCCTTCAGCTTTCCCCTTCCAAACTTCTAATTTTTCCAAAATGAGTCCAATCTTGAAGAAGTTTTTCTTAGCACTCCTTCCCCTTTTCCCATGTGCTATAATTGAAAAATATTGGTTTTGCTAAGTTTTGTGAGGTCCAGGAACTTCCCTTCTAGTTTGTTGTCCCCCATTCACTGCCTGCCCCCCTTGGGCCCGCATTAATGTTTATGGTCCAAATGAGCTCCAAATATGAATATTATGGTCTTTTTATGATGCATGGATGGATCTAACAAGGAGTTTGTAGGATTTGACTAACATTTGTCTTGATTTGTGTATGAAAGCACTTATGACACTTCATGTACGCAGAATTCAAGGAGCCTACTATGGGTCCATCAGGAGACCTATTGAGAAAAATGAACATGGAAAAGCACATTGTTCCTATCATCATTCATTGTATGATCACCTCTCCTCCTAGCCCCCATCAATAGAGCTAGCATTAGAAGAAGGCCTGTGTTGAGGAAGTCAATGACAAAAATGCAAGGGGGCGACCTTGAAGAAGGTATGAGGGGATTGTCCTACTTTTCACCAGATGATGATGACATTTCCCCTGAATCAAGGGAAACCAATCCATTGATGCCAGTTGTTGACGGGCTCGTTTGATCCAATGAAGAACACTGCAAACACATCAAGTAAAAAGGAAGCTTTTAGGCAGTTTCAGCTATAGTAAAAGGGAAATTAGCTAAATGAAAAAATTTCTATAATACTTGGGCACTAGGTGACAAAATAGGGAAAGGAAAAAAATGTATTTTAAAATTACTAGATAATGGGGGGTAGGTGAAACCCTAATGTAATCAAATCTGGGCCACACAATGTAATTCAATCCTAGTCATTCATTTGGGCTTTGGAAAACTATAAATAGGGGCTTTCCCCTCATTTGTAAAGGGTTGGAGAGCTAGTGTAAAATGAATTTGCAGGAATAGAAGACAACATTGCATGATTTTATGGATGTTATTTTTTATTTTTCTCATCTTGCATGCATGGTTCTACTTCCCATTTAGTTTAGTTGTAGGTTCTTGAATGGAAGTGATGATTGAAATTGTTGTTATGGTATTTGATGAACTTTCAGCCCATACTTTTAGCACTTGTTGATGACAAAATGTTGTGTAAAGGTAGCCTAGGCTTCTTGATTTCAATGTTGCAACTTAGTTCAATCACATGTGCATGATGTGCATGTGCAATCTAAAAATTTGCAGTCCTTAGAGGATTGCATTGGTTTTGTGTAACTGTAGGTTCCTCTTGGCCAAGCAAAACCCAGTTTACGGAGTTTGTCTACTATAGCAGCCACCATTGTTACTGTTCATTCGTAGCTTAGGATTAGAATAGCTTTCTTAACCCTTCTCCTTTTGCTATTTCTTTTAATCCTTGATTAGAGTAGGATCTAAAGCATCACTATGAAGCTAAATCAAATGAACTTAATGAGTTTCAACTTGCTATTTTGAGTGGACAACTACTGTTTATTCACTTCCAACACTTTGAAATTGCATTTGCAAACCCAACTTCCCATGCTTTGTAACTCATATGTAAGTCTTCCTTTTGATTCCAACAAATCACATAAATCAACTAAGATATTCCAAGCACTGTCAAGACCTGACACTAGAAACCTTGGGATAGTGTTTTGCAATCTGATTGTGGAAGATTGTGTTTCAAGAGAGGTAGAGCACCTACACACTGCCTGTGTTGAGAGGTGGATAAAAAATACATCAATAGAACTGACGCTAGAAGGAGGGCATGACATGTTGGGGCTACAAAGTTGAAAGGTTGAAATTGAAAAGAGCACTTTCAAAGAAGAAATCTGAGATAGAGAGATCTCTTTTAATGATAAAACATAAAGTCAAAAAAAATTGAATGCAAAATAAGTTGGGTCGAAATGGAGTAGCATGTACAAATTGAAATCACTCAGCTACATGCAAATTTAAATAAGAGACTGAAGAAGCCATTGTAGCAATTCGCATTGGCAGATAGATGTCGGATCCATTGCACTCGTAGGCACAATGAGTTGGGGTGTCTAAATTTCTTGAGTAGAATTGAAAGGGTCTTGCAAGGAAAAATCCCCTTCTGGGAAATCTATCTACCTTTAGCCCTTGCAGACCCGGAGGAAGAATTGATAACCATGGCAGCCAAGGCGTTCAAGGAGTTGATCCAAGAAAATTTGAGCAGCAAAGTCAAACCAAGATTGGAGGAAATATTGATGTCTAGTTGGTGCAGATTTCACAATGCACCCCACTCTGAATTCACTTGCTTGTCATGCACAAACATCATCGCTCAAGCCAAGAGTTATTCAAACTAGTTGGAGCAACCAACTGTCAAGAAGGATGAGTCACCCCATGAGGCCAAGGAGCTGTCAACATCTAGAGGACAACACATCAAAAAGGAACCAAGGGATTGGACATGAGCTAGTGTTGGGACAACTAACACGAAAGTTGAAAGTCAGAAAGAAGGAGCCGATCCCCTTGAGACATCAAAAAATCTAGATGAAAACTCAGCTAGAAAGGAATTAGAAGACCCTTTCTCCATCAACAAAATTCAACCCTCCACTCTAGAGGAAGAATCGTTGGTAGTTGAGGATGGATCAGCAAAGTCTGTAGCATCACATGTTGGGACAGCCAACGAAGATGCTGAAGAACAAGAAGAAGATAATGTTGACAACCTTGGAGCAGCAGAAAATGATGATGAAGGTATAAGTGAAATCAGATTACAAGACCTCTCATTCATCAATGACAATGATCAAGAATTTGAAAATGAAAGTTTAGAGTAATGGGAACAACCACTTGCCATGGCTATCTACCATCAAGCTTCTTTTCAGAGTAATGATGAGGACCCAATAGTGGAAAGATATGACCAACTCATCTCTAGATTAGCAAAGGATTGGTCAGAGCTGAAATACCAAGTGGATTCAGATGTACTACTACTAACAAATTAGTGTAGACTCCATGATTCATTACAATCTAAGTTTACATACGAGTTGTGCAAAGAGTCTATTGAACAAGTTAGAGGACAAGTGGAGCAACCAAGTGCCCGACCTCCTCTACTTGCTACGCATATCGAAGAAGAAGACCAAAAGCCTAAATCAAGTGATGGCTCAGCTGAAGGTGGACCTCAAAAGGATGTTGGGGCACCAATAGAAGAAGGATGGCAACACAGTCTCAAGCCTTTAAGTGATGAAGTAGATCAAGCGGGAATGTTGTCCACTAGTCATGAAGAAGTTCTTCCTCTTGAAGAGTAGTTGTGTACCATGGACGATAGGCTTTTTGGAAAGTCTTTAGAGGGAGATTGCATAGTGGATTTTGGTCCCCTTGATGAGGTGCCATCATTTGATGACTTCTTTCCATTGGGGGCTATATTGTGGAGGTGCACCAACACTGAAGAAGAATGCATTCTAGAAGACAATAGCGATGAAGGCATACCACTTGCCCCTCTAGTTGATGAAATACTAGAGCCTCCAGGGTGGGAGAGGGGTTCCTTCTCTATCTAAAACAATGGTGACCAAGAAGAAATGACTGAATGCCACAAGGAAATGCATGCACAACAAAAGAGAAGAAGGAAAATGTGGAGGTGCTGAGACGATTGCCAATAGAGATGAAGCACCCGACCAACTACAAAATGCAACTTGGATTCCTTCTGCCATGACCATTGTTGATCCTCCTTCATATTTAAGGAGCTATAATAGGAAAAATGTGTGCATGTCATCATCCCATGACATTGAACATCATAAAAAGGAGGTTGATACTTGGGGAAGGAGACAAGACAACATGCTTCCCCTTGAGGACAGTAACCAAGTGGATCCCAAGTTTGCAAATGATCAATGTGGAGAAGTATTTCTTTTTGAAGAACTGCCAACCAGGGCTACAGGTCCCATAGGTATATTGGAAGAGTTGTTTGTTGCCCTATCCTCCTAGTCTTATGCAAGCCCAAGGCCATAAATATTGCACCCTCCACTACACCCACTCGAGGCTACCAATGCACCTATCGATGACATAGTGCTCATTCTCGACTACGAAATGATGCCACCTTTGCATGACGACGTCTAGGTTCTATCCTTCCTTAATCCTATGAATACTTATAACTACGTGTTTCATTTTTATTATGGGAGTGAGGGATGGAAAACATGCTTATGGATCAACCATGGGTTTGACGAACCTCCTCAACTACTGATTTTTCAGGATTATGTGATTAAGTTTGAATGATGCAATGTTGAACTTCCTTTTTCTAAATATAAGGATAAATCTACATAGTTAAGAACTACAAAAATCACCTATTTTCTTGTGCATGCACTACAAAATCCAATTAATGTTAATGTCAGCTCACCCTACCTGAACATAGTGCTTTGTAAATATCCTTGTACATAGCCCATTTTGAGTAGTATAGGTTTCTTGTAAATACTCTACTTTCTTACTTTCCTTAGGTTAGTTGGTGTGTTGTAGGTTGCTTTCTTTAGGGTAGTTTCTTTTTTGTTTCTTTCATTGTCTTGCTTTGGTTAGTTTTGGTGTTCACTTTTTGTTCGCTTTGCTTCTGTTTTGCTATTGTTTTGCTCAAGGTCCCTCTTCTTTTAGCTGGGCACGTCTGTGAGCACAACAACCATACTTATTACCTGGGGTTGTTCTACATATTTCTTTTTTAAACTCTAATCAAGTTTTCAAAGTGGATGGTGAGGATTTTTTGTTAGTGTCAAGTGATCTAGGTGTTTGATTCAAAGAGGATAAGTCATTGGTTGGTTTGATTCTAATGTATTTTGGAATCTTATATCTCTTACACATCTTAAGAATCTAAAAGTTTCTATTGGTCCTTTGTGAAGTCTAGTTAAGTGAAAAATATAAAATTTTGCTTCAGTGCCACTGTGATTCTCAACCCTGAGTGAGAGCTTCAATGCTTGCAAGTTGAAATAAAAGGAGTTAGAAATTGAAAATCAAAAGAAAAGAAAGAAAGAAAGAAAACAGTGAAAATTAAAAGAAAGAGAAAATTCAACTTTTTAGGGGTATCTGAGCAACTCTACTGGGGCTATGGACGCCCGACCGGTAGTAGAGCAATGTTCAAGAGAATCACAGCAACAACCTTATTGGGGCTATGGATGCCTAATTGGCAGCAAGACAATGTCAGATGCTTTTGGAGTTAGAATAAACTATGTAGCTTAACTTGATGGAGCTTGGGTTCCTATAGCAACTGAAGGATAGGAATTAACACAACTACACACACTTGGATTTTTAGCATACTGAAGGTTGGGTTGGCTAGTGGTTTTGATCCTTTGGTTGAGTGTCTAGTTTGTTTGCCCTAGTGTGAAGGTCAGAACTAGAGATTCTAGGTTTGTGATTCCAGTTTGTCATCAAAATGCTCTGGAGCATTTTCCCAGCAAGTTGCCATTTGTTGTGCATGTTTTGCACACACGCCCCATTCAGAATGGGGACCCTCTCTTCCTGTTACCTTGTCGGGTCATTTTGTGTCATTGCCTCATTTTGTGTACCCCCAATTTTGGCGTCTAAAAAGGTCAATGAGCCTCATAGTATCATTTCAAGTCGACCGTGTTTCACCCCGCAAAATTTTTGAGTCCTTCGGGTCCTCCGGGTCTGCCCTACCAGATTTCCTTGGTCGAATTTCCCTGCTTGCTTGATTCGCTTTTTCCTTCATTTTTGACTTTGGGGACAAGTTTCATGTGGATTTGGGATGTTTTTGTGGTGCCTAAGTGAACTTCCAAGGTTTTGTTAAGTTTTAGGAAGTTGTGAAATTTTCATTTCAAGACCTAGCCCCTCTGTGGCCATTTCTAGGACTCCACCCCTCCATGGTCATTTTGAACATTCGCTAGCCCTCGGTGACCCGGCCTCCAGAACCCAGCCCCTCTGTGGTTGTTTCCGGGACTTCATCCCTCCATGGCCATTTTGAACATCCACCAGGCCTCGGCAACCCGGCCTCTGGAACCCGGCCCCTCCGTGGCCATTTCTGGGACTCCACCCCTCCGTGGTCATTTTGAACATCTACTGGCCCTCGGTGACCTAGCCTCCAGAACCTGGCCCCTCCGCGGCTATTTCTGAGACTTTCTTTCCAGGCTACTGTGTGCTCATTTCCATTTCAAAAGGGTGGTGACCCTCCGACTTTCCCCTTCCAAACTTTCAATTTTTCCAAAATCAGTCCAATCTTGAGGAAGTTTTTCTTGGCGCTCCTTCTTCCCCTTTTCCCATGCGCTATAATTGAAAAATCTTGGTTTTGCTAAGTTTTGTGAGGTTCAATAACTTCCCTTTTGGTTTGTTGTCCCCTGTTTGCTCCCTGCCGCCTTGGGCCCACATTAATTTTTATGGTCCAAATGAGCTCCAAATATGAATATTATGATCTTTTGATGGTGCATGGATGGATCTAACAAGGAGTTTGTAGGATTTGACTAATGTTTATCTAGATTTGTGTATGAAAGCACTTACAACACTTCATGTATGTAGGATTCAAGGAGCCTACCACGGGTCTATCAGGAGACCCATTGAGAAAGTTGAACATGGAAAAACACATTGTTCCTATCATCATTCATTATATGATCACCTCTCCTCCTAACCCCCATCAACAGAGTTGGAATTAGAAGAAGGCATATGTTGAAGAAGTCAATGACAAAAATGCAAGGGGGCAGCCTTGAAGAAAGCATGAGGGGGTTGTCCTAGTTTTCACCATATGATGATGACCTGTCCCCTGAATCAGGGGTAACCAATCCATTGATGCCAGTCGTTGACGGGCCTATTTGATCCAATGAAGAACACTACAAACACATCAAGTAAGAAGGTAGCTTTTAGGTAGTTTCAACGATAGTTGAATGGAAATTAACTAAATGACAAAACTGCTACAACACCTAGGCACTAGGTGACAAAATAGGGAAAGGACAAAATTGTATTTTAAAATTACTAGATAATGGGGGGTAGGTGAAACCCTAATGTAATCAAATCTAGGCCACACAATGTAATTCAATCCTAGCCATTCATTTGGGCTTTGGAAAACTATAAATAGGGGCTTTCCCCTCATTTGTAAAGGGTTGGAGAGCTGGTGTAAAAGGAATTTGCAGCAATAGAAGACAACATTGCATGATTTTATGGATGTTCTCTTTTATTTTTCTCATCTTGCATGCATGGTTCTACTTCCCTTTTAGTTTAGTTGTAGATTCTTGAATGGAAGTGATGATGGAAATTGTTGTTATGGTATTTTATGAACTTTCAACCCATACTTTTAGCACTTATTGATGACAAATTGTTGTGTAAAGTTAGCATGGGCTTCTTTATTTCAATGTTGCAACTTAGTTCAATCACATGCGCATGATGTGCATGTGCAATCTAAAAATCCATAGTCCTTAGAAGATTGCACTGGTTTTTTGTAACTGTAGGTTCCTACAGTTACAAAAATCGCATGGTTCTACTTCCCTTTTAGTTTAGTTGTAGATTCTTGAATGGAAGTGATGATGGAAATTATTGTTATGGTATTTTATGAACTTTCAACCCATACTTTTATCACTTATTGATGACAAATTGTTGTGTAAAGTTAGCATGGGCTTCTTGATTTCAATGTTGCAACTTAGTTCAATCGCATGTGCATGATGTGCATGTGCAATCTAAAAATCCATAGTCCTTAGAAGATTGCACTGGTTTTTTGTAACTGTAGGTTCCTCTTGGCCAAGAAAAACCCAGTTTAGGGAGTTTGTCTACTGTAGCAGCCACCATTGTTACTATTCATTCATAGCTTAGGATTAGAATAGCTTTTGTAACCCTTCTCCTTTTGTTGTTTCTTTTAATACTTGGTTAGAGTAGGATCTAAAGCATCACCATGAAGATAAATCAAATGAGCTTGATGAGTTTCAACTTGCTATTTTGAGTGGAAAACCACTGTTCATTCACTTCCAACACTTTGAAATTGCATTTGCAAACCCAACTTCCCATGCTTTGTAACTCATCTGTAAGTCCACCTTGTGATTCTAGCAAATCACATAAATCAACTGAGATATTCCAAGCATTTTCAAGACCTTACATTAGAAACCTTTGGATAGTGTTTTGCAATCTGATTGTGGAAGATTGTCTTGCAAGAGAGGTAGTGCACCTATGCACTGCCTGTGTTGAGAAGTGCATAAAAAATACATCAAAAAATACGACAGTGCCTCTCATCACCAACCAAGCACCATTCCAAACCCACCTCCACCACCATGACCACCAAATTCAAACACATCAAACCAATACAACATTAGGTTGCAACCCACTAAGTAGGCACTTCAGCAAATCTAAAACTGAGAAGTTGCACAATTAGCCGCACAACAAGCAATGCAAGCCGCTCAAACAACACAAGTTCTTCAAGCAGCGCAAGTGCAACAAGCACAATAGGTTGCTCAAGCCCAAGCATTATTACAACAACAACAAGCTACCCAAGCTGCACAGGCTACACAAGCTCAAGCTCAAGCCCAAGCCCAAGCCCAATCCAAGCCCAACAAGCACAAGCACAAGCTCAAGCACAAGTGCAAGCATAGGCACAAGCACAATACCTCTCACAACAACAAGCAACCCAACAAAAATCATATCAACAAGTGCTAAAACAATACCAAGAGCAGCAAGAAGCAACCTAACTAACAACCCAACAACAAGCATTGTTGGTGAAACAACAACAACAAGCTCAACAACAGGCACTGTTAGTGTAACAACAACATGATCAACAACAAATACAAGCATACTTGGTGCAACGGAATGTGAAAGAACCATCTACCAAACCAACCAGTCTTCCCATCTCTCCAACAAGTGAACCACCACAAAACACCTTCATCTCACCCCCTGATCACAAAATGGTGTAGAAACACAAATCAAGTTACTCTCACAACAAGTACTTGATCTTCAATTAGGGAAAACCATAAAAACACCCAAGAACTTGTATCCTTACCCATTTGAAAAGAGTCTTGTAAGGAAGTCATTCCCAAAGGGATTTGAGATCCCCAAATTTGATAAATACTGTGGGATGGGAAACCCTAAAGATCACATTAGAGAATTCAAGGTTCATTGCATGGAAGTTGCATATGATGATAACTATCTAATGCGGCTATTTCCTAGAAGTTTGGCTGGCCACGCCATGGAGTGGTTCTCTCGCCTTCCTTCAGGCATCAAGAAGTTCCAAGAAATAGTAGACAAATTCATCAAAAATTACACATTCAATATCAGTATGGATGTTAATCTAGATGAACCATTAGCTCTGAAACAAGGAAAGGACGAATCATTTTCTTATTTCCTACAACGATGGCGATCCAAGGCCAATTACAGAGAATGGGTCATGCCAGAAGAACAACAAGTTTGCACCATCATTTCAAATCTTAAGGGAACCTTGACATTCCATATCAAAGTGCAATGTATCACCACATATGACTAGTTGATATCCAAGGAAGTCAACATCGAATGAGCCCTTATTTCACAAAGATCACCTGCATACCCTAAACAACAAAACAATCGCCCATCCAACAACTATAATGAGAAAACCTCACACATTGGAAAGGAACAAAAATGTCACAAATGATGGTGTGTTGATGCTAAGGTCATGATCAGTGCTCCAATAAAAAACACCTAACCTACCGACAACCGCAAAACAATGATCGAAACAACAACCAAACCAATGCAGTATCACAACACCAACCAGGCAACAATTAAGCAATCAACAACATCAATGACCAAAGGGGACCACCCCAGTGAAAAAAAACTCCCTCAAGAAAAAGTACACTACCCTTGGGGAACCACTCGATGTCATCATGAAGAAATTAATAAACGAAAACCTCATCAAGGCTCCCACTTATGAAAATTACCAAGAACCAGATGTGAAACAACCTTGGTACAGTGAAAACTAGCTCTGTGACTTTCAAAAAATCAAAGGGCACACCACTAACAATTGCATGAGGTTGAAAAACATAATCCAAGACCTCATTGATCAAAAAATTATAAATGTGGAGCAGCCAACAAGAAATTAGAACCTCAAGATATACACGAATCTGATGCCTAACCACAATAACAAAGGGAACAATAACACAGATAAGGGAAAATGAACCTTCAAGAGTGTGAATCATGTATATGACCGTGTCATCAATCCCTGGATGAATATTGTACTACTATCACCATCAAGGGATCCCATGCTAATTATGGAGTCACCACAAGAGGCAAGAAAAATACCATTGCAGGATCATCTCAGCCAAATAGAGCACCCATTCCCAATACAAGATCTATTCCCAATGGTTATAATTTCCTCGATCTACTGAAAAGAACCCCAACACAAATATCCATCATGGAGTTGCTAAAAATTTCATCTGTCCACCGAAAAATCCTTGAGGAAGCATTGGCCTCATCCATTGTCCCTACGGATTTTGATGTAGAACAATTCCAAGCTATGCTTGGAAACATCACTACCTCGAATCTCCTTACATTCTTCGATCAATATTTTCCCACTCAACCATCTCACAACCATACACTCCATCTAGAGGCCCTAGTATACATGTAAAATCAAAGTCAAGAGAGTCTTGTTGGATGGGGGTGCAGGCTTGAACATTTGTTCCCTCAAGCTCATAAAAAATATGAAAATATCTGAGGATTCCATCGACAAAGGAAAGAGAATCACAATCAGGGCGTATGATGACTAAGAAAGAGTGTCCCAAGGCACAATCCAAATCCCTATTCAAGTAGGGCCAGCAATCATGGAAACTACCTATCAAGTCCTGGACCTTGATTTTCCTTATAACATTCTCCTAGGACGTCCATGGATTCATCCAATGCAAGCACTAGCATCAACCTTCCATAAATGTTTCAAATTCATATATTAAGGCCAACCGATCACCATCCATGGGGATCCTGAACCATTCTCTTACTATAAGAACCTAAAGGAAAAATACTACAAAATCCCTCAAGTGCCTAAGAGAGCCACAAAATACTACCATACATTGATCTAGCCACTCTCACTTCCACTTATGTGAGAGAGCCACTCGCCATCCTGACATCTCTGATATAAAATTCATCATCCAAGAAAATGGTTGTGGAAACTATACAATTCCCAAAATGCTTTTGTGGTAGGAGAGTTACCACAATCTCCTAGATCATGAGGATGAACGCAATCAAATGAAGCCTCCACATCCCAAACATCCACTAAAGGATATTCTGAATTTAGAAGTTGGAGAGATCTCAACCGAGAAGTAATAGAGGAATAAATATCCCATCTCCTATATCAAGACAATAGATTGGAAACTAATTTACCAATGGATGATAGTAGAAAAGGCTTGCAAATGATGCTTGCCATGGGCTATGACAGAAACCACAAGCTTGGAAAAAATGACAATGAGCTTATAATACCCATCATTCCAGAGATGTATGAGAAATCTTGGCCTTGGATGTACTCTGAGTATAACCATACCTGGCCGAAATCCCCCAGTTAAGAAGGTTAAAACTCCTCAACAAATAACAGTCGCCCTTAAATTTCCTGTTTCCATAGGTTTTCCCTTAGACAATTTTACCTTTGACATCGCTAAGGTATGTAGTAGTGAGGATGGTGAACCCGAGAGAGGTA
Source organism: Sequoia sempervirens (assembly GCA_007258455.2). Classification (NCBI taxonomy): domain Eukaryota; kingdom Viridiplantae; phylum Streptophyta; class Pinopsida; order Cupressales; family Cupressaceae; genus Sequoia; species Sequoia sempervirens. Next base: position 226,960,703 of record VDFB02379711.1, read on the forward strand.
TACCTATACTATTTGAAGAATCTAACCTCTTTATGATCAGCACCCTATCCTATGAGTCTGAGAGCCAATCACATGAGATAAAGCTAGTCTACCCCCAACTCATCGATTACGACCAACAAGGACCACCAATTCTAGACACATTCAAAAATGATGAGGCACTCTCATAATTCATGCAATTGCGGGATAATATTCCATGTGGGGATCATAAATCAGGATTCATCATTGACCTAGATACACATGCATATTATGGGGAAACAATTGAATCCCTCAATTGCAAAAGCAAAAAACTGAGAATAATCTCTAGGTCCTTGAGTGAAAACCACACTGTGGCACTCTCTGACCTGAAAAATAGTAAAAAGAAAGGATGCATCTGATGGTGAAAACCTCTCCGAGGCACTTGAGGATGGGGGATTCAATCTTCCTCTCAAAGCTCTACACCAAGAAAAATTAGTGGTTCTAGCCAAAAAATACAACCCAGTCAACTTGGGAACAAAAGAAACCCTGCAGATTACATTCTATGCTGAGTCATTACTATCAGAAGAACATGAGCTCCTAGAAACCTTCTTAAATGAGAGAAAAGTTAACTTTTCATGGAGCTATGCAGACATCCTAGGCTTGATCTAGAGATTACAATTCATCATCTAGCAGCCTACCCTGAGGCAAAGCCTCTCAAAAAAAAATGAGAAAAATGCATCCTCAGATTGCCTTGCTAATCAAAATGGAATTGAAAAAACTACTTGATGCAAGAATCATATGACCAATTGACTATCCCGAGTGGGTATCAAACCTAGTTTCTATTTCAAAACTTGATGGAGGCATATGAATTTACATGGATTTCAAAGACCTAAACAAATCATGTCTGAAAGATGATTTCCCATTTCCAAACATTGACATGATAGTGGACATGATAGCAGGACATGAAATGCTTTCTCTGATGGACGACTTCTCTAGCTATAACCAAATAATGATTTCCAAAGAAGACCAATAGAAAATGACCTTCACTTGTCAATGGAAAACCTACTACTGGAACATAATTCCATTCAGCCTAAAGAATGTTGGGGAAACCTACCAAAGAGCCATGATGTTAATCTTTCATGACATGATCCAAAAAATTGTCAAAGATTATGTTGATGACATACTAGCAAAATCCAGAAAGAGGAGAGATCACATAGCAACCTTGAGTGCTATTTTCTACAGGCTGGAGGAATACAAGGCTCGTTTAAATCCAAAGAAGTGAGTCTTCGGCATACAATCAGGAAAGCTACTAGGATACATAGTGTCAATGAGGGGTATTGAAATATATCCCACCAAGGTAAAATAAATCCTCGAGATTGAGGCACCCAACACATTGAAATAGTTGAGAGGCCTCCAAGGCAGTCTTCAATCCATACACAAATTCATAACGCAACTGGCAAATAAGAAAAACCCATATTCTCACCTACTTCACAAGGGAGTAGCATACAAATGGGATGACAAGTGTGAGGAAGCCTTCAACAAAATCAAAGAATATTTGCTCACACCTCCGGTCCTCATGCCACCAATCCCAAGAAAGTCACTAATCCTCTATGTATCAATAACAACAATAGCCCTTGATGCTCTCCTAGCTTAGGATGATGAAAATGGGACATAAAGCGCCATATATTACATCAGCTACACAATGGTCAGGCATGAGTTAAACTACTCATTCATCAAAAAATCATGTCTAGTACTAGTGTTTGCTTCACAAAATTTCAGCCACTACATGTTGGCACAAAAAATAAAACTCATCGCTAAGATCAATCCCCTAAAGTACCTATTGTCAAAGGAAATGCTCACAAGAAGGATGGCCAAGTGGGTCATGCTACTATCAAAGTATGACATCGAGTATGTGGAATGGAAGGAAATAAAAGCCCAAGTAGTCATAGACTAGCTTGCAGAAGTACCCATGTATTTAGAGAATCCACTTATATTAGAGTTTCTAGATGAATCCATCTTCAATCTCAGCATAGCCGATCACTGGAAACTCTACTTTGATGGTTCCCACATGCAGCATGGATTAGGAGCCGATGTCTTCTTCATCACCCCACAAGGGGGATTGTATTATACCTAGATCATACAAGTCTGCATTCCCCTACGCTAATAACATTGCAGAATATGAGGCTTTAAGCATAGGTCTTATAATAGCGATGAAATGGTACATCATGACCCTCAAAGTATATAGAGACTCTTAGCTGATAATCAATCAAGTGAATGACAAGTACCAAACAAAGGATGATAAGCTAAATCCATACAAAAAGTTGGTAGAGAGCCTCAAAGAATCATTCATTGATATCACATTTGAGCAGATTCCCAAAGAAAACAATAAAGTAGTAGATGCCATGGCAACAATTGGCTCCCTACTAAGCATTCCTCACAACATCACAAAGCATGAATTCTTGGTAGAGCAGCTTCTCATGCCCACATTTGAGGTACCAAAGTCAGAATTTGTGTGCGAAATCGTTAGTCCTGGTGATCCCTGGTACCATGACATTTATACCTACCTGTGAATAAGTGTCCTACCTGTTGACTTACCATCAAGCCTAAAAAGAACCTTTTTCAAGAAAGAATTTTGGTTTGTCATCCTAGGAAACGCTCTTTACCGTAGGAGCATAGAAGGAATTTTATTACATTGTTTAAACATTGAGGAGGCATTGACTGCCTTAACGGAGGTGCATAATGGTATTTGTGGTTCGCACTCAAGTGGAATGACCTTGGCCAAGAAATTATTGAGCATGGGGTATTATTGGCCTACTATGGGAGAAGAAGCGCATGACTATGTTAGAAGGTGTCTACAATGTCAATAGCATGGGGACCTCATCCATGCTCCAGCTCAAGAACTCCATCTGATTGTCACACCATGGCCTTTTTCGTAGTGGAGGCTCAATCTCACCAAAAAAATCACTCCCACCTGATTCAATGGTCACAAGTTTATCATTACTGTCACTAAGTACTTTACCAAGTGGGTGGAATCCATAACAATGACTTACATAATGGGGAAGCAAATATCAAATTTCATTCTGAACTATCTCATATGTCGCTATGGTGTCCCACTAGCCATTATCTTAGATAATGGGACACCATTCAAAAATTAGGAGGTTCATGACCTGTGCGAAAAATTCAAAATACATCACTTCTCCACACCATACTATCCCCAAGGCAATGGCCAAGTAGAAGCCACCAATAAAACCATTCTTAAGATCCTCAAGAAAATAGTTAATGGCGTAGGTCGTGACTTGCATATGTAGTTAAATCTCACCCTCTGGGCCTATCGAACTAGCATCCACACACCTACTAGCCCCACCCCATTCTCTCTAGTCTATGGATCAGAAGCCATATTATTTCCCATCGAGATCGAGCTCCCATCACTGAGAATATCATTGCAAAACCTCATCACAGATGAAGAGTACAGAGTATCAGGACTGAACGAGCTAGAGCTACTAGATGAGTGATGTATGGAAGCATTAAATCATTTGCAATTCTATTAAAATCAACTCAAGAGGAGCTATAACAAAAATATTAGAAGAAAAACCTTCCAGGGCAGAGAACTTGTGCTAGAGGAGAACCAGAAGAACATCTTAAATCCAAATGACAAAGGAAAATTTGAACCCAATAGGTTGGGGCCATTCATCATCACAGCAAGCTACAATTCAGGGGCATATTGGCTATCAAAACTCAAAGGCGAGCCTTTGCAAGAGCCCATGAATAGCTCCCATCTTAAAAAGTTTTATGCCTAAATCTTTCAAGGTGTATAGCCAAAAATCCAAAAAAATTAGAAAATTTCCTAAAAAAATGGTCACCCTGGTGAAAACCTAGCAAACAATTGTCTTGGTGACAACAAAAAAAAAAAGTCCAAAAAAATTAGAAAAAGGATAAAAAATAGTAAAGAAAAAAATTGTCCTCTAGTGAAAACCACTTCGGTGGCGCTTTGAGCAAGTACCTTGGTGAAAACCTGGAAAATAGGCACCTTGGTAAATAAGCACTTTCCATCCACTAGGATCTTTGTAGCTTGTTCTTCATCATCTATCCATCACACTTTCATCATCCATCAAATTCCATATCTCCATCCATCACCCATCAGCATCCGCATCATAGCTTGGTCTTGTGTTCGTATCATGATCCCTCCTCGTACTACTCGACCCATTCTTAAGGTCAGTTTATCCCACCTCTATCAGAGTAGTCTATTGTTTCAAGCTAGGGGCATGTTGTCATTGGATCAGATTTGTGAATATTCTTGAAGCCCTTAAATTAGAAAATACAAAAACATCAGAAAATCAGAAAATCCAAAAACATCAGAAAATCAAAAATCCAAAAACATTCTAAACATATCAAAATCCAAAAATAGATCAAAAAGTCAGTCAAAAAAATAAAAAACAAAGTCATCTTGTTGAACTACGGATCTTTAAGTTTTGAATGTAGGAAAGGTTGATCTCTAATTATCCCCCAAGAATTTAGGTCAATCCTCTAGGAGTCCATAATAAATTGGCAATCCATCACATCATATCGCATCAAATAATCGAGTTTGCTTTAGTCAAACTACGTGGTCTCTGCATGTATAATGTAGGCAAGTATAATCTATTGATCAGCCCCTGAGGCCCCTAGGATAGGTCTTTAGGTTAGTCTCTTGGTCAAAATTTTAGAATTTAACCCCAAAACATTTGAAAAAATCTCAAAAATATTAAAAACAGCCTCAAAACGGTTCAAAAAACTCCAAAAACATCTAAATATTTGAAAAAGTCCATCTGTCTCATCTCATTTTCACCCGCAATAAACATCATTCATAATAAGTCATCATCATCCTCAATCTTTGGTGCAACAATCAGAAACAAGTCTAGCAAATCAAAAAGGTGAAAAGCAAAATGTCAAAATCTCAGGTCTAGGCCAGTACTTAAACAAGTTGATCAACTTTTTGTGTTAATATCCTATCATCCAATCAAGTCCCATATCAAAATCATCTGATATCATCATGTCCTAGGATGCATCCTTTCTACAATGGACATCAACATCAATCATCACCATAGTTTAGTCTTGGCTAGCGGTATTGAAGAACATTAGCTTGTTTGTTTACTTTATCTTTTTATTTTGATTTATCTTATCACACTCATTCCAAGGACCTCTCGATGATGTCTAAAAAAAGGATTTAGAGATAGGAATGGGGCAATGAACATTATCTTTTTGTTTGTTGTGCTTGTTGGATATTCCTGTCATATAACTTGGTCATGCACACTTTGTTTAAATGTAGGAAGGATGTTTTAGATATATTGTTAAGCACATGGGAAGGTTTTCTTTCCTATATTTTGGCTTGAGATGTTTGAAATATCTTAACTACATTTTGAATAAGGTTCTGTATGCCAAGTGTGAACAAGAGTACTCCTATCTAACTGTCAAGTCAAATTCCATCACACTAGGTGCAACACCATCCTAGTTCTTAATACCTTGATGCATTGTGCCTACATGTGTAAGCAAACTTAAGATAATTGGTCCTTTGAAAATCCCAACTCCTCGGCAAGTAATCATCATCATTATCATTGTCTCATGTCTCATTGGAATTTCTTATTTTCTTCCACCTCTTGCTTTTTGCACTAACACGGTACCATGGAAGTTAATAAAAAATCACTATCATCGTTGCATTCATCCTACATCCACAAACCGTTAGCATACTGCATATCATATCATATAGAAATGTTAAATCATATCACGTGCATTTCATTTCCATCATTGGCATAATATAGATTCTTTATTATAAGCATTTGCGTCCATCATACCATATCTTTAATATTGTCATAAAATTCATGACCACGTGCATAAGTAGCATCATCATAAGCATCATATAAATACATCACCATCTAATGTACAAGAAAAAAATAAGGAAAAAGATTACATTTCATCCACTAGGAGCATAATATAGATCTGTTAGTCACATAATCATTACATCTTGCATATCATAGCAAAAAAGACATAAAAAAAGATAGCATCTCATCACATTAGCATCATCACATAGAACATAAGGCACATCATAACATCATAGCATCATTGCATCACATAGCATATAGAAAGTAAAAAACATCCATATAGCATAAAGTACAGATAGGACATATCATATTGCATCAAAACATCGCCATCTCATATCATATATCTCATCAAAATATATATTGTCATGGTATAAAAATTTGGATCAATGTACATGTGTATGTCAATAAATACAAGGGCCCACTAGGGCTATCAAAAACAATCCCATGGGGCACAAAAAGAATCCTACTAGATAAAAAATGGGCCTAGCCTTCCTGGCTGCTACCCTCGCCACCTGCTCTCTCTCCGTGATCCTCTGTAGGTCTGTGCCCTATCCTTTGGGAGAAGTCTGGGACTTGGCCTGGTCTAGGCACGACCTACTAATAATGTAACCTGTAGTAGTCAACCTCCTAAATGGCCTCCCTATATGCTCAAAGTGATATTGTGCTCCAAGAGGAGGATGCGACCATACTCTCTAGTTATTTCCATCAGCCCATCTCAACTATTTCCTGTAGCTCTACGACCTGTCTCTGCAAAATGGCTAGGTCCCACTCTGCTCTGGCCTAATCTCTCTCGACTGTTAGGGTCTACACCTGTGCCTGCAACTATAAAATCTAGCGATCTTTGGGGTTTGGCTGGAGAGGTGGCTACATGGTTGGTTGATCCTAATCCCTATCCCTGGGCAGTGTCAGGAGCCTATCCTTCTATGCCTAATCCTGTTCATGATGGGCCTAATCCTGGTTCTATCATGCTTGATCCTGATCATCCTGGTGGGGCTGATCCTGCTGATCTTGAACCTAATGAATTGGTGGTGGCCCACCACCTCCCTAATCCCAATCTCTGTCTCCCCAGCCCAGTCCTACTCCTCTTCCTCTGGCTCTATGGCGAGTAGATGGTATCCCCAGAACTGTAATTCTTAGTGGTAGTTGAAACCAATCTTTGTGGGCTTGCGTAGTCCCTGGATCTACCTATCCTTGGTCATACAACCATGACTTGGCCACTAGCTACTTGAAAGAATCAACTACCTACTAGGCTAGTATATAGTGACCCTAAGAACTTTGGCTCTTGGTCCTCGCAAAAATGGCCATGTACTGATTGTTAGGCTAATCCTGTGCCTCTCCAAATTGCCTTTGTACCTTGCCTGGAAAGTATCTCTTGATCATCATATGCTCTTATCTCTGCATTAGTTGGTCCTAGCAAGCAAAGAACAATTGTTGCATATCGTCGAACCATGTGGGCCATCCAAGGTATGGCCGCCATGTGAACACTCACATATCATTGAGGATCCTCCGCCAATGAGGAATCTTGTGCTGCTCAATGTGGGTGAAAGAAAGGCCTCCTATGTATCACTAGACCACTGGATCATCTAGCTCCATGGGAACCTGAACAACTCTTAGACAAAGTAAGGGGATGTGCTCCCATTCCCATACATGCAGAAGTGTAACTCTTGCCCCAAGTGCTCTGCCATCTAGATGAGAAAACTCATGAAGATCTTTGTAAAGTGAGGCTAGCAGAATTGGCCCCCATGCAAATAGTGTATGTCGCCGAACCATCTACTCCCAAGAGAGCCCCCACCTAGGATTGAAGTATCGGCCCTATCGATCTGGTGCAACAAGACCCGATATGATGGCTACAATGACTAAGCAGTAGGGTGATATAATAGGCCTGTGATACTCCAACTCAATTTGGCCCTCGCAGAATATAATCTAATCAGTGGCCATAATATCGTAGCAGGCCTCCCTATTGGCATCCATATCATAAATAACCCGCTCACCATGGATAGGAAATCTCAAGATCTGCCACACATCCTCCAGTGTGATTGTGGCCTCGCTCGTCAGAAGGTGGAATGAGGAGGTCTCACCATGCCATCTCTCAGCAAGTGCCATCATCATGCCCAGGTGTGTCTACACGGGTGATGTACCAAAGTCCCATCTCTCCTAGGTGCTCCTATTATCGATTAGAAAAATCATTCAAAAGGCCAAAAATCTCTTGGGACCTATGCTCACGTGAGTATATATCTCTCACCTCCTACATTAGGAAAGTCCCAATGTTAAAATTCATCAAAAAAATCTTGATTTCGGCTTGTCTCGGCATCTCGAAAGCAACCTCAGAGTCGCTACCTATGAAAGCAATGTAGTTTTCAAACTCCAAAATGTGACACTAGGACCTTTAAACTCCCAAACTGCACTGCAACATTGCATTTTGCAAAGATGTTGGAGTTTAAGCAAAAACCCTAATTCCAAAGAGCATTATGGCAGTGCACCTTCCAAAAACGGTTGAGTTTGGAATTTAACCCTAAACTCTAAACTACGTCATGATGTCAATACTCGCAACAATGGTACAGTTTGATGTCGAGTGGTGTTGTTTGAAATTTGTAGTGGCACAATATAGCACCACTCCTAGAGACCTAAATTCTTAATGCATTAAATGAGCATGAAAAATGAAAAACAGGCTTGGGTCAAGTTGACTCATCGATGGTCCAGTGCTAGGAAGCCTCTGATGCATCTGTACCCTGCCAAAAATATGCATAGGGAGCTGTCATTGCAGCATTTCTCTGAGGTATCTGAGCTCCAAATTTGCAAAATCTCTCAAAGCTGAATGTGAAAATGAATTGGAAGTGGCCCCTCAAGGCCTATTCTAAAAATTAGGGTTTTTTTCACCCCGTTTGGCCATTCTACTAGGGTTTTGGACCCTCGATCCCATTTTTGTCTGTCTGAAGGTTGTTTTGCATCATTTTTTACGTTTTATCTCATTTTTTGAGATCCTGGAGCCTTTTTGGACCCATTAGGCACTTTGTCTTCTTTTTTTGCGACATCACCCAAAAATCAGAATTTTTGTCTGATCTCTCGAGAGGGCAATATAGGAGAATGTTTTGTTTGCTAGTGCAACATCAGGGCATTCTTGAAATAAAAAAGAATTGGTTTTTGATCAAGACAACTTATTCTTTGAAACAATGCAGCAAGTGCATCGCTTCAAAGAGGGGAAAAATGTAGACACGCAAAATGTACCAATTGACATTGCATGCTTAATCTTGATTATTAACACTGTTTCATCCTAAATCATCCCTTTGTCTAACCATTTAATCGAATCCCCTTATTTGATTAAATTCATAAATTTTCCTCTCTTAATTAAATAAATAATTTGATTAAGTCTTTCTCCCTCGTTAAATAAATCAATCAATCTGATCTAATTAACCCTAGTTCTTTATTTAATTAAATAAATCAATTTTATTTAATTAATTTCTTTTTTTTATTCAAGGGGTAAACGCTTTTGACTGGAGCTATGAACCGGATACAACCATTCAACAATACCACCCCAACGGGGTTTGAACCTTGGTGGTAAGAACAACAATGCCACCTATAAACCATCACACCATGCCAATACCGGCATTTAATTAATTTCTAAAGTCTATCTCATTAAATTAAATAAATTAAAACCTTATTTGATTTAATCTAACCAATCATCCTCTTTAGTTAAATAAAACAAAATATGTATTTAACTATCTCTAAAATCACATTCTTCTCATCTTTGATTTAAATTAACCCATAAATCTAAGTCAAAATTGTCGCATCATCTAATCTCTCATTAAAATAAGTAACCCTTGATTAATTTAATTCTAATCCATGTCATATCCTCTAGCTTTTGCCACTTGCACATGAAAATATATTTAATTCATTTATTAAATCCCTATTTTCTCTCAACATGGCATAATAGAGGAATATTCCTTCAAATTTGAAAATCCTTCCAAGTGGACTTAGTCCTTCCAACAAGACATTTATTTCATCTTACAAGTCCTTTTTCCTTGAGCCAAGTTGCATTTAAGTCATTTATTTTTCCCTCTTCCATGTCATTTAATTATTTTCAAATTTCACCTAAATACATTTATGGGCACATTCATCAAAATGTGCACATCCTTCATCCATTCATCTCTTGACAAGTGGCATCTTGCCATTGGTTGAAAGTTAGTCCCACATTGCTTCATTTAGGGGATTTCTCCATCTTATCATTCTATAAATAAGAGGTTTCTCTCCTCATTTTATCATCCACAATTTAAGCAAGCTTACTATACTCAATTTCATCCTCAAGCATTAGCATTTTTCATCCATTTATCAAAGTCTTAGCTAGGTTATGCAGGTTTTTCATCATGGAGCACACTTGAATCTTCAAAAAAGTGGATCACTCTTCATCACTCATCAATCTTGCATCATAGGATTTGGGAAAGGGCCAATTTTCACATCAAATTGGCACCAATTCCCCCATGGGAGCAAGAGTTTTCTTTGCATTTGAATAGGATTTGATAGCTTTTGTTTATGCTTGTTTATGTTCTTCATCTCATTTATTATTCTTTGCAATTTAAATGGATTTCATGGGGAATCTTGATTCTTTCTTGCATATGATCTTATAATGTGTTTGTTTATTGTGCTTTGCAGGTACTAGGATTGGGGTTCTACAACTATCTTAAAGTAGCATTCATTAATCTACATGTAAAATTAACATAGATAGTTCATATAGCATGTCAATGTCATTTAAAGGTTACAAAAATAAGCTTATGTCCTATACCCATGGTTTTGAGGAAATAACATGAAAATGTCAACATCCAAGTATCAAGTTCAATTAAAACTACAACAAATGGATAATAAACTCTATCAAAATTGAACAATAAATTGGACTCATCAGGTGCAACAGTTTGTGGCTCATTATTTGTCATGAGGACAGTTTCCTCTTGAGTTTCTTTATCATTTTCTAACCTACAAGCTATCTATTCACATAGTCCTTTACCTCTTACCAACTTTGTGACCTTTATTTCCACATCATACTCCATCACTTTTATGATCCACCCAACCCTTTTGTCACTCAAATATTTACTCAACAAGAATTCTTTAACAATTGGGTGAGCAACCATCAATTGAATCTTCTTATTAGAAACAAAATTTCTAAACTTCTTAAAACTTCTAATCATAGCAAGAACATGTTTCTCAATAAAAGTGTACCTTTTCTCATAACCTTCTAGAACTTGACTAAAAAATGTTATTGGTTGCACCTTGAGTTTTCTTCATTTTTCTACACTAGCATAGTTGAAATGGTATCCATGTTTCGATAAGCATAAAATATGAAATCTTTGGAAAAATTAGGATTTACAAGTGTTGGTGTTGTTGTTATGGCTTTTTCAATGGCTTCAAAATTGTCCTTTCCTTCTCTTGACCAATTGAAACTTGCATTTTTCTTCAACATAGGTGTTAGTGGCTTCAATAAATCAGAAACAATAGGTATAAACCTCCTAACAAAATTGATTTTTCCAAGGACTATTTGAAAACCTTTTTTTATGGATCAATAGAGGTAAGGCCAAAATAGCACTCACCCTTTCAGGATCAATGGCCACACCATGTTTTGACACCATATTGCCAAGCAACTTACCTTCATAAACATCAAAAATGATTTTTTTTTGGATTGAGTGATATTGCAAACTCTTTACACCTATCAAAAATATACCTTAAGTGAGTGAAATGTTCCTTTGCATCCTTGGAGAAAACAATAATGTCATCCAATTATACAAGTACAATATTGTTCATGAGGCCTTGAAAAGCCATATCTATTTCCTTTTGAAAGGTTTCCCTAGCATTGGACAAACCAAAAGGCATTTTCTTGTAAGTCATTGTTCCCCACTTGGTGGTGAAGGTTGTCTTATACCAGTCTTACTCTTTCACTAATACTTGGTTGTACCCAAAAATAACTTTCAAGTAAGGAAAACCTCTTAGAACATGCAACAACTTGCAATATCTACTCCATAGAGGGCAGTGGGTAATGGTCTTTGAGTGCTCGGCCATGTTCAAGTCTCTAAAATCAACACAAAATCTTAGTTCTCCACTCTTCTTCCTAATATGAACTAGGTTGGAAACCCATGAGGTGTGTTTGATTGGGTAAAATGATATTACTCTCAATTAGCTTATTCAGTTATGTTTTCATGAGTGGCTCAAGCTTGGGGTTTAAAGGCCTTTTATTTTTCCTTAACAATTTTGCATTTGGATCAAGCTCAATGGTATGTTGGGAAAAATTTGGGTAAAATCATTTTAAATCATAATATTCCCAAGAAAAAATGTCATGGAAATCTTGATAAAGAAATAAAAGCTTATTTATCCTCCTTAGAACAAAGCTTACCAATCTTAAGAAGCTTACCTTTGAAGATTTGCACCTCTTCATAGTGATCTTCCATGACATGCATGTTGGTTTTTCTCGTTTCTAGTTGATCACCAAACTATTGTAACTTTTCTTGGTTTCTAGCTAAAAACTCAACTTCTTCAAGCAAAAACCTAAGAACCCATTCATCACTTTCAAAGAATTGCTAATGGACATTATTATTAGGAATATATGGCCTTACTACCACCTTAATATACCATTGCACCTTATCCTTTTTAATCTCATTTGGAATATCAAATTGGGAACCTATGGCAACCAACTTATCAAAATGTTTCTATTATGATTTCTAGTTATGGATAAAAAATTAAAAGCATCAAATTATTCTATAATATCACATACCATATGCTTATAGGACTTGATAAAATCATTTTTAGTCACATGGAAATCCCTTACCTAGTTTGCAATCATTTCACTATCACCAAAAACTTGTAGGCAGTTTCTTTTTCTTTTTCTTGCCTACTCCAAACCCTAGATAAGGGCTTCATATTCAACTTTGTTGTTAGTACAACTAAAATTAAAACAAAAATTTGAGTAGTAGTTTTCACCTTGAGGGGATATAATAATATCACCCCCACCAACTCCATTCCTACTCCTTGAACCATCAAAAAAACATTTCCAAACCTCATTTTGTTGTTGTTCATGTTCTTATTCATCCTCCTTTAGAAGGCTAGGAATGATGGAATCTTGTTCATGAATCATATAAACACCCAAACCAACTTCTTCCAAATTCTTATTTAGGTCAACTTCAATATTTTTAGTTTCCCATTCATCTAATATGATATTGACAATGTTCTCGGTTTGTGTGCTTGGCTTTTGAGAAACAATATGTTCATCATGGTAAAAAATAGTATAGTTGGCATTAGTAATACAAGATACATATGGTTCTATGTGATTATTTGCTATGGGTTCAAATTTAATGGTCACTTTGGTTCCATATGTTATTGTAAACAACGTATGTGACCAATCAAAATATAGATATCCACCTATTTTAGCAGTGAAATCCCTTAAAAGACATATAGCAAAGTAAGGTGGCAATTCAATCACATAAATATTTTATGGAATGGAAAATTTAGGACATGCCTGCAATGTAGGACTCAATTTTTAACAACCCCTACATTATTGAAAATTTTTCCATCAAGTTGGACTACCCCTTTTTCAAGAGATTGGTATTAAATACCCAACTTATTTGTAATTTGTTTAAGCATAACAAAACTACTAGCCCTTGAATCAATCATACAATTATGAACAAGGTTATTGTTTAACACACCCGAAGACTAAGAGGAGGGGTGAATCAGTCTTTTCAAAACTTAAACCCTTTAGCCTAATGCAAACTCAAACTTCTTAAATAGATCAGAAAACCCTCAAATAGATCACCAATAAAGAAAGATGTAGCAATTTAATTCCTTAACAATGTCAACAATCCTCAGTTATGAAATATATAACAATTCAAACCTTAACTAGATCAACAACAATGAAAGATGAAAAAAGAACACACATGCACAAGATAACACTAGATTTATGTTGAAAAACTAATGAGGGAAAACCATTGTGAGAGTAAAATCACAACATATGAAGCTCATTGCTTACAAAAGTTATAATATGGCTCACTGATGGGTTTAATTATTGGCCTATTTTTGTTGTTTTTATGATTACTTTCAGACACTATTAGACAATCCTTTCATAGTACAATAATTCTATGTTATGCTATCTTTTTCATGTGTATACATCCTTAGACTTAAATCATAGTAATGGAAATATAGTTATGATATAGTAGCACTGCAAGGTTTGTATGTGAGTATGTATGAAATGTGGATGGAATTATGTGTTTAATCATGGTAGTTATATTTATGTGTATGTTTTGGCCTATTAACCTCTTGTAGCCCAATAGGACACTGTAGCCCACAGTAGCTAGAGTTGTAACCCTCAACAAAAGGAAGACTTGGACAACGAAACATGGGAAGTGCCAAATCAAGTTGAATGTAATAACTACCATGTGGAGATAATTATGCATCATTATGACAAGTTAATAAAGAGTTGGAGGAGAAGAATTATTTTGTTAATAGGATTTTGGATAACTATTAGTGTGTTTTACATGAAAATTTATTTTACAGAGTTTGGTTCTATTAGAACTCTTCTTTCTTTTTAGTTATAGTTTGAACAATTCAATATTAAATATACTATGATATCTAGGAGTTGTAGTTAATGATTGCAATTAGTTGTTGCTTAGAATAAACTCCCCTATTCTTGTATGTAGCCGATGGTTGAGTTCTTAGATAAGTTAGTTGATTTTCAGTATCTTGTTAATAGTTACATTTCATTTTCATTTATCATTTACAGACATGTTGATTATTTAGAATGATTTTCATTGAATACAATCTATGAAGAAGATTTTGTGTAACCTTTTGTGATGTGTAATGAATAAAGTTCACTTTCACATGGATGCATAAAATCTTATCTTTAGATTTGGTTCTAGTTAAGTGAAGATAACCACTTGAGCAGGCCACTCAAGGTAACTGTTATTCACTACATTTATAACAATTTTATTTCTTTTAGTAGTTATTTCTATTTATCATTGTTTCATAAATTGCATGTAAAGAAAAATAGATCCTCATACTTTGATTTCAGTAATGAATGTTCATGAGCATGCATGAATTTTGTTAATATGAAGTACTCCATAGGTTAGAATAAGTTTAGTTACTAGTCTTGACCAGTTTTGTGTTAGTATAGTAATTCTTTACAAGCAACAGTTCAATAATAGGTTAAGCTATAGGCACTTGTAGCCATTAGCACTAGTTTGTTTCTTTGAATGTTATGCAATTCTATAAATTTCTAGCAAGTAGAATACCTTAAATATGATGGCCTAGGTAGCCTCAAGTCTTTGAAGGAACATATAGTGCAACACTGTCACAAGTTTACAAACCTTGGGTTGACAATTTAATGTAGTCTTTACAATGTTAAGTGGATTCTTCAACTAGTCATACCTCTAATTGTGTATCTTTTACCAAGTTTACAAGACACTAGTTTAGACTCTACACTCACTACCAGGAACTTGCAGGCTAAGGCACACAACCTTAGGGAAAGATACAAGGGAATTGCAGACTGAAACACACAACTCCAAGGAAAGACACAAATTACAAGGCCCTGATGAGATTCATTATCTTAAAGCAGGAAACATGAAGATTTAGGAATTACAACCTATGTTAACAATACACTTTGCTGATTGAGGCATTATAGAAAATCCAGTCTATCTTCCAAAAACTTTGACACTTCTTCTAGTTGATCTTCAATACATTCCTCTCTCTCTCTTTACAACTAGTTTGATCTTTCATTTATATACATTGCAAGATCACAAAACATCAATTAGGTCATCTAAGACAAAGATAAACAATAATCTTAACAAGTCAGACATAAAAAAATAGTGTGGTCCTATCCAAGAGAGAGAGTACCAAAAAAAAACCTTATTACATATTCCAATGTGATCCCAAACAACTCACATGCTAACACACATCAACCCAATTTGGAAATAAGGAAACATGTAGATAAAATATGTAGCACAAAACCAGTCAACCTAAAACATACTTGAAACTAAATTTACTCAATGTGGTTCTCAAAAAGATAGGTTAGGACCCAAATCCATCTTAACACAACTTCATATGCTGACACAAACCCTCAAGCACATGGCACAAGCAAAAGAACATACCCTATTGGATAGATATCCAAAAATTTCCCAAAAGACCAACTCAAACACAATGTAGCACCAAAGAGATCAACCGCTGATGTGTGGATCATAGGAAGATGTTCCTTGAACATCCAAAAACACTTCCAAAAAAAAATTTCATTCTGTCCTACCACTGACAACCACCACAAACCAAATAGAGACAAAGTACTTCATCCCAGAAACACATAATACACAATCATGAGATAGAGTATTAATAGATCAACTTGTGGACCACTTCAACACATGAAATTTGAAATGAGACACTGCATAGACATTGAGAGCACACCCACCAAGATGCAAGAGAAAAAAATAAATGTAGAGAAATGCAGAGCATTTTTTGGACCAATTCAGACAATCAACAAGACTCCCAACCTTCTATAATTACTAGAAACCTCCTAGGAAACACTAGTGACCTAAAAAATATAGGAGTGCAACATCCACATAGCACAACCACTGAATACCAAATCATAAGACCACATCTTCAATAGTAGATGAATGTAGAGCATTCTCCCAAACAACCTTCAAAACAAATTTATGAATCAAAAACTTCCATCAAATTGGAAAGGCTAGAACCTTCTTGTAACAACACATACTTCCTCACGAAAAAATAGGAGAGAGAATGCAACATACTAGAGACCATCAACAACATCTCTCCACCAACAACATTACTTCTAATCCTCATATTAATGCTTCTAATTGTCATCTTAATATATCATTATGATATCATCTTCTCTGATAGCAACCATATTCAATAGATCTTTACTTGACATCAAACAAGGAATGACATCCAACCATGAACATCAACAACACATCAATGACAACCCAAACTGAATGTCGTCAATAATGACAACTGATGCTAAACAACTCATCAAGTGTTGTCATCACAACAATCTCCTCGAGTGTAGACAACTAATGCCAACAATACAATCAATGCAAAAATCTCACCAAGTGTTGACATCAATGACAACCAATTCCAACAATTATCTTCTATGATCAAGGACACATAAAAAAGGTGGTGGTTTGATATCTTTGTTTGGCTTCCCACTACTATTTTGGGGTGTGCTAGTAAGTACAACCTTATCTTGGTTACTTGGATGCCCATTTAACACACTTATATTTGATAGTGCAACTTGCAATAAATCCCTTTGTCCTAGGATAGCAAAGAGTCCCACAAACATACTAACATTAGATTTCTTCATGTGTTCAAGCATGTTAAATAAGCATTTCTTACCTTTTGATGAGCCTTTGTGATAATAGTATCTCCTTGTAAGTGTTTTTTGGGATTGGTTTCCAAGTTGTTCTTTAGCATTCCTATGCTAGTTTCTTTGCATGAGATGTGCTACATGAGATGTATATGGCCTAGGAACCTCTTGGTTCACCCTAGGAGCTTGATAAGGCTCCTTATTTTCTTGTTGTTCCATTTCAACAACCATTTTTTTCTTCTCGTGTCAGTTGATATAAAGGGATGATCTTGGATAACCCAACAAAAATCCTCTCCTTGCTAATTTAGAAGTGTATTTTCACCTAAATAAGGTTCTTACTAAGTTATGTGGGTGTTTCATAAGGTGAATTTGGTTGCAAACTAGGTGTATTTTGCACCATTAAAGCTTGGTTAATTATCGCATTTGAACAAGTAGACTAGTTATGGGGTTGATTGCAAGGGAAGCATCACACATATTCTTAATAAAGGTTGTTTTGGATAGGTACCAACTCTTTAGATGTGCTTGCCACATTTGGGTTGTATGATTGAAAGGGCCTTGAGTTAAGGACTTGCCTTTGGTCTTGATTATTTACTTGATAGGGCAACTTATTTACTTGATCTGGCTAGCCACGTGATTGATTTGGGGGTTAGTATGGTCTGTAATTTTGAAATTTCATCTTTTTAAGGTTTACCAACTCATTCCTAAATATTTGAAGAAGGCATTTTACCTCTTACAACTTGAGATTAGGTTGGGACAACTTTTTCTTGAATAAGAGCAGCTGGTAGAGGGGCTATTTGTGGCACTTTCTTAGGCATAGTTGGCTGCATTTATGGAAAAATAGGCATGGGAGGTCTTAGGAAATATTTCCAGCTTGGATGAGGCTATTTTCAACCTTTATAGCTATCTCATATGCATTAGGGAGTGTTTTTTCACTCATAGATTGAATAATTATAGAGATATCACTATTAAAAGCCCTCAAAAATATAGAATAGCATGTTGAGATGAGAGTCTTACCAACTGTGTGATTCTATTTGAAGTCATTAGAAAGTGAAAGTTAAAGTTTGTCATGTGCTCATGAGGAGCTCTCTTGATAGTGGTCAAGTGCTCTACCAAGGACAAATGATTTGATTTGTCTTCAAATTGCTTGCAAAGACATACTCCAAGTTGATCCCAAGTGGTGATAGAATTTACTATCAATCCTTTGAACCATTGCAATGCTTTTCCCTTTAATGAGGTAGACAAGATTCTAATTGCAACATTTTCAACTGTAATATTGTGGATTTCATATAGTGAAGCCACATCTCTAATATGTTCAATGGGAGTAGTTTGGTCTTCTCCATTAAAGAATAGAATACTCTTCAATGTAACAATAGGGATGTCATCATGTTGTTGCAATTTGAGTGGGCTCTTCCCATTAAAAGGCACAAAGGGTTTATTTCTAGGTGCAACCATAGAAACCAAAGGTGTCTGATTTCTTGGAGTGTGAGAAGATACCCTTCTTGAGGGAGGTGTAGAGGCAACCATAAAAACCAAAGGTATCTGATTTCTTAGAGCGTGAAAGATACCCTTCCTGAGGGAGGTGTAGAATGGACTCTTGTTATGAAATTTGGACTCCATTGCAATGTTCTCCCTTTTCTGATCTAGGTGGAGAAAGTTGCAAGTATTCAAAATGAGTTGAACTTCCCTAAGTTTGCACTCTTCATATATTGTTTTATGCACTTTTCTCTTCAAAACTAGATGTCAGAGTCACCAAATATGCTCAAGATACTTCAAAGGTTTGAATATTGTTGGTAAACATATCAAAACCAAAAAACTAAAGTTTTTATTGACTTTTTATAGTTCAAACAGCCACACAGGATGTTCCAAAAATTATTGTCACTAAAGTATGCACCCTTGCTAAGTAGAAAACTCAACTACCTTGTGAAACATGGGAAATTTTCTAGGTTGTGGATCACTTTTAGTGGAAAAGAACCTCCAAAGAGGGTTGGTTCCCTTGGTTTTATCACCTAAACTAGATTACCTACTATTGTTGCTAGGAAAAGAGTGAGAGAAAAAATAAAACGAACTTGAAATGACTAGGAAGGTGATGCACTAGCTAAAATGACCTATGTTTGAAACTCTTTGACACATAGTGTCAAGTAAAACTTTGTTTTTGTTGCACAAATCTTGATCCTTTATGTTTTTCTAAGTGTTTTGCAAGGTCACTTGTATCTCACTATTTAGAAGGAAAAATACAAATTTTCACAATTTAAACAGTTGTATACATATTTTGTACAACTTACAATTTGCATGAGGGTGTAAGTTTATGCCTATTGTTGTTTGATAGATACATAATATTTTGAAGGTTTATTGATTGAAACATAAAAATATATGCATCATGCTCATATATACCACAAAACAACATATAAATAAGGAAAAACCTGATGATTTTACTGAAAAGAGGAATTCGTTACATCAAAATCTAGGTCTAAAATTATTTCTTACTTGAAATGTACTTTATAAAAGGTTTTCTCAGTTGTTGTGACTGAGAAAATTAGAGTTACAATGTTGTTATTTTTACTTGTAGAGATAAAAAATAAGAAAGAACTAACTGAAAAGGGTAGCCTAAGGGTCTTATATCTCATCTGAAGCATAGAAGAGCATATAGGGGCTAAATTTGACTAAGTTGCAAGGATTAAAAATAGGCAAACCTACTTCACACACCCAAGAATTTCTTGTTTGACTTGGTCCCTTCAAAGTTGGTTGGTTGACTCCTTCATTCTCCTTGAGTTGTGCTCCAGTTGTTAATGAGGCTAGGCTAGATATTTGGAAGGTACTTGCATTGCTCCTAGATGCTTGTAAACTTCCCTAAAGAAGCTCCACTTGTCCTTGTCATCCTCTTTGCCTTAATTTCTCAATAACTCCTAGATGCTTGCATGATGTCCTTGATTTCTCATTATTGTCCCAACTGCTAGAACTTCCATTCATTAAGCCTTTAGACATGTGCAATAAAGCCTTGAAATGATCAAAACCATCTTGGGGGTGTAGGAGATTATGGAGGATAAGCAATCAACACATGTTTTTTTCTTATATTTGTCTTCATACTTTTTCAAATAAGCCACAACCATTATCACCTTTTATTTATCCTTTGTCTTACAAATTTATCATTAGTGGCCTTTATTTGACTACCCTTTTACATTTTCCCTCTCACTATCACCAATGGCTTTTTAATTAGGTTTTGAAATGTCTTATAATGCTCTCAATATACCTTGCCATATGTTTATTTGTAACTCACTCCTGAGTGTCCCATATGTCTAGCTCTTGTCATACTTGTTCTCATTCATGGCTCCATCTCATGGAAGAACTTTGCCTTGTTTAAGTACTTAGCACAATTATCCTTCCCAAGTATGCTATTATTGACTATTTCATTGTAATTTCATGCACTTAGCATTGCGATTTTTTAATATCTAGCCACTAGATAGTCACATGCTTCATGTTTCCTAGTTTACAAGCGTTTTCATACTTTTCCCATGAAATGCTACTTAGGAGACAGACTCTTATGTCTTGACACTACTATTATTGCATTTGTAAAAATAGGATTAAGCATGCTCTAATATGAGTTTTTATAATGAAATCTTCTAATTTTTCCTTTGTTCATTCAAACTTCATTTCTTGCTCACAATTTTGTTTTCAAGAGAATTATACCATTGTAACACCTTTATGCCTATGATAGGCCTATCCATTTATTGAACATTTGAAGACTCCTATAGGTATCTATCTCTAAACTTCCCTTGAAGTTCATGAAAAATCCATTCCACCTATATCTTGTCTTAAGGAAATTTCCCTTTGAATTGAAACCTCGTCGTTTTTCTACTCTCTTTCTATTATTCTCACTTCATTTATATGTCACTACTTTTTTCTCATTTGACTATTGACAATCCCTAATGCTTATCAGTTTCTTAATGAATTACATAGGATTTATAGCTTCCCTTTCAAAATTCCACATGACTATCCTATTTTGAGTCACATTTTCCTAGTACTATCTCTTCTTTGTCAAGACTTCTTTTATGATTACCATTTTTTTCTTGACTATGATAGTCATAAAAACTTCATTGAATTCCATTCTCTTCTTCTTTTTTCATACATCCATGTATGCCCTTTACTAAGCCTATTGCCTCCATGGCTTCATGTGACCATCCTAGATCAAGGGATTCATTCTAACACATCACTATTATGTAACATTTTCCCATGATGGACTCCAAAATATAGAGCTTTGTTTCACTATACTCATTGACTATCTTTGTAAACTTGTCATCTCTTCCTCTCATAGTTTCCAATCATAGGTCTAGTTCAAATCAATAGGAAAAAAGTATGCAGGTGTCACATATCCATTGTAATCTACTCATTTAATTACTATCTACCTTATTCCTTTTAGGCTCCCCAAAAATAGACATAACTAATCACTAATCAAGATGAGAGGATGAGGAGGAACCCCTGTACTATGTCACTATATGCTAGTGGGTAAACCCACAAAAGGTTTACAATTCAAATGAGGAAGGAAAACTTGTAAAAAATGACCCCATGGAAAAAATTTAGATTATGGGGGTTCGAACGAACTAGATGATTCGAATGAACCAAAAAAGGATTCACTCAAACTAGGGTTCGAGAAAACCCATTAAATGCATGCATGGAAAAAAATAAAATGAAAAACACTTTATGGGAGGGGGTTTGCTTGAACCCACCTGGTTCGAGCGAACCCCCCATTTTCTTGATTTTTGACCTTCTTCACAAAAAAAATCCTAAATTTTTACACTTCAGAGCTTGATTTGAACATGAAAATGATGGAGAATTCACAAACACAACTAGAATATGGTAGTCTACAGAATGAGCCATCCAACGAATATAATTTTAATATGTTTTGGTTTTATTATGTATTCATTTTTTTAGTTTTATTAAACATGGGTTTTTCAACGAAAATCAAGCTCTTTGTTTTGCACATGTGAAAAAATAGTATATTATTAAAAAAAAAATTGAAAAATATGAGTGCACTAGATATTGAAGTCCTTGATCCAACAAAAAAAATTCAATTTCGACACATACAAAAAAAGTTACGTGTTATACGGTCGCACTATGTCTGAATTGTAATTGGTTTGACTTTGAAACTTGCTTAAAGAAAAAATATTCAATAAAAAACTATCTAACCAAGTGGAAGCACTAGATATTAGAGTTACAAATCTAAATTTGAAAGAATTAGAATTTTATTCTTCATGGAAAAAAAATTATGCATTATACGATGAGCTTCACTTTTTAAAAATGTTGTTTTCTGAAAAAAAACTAGTTTTCAAGGTAGATAGAAAAAGAAGTGCAATCTGATTCCAAAAATTTTGAAAAAAATATATTTAGAATCTACAAAAAAAAATGTAACAAAACTCTAGTTCTCATCATCTTCAAATTCCTCACAATTTAGCCGCTATAGGTGCTCAAAAGTAAGGATTTAGTTAAAAAAAATTATTTCACTGTCCAATTTGGCCAAAAATTGTAAACCACTATTGTGGGATCACCCTGGTATTCTCTCAATGTAGTACACAAATGTGAAAAAGAGGGATATTTCATTAAGATAACTTTCTCTCAATGTAAATTGCAGATCCCCCATGAAAACACATTGGACATCAAAATTAGGCAAGGCATAAGAGATTTGAGAAAACAAGGACTAATATTAAGCAATAAAATTGATCACCTTCTTGTGAGCTCCCTACTTACAATGTACGTGTTTAGTAAAGGTGACCTTCGATCCAATGTTAGCTTGGAATTGTTGCAAGAATTGATTAATTAATTGATCAACGAAGAATATAGAATTATCATGAAATGAGAAAAACCACTCCAACACAACATCCTTAAGGGATTCCAAGAATAGTTTGGCTAACAGAGCATCCTGATAGAGGAAGTCACTACATGTGTCAGTAAATGATAAGACATGGGTCTATGGATCACCCATGGCATTATACTTATCAAACATTGGAATTTCCACCCCTTGGGGAATGGAAACATTCAATGTGGATTGAGAAGCAACATTAGTTAGGTTGTCCAATTGTGATTACATTCATCCCATATTTTTCAATAGGACATTTAGGATGGGATTTGATGGCAAAGCTTGACTAGTCATGGCAGTTGAGGTTTGAGATGTGGATACAAGGATCTCATACCCTAAAGGGACATGATTCACTCTAACTCCAAGAATATCAAGGGGCATAGTATTTATGTTATTGACATAAGTAAAAGAAGGTATAGAAGGATTGATATCTACCATGTGCATGGAAACGTCTTGCATTAGAAGATACAACTATGTACCAATGATCTCCAATTGGGTATCTTGAGGGTGGCCCAAGACTGACGTGTATGAAGGTACATGAGTCTCTACCAAATTAGCTATTCCACAGAGATGCTCAACACCCTTGTGCTATGAGATAAGTAGATTTCTCAAACCACAGACAAGAGGGGTAACTTGAGTGTATACGCTATCTTTATTTAAAAAATATTTAAAATATTTGAGTTTCTCCTCCAAATTTTGAAGCTTCTCAAAGGGAACCTTTAGAGGAGCTTCATGATCTATAGGAGAAGAATACCTAGAAGGAGTACTTGGTTGAGAATTTATTTAAACATTTGTAGGAATACTAATGAAAATGGAACCTGGGGTGTATAACCAAGTGATAGTCCCATAGTGTGTTGAACACCCGAAATATTGAGAGGGGGGGTCGGGGGGTGGTGAATTAGTATTCCTTGAAATTCATTAACTTAAAATTGCATTACAAAGCATCTTATTAAACTTTCAAAAATGGAAAGAAACAATTGAACCATGCACCACAATAATCAACACAAGAACACCAAATTTACGTGGAAAACCCTTGAAAGGGAAAAACCATGGTGGGGATTAGCTCACAATATATCATAACCATTTACAATAGATTAAAATAGGTTCACTACCTAAAGGGATCACTGCTTGGAGGATTCACTGTCCATAAAATAGGAAGGATCATTGCCCAAGGAAGATCACTTCTTCCAAAACTACAAAAATATACAAAGGATGGCTCACTACCAAAATTTGAACTGCTTATAGTGTATCTTTTATATGTTCAAGAAGGTACAGTTCCAGTGAGGATAAAAAAAACTAACTTTACACACTTCATTCCTCACTATCACAAAATGACCACTATCACATTTTTCACTTCATTACACTTGTCATCATACCATCAATGAATTGACCTTCTATATATATGTATATATTATGCAAAATTAGATGAAACGTGTGACACCATAACCTATTGGCTCAAAACTCCATCATACATACCTTGCAGAAGTAACTAAAACGTGTTCACCAATAAAAGTTCAACATAACCTAAAACTACTCCTATGATTCCACTCTATACACAATTTAGTTTTGCATGACCCCAAAACCCTTAGGTCAGCATCACACAACAAAAATGGTGAAGCAACAACTGAATGAACCAACTACTCATCCCAAAACTTGACACACAGACCACCAAACCACTTGACACTTAAAGTGCACACACATTTGACATCTTCAAGCACTTCTTGAAACCCACATAACACAATGATCATTTGTGGTGGAACATGAGCATTCCAACATGAACTTTGCAACTATAACTATGTCTCTCCTTAGTCTGATACTTTGTCAGCAATATCTTCTATTGTGGAAGGCATAAAACCCTAAAACTTTGGATATAGACTCCTTCAACATGTACCATTATCGCCTCAAAATCACAAGATATGATATATTGCAATGCAAAGCAATGCAAACCACAAAACTATTCCTCTATGACATCACTATCTCGGTTTGGGACTTAGTCAATTTCCTAAAAACACTTGGTCTTCTTTGGACTATATACATATTGATATACCATCACTTCTACAATGGGTTGCCATTAATGACAACACCATACATCATCATGGTCATGTTGCCAAGATAGTGAACTAATCAAAATCAAGACCCTAGTGAGTAGGATTGAACTGTCTTCTTGAACCCATTATCTAAGTGTCAAATGCTTCTTCTAACTATGTGCCCAGAAGTTGTAGACTGGGTTGTGAAACTCATAAATGTGACAACACTTGATCCAATAGATGCCCAAACAAGAGAAGAAATTTTCAACAAAAGACTAAGATGGTTTATGAATGTTCCTCAACTACCTCAGGGATCAAAACTCGGGTGATGAGATAAGAGGACAAAGGAGGTTTTTTATATTTTATAGTTTATGCAAAATTAGAGGAGAAGAGTTTTAGAGGTTGAAAAAATAAGTTGCAAAGGTCTCTTGAACAAACTGGAAGGCTCTCAGGTAAGGATGATAGTGCGATGTGTAGAAATCCCCATGGCGTATTGTAGTCTCATATGGAAAAAAACCAAGTTTAATATAGAAACAACTAAGAACCCACTAACTATTTGATAATTGAAATCTCAAGAATGTGATAGAATAATAAAATAACAGAAATGAACAGAATCTCAATAACAAACGTAAACTAAATGAAATGGAAAGAAAATGAGGGAAGGAAAAGAAGAAAGGAGACACTCACAAGAGGTCCATGAATGAAGCCTCACACAAAGCAATAAACTCAATACATGTACACATGGAAACAAGAAAATGGTTGGGGTTGTTTTAGGAGCTTGCCTTAGTAAAACCCCGCATAGGTGTTCCTGCCTCCATGGACAACAAAATAAATAGAGATAAAAGACAATGGTAGATGAGATAAAGAGAATAGATAGACGAGCTAGAAAAAGAATATGCTATCTGTAAACACCTAAATTTGGACACTTAATTTATCCAAATTTATCCCCTTTCATCTAAACATCCTTTTATTTGAATTAATTAAGTAATATTACTATTATCTAATTAACATCCTTATATTCCTTTAGATCCCTAAGGTATTTAGTTGAAAATTAAATACCTTACCCTCTATAATCCCCCATTCATCAAATAAATTAAATAAATATGACATTTATTTAATTCCTCACATGTCACATATTTTTCTAAATCTTAATCAATCTCTTAATCTCTTCATTAGGGATGTGCACATGTCTAATCCTTGATTAGGATGTGTCATATCCTCCAAATTTTGCAAGTTGGTTTCTAATCCTCATTACCCTCTAATTATCTTCTAATTACTAATTAGTTAAGCCTAATTAGTACCTTGGTCAACT
Source organism: Sequoia sempervirens (assembly GCA_007258455.2). Lineage (NCBI taxonomy): Eukaryota > Viridiplantae > Streptophyta > Pinopsida > Cupressales > Cupressaceae > Sequoia > Sequoia sempervirens. Next base: position 226,987,029 of record VDFB02379711.1, read on the forward strand.
CTCCCCATCCCACAAGGAATTTTTAATTCCTTTTTATTCATCCAAGACTTCTCTCTTCCCCATGTGAATTTTTTAATTCACGTTTATTCCTCCTAGAATCCTCTTTTCCCATGCATCTTCTCGAATCTTTGACTTGTCATATCAAGTCTCATGTGGACAAGTGCTCCCATTTTTGGAACCTTATTTTGTCCATGGGATTCTTCCAAGCATGTGAATTTTTAATTCACATTTATTCATCCATGATTCTTCTCATCTCCCAATGTACTTGTCCTTTCTCCACATTACTTGTCCTTTTTCCACCTCACTTACACATCATCTCATCCTAGGCCACTTCTCCCTCCACATGTCAAGATGTGAGGGATTGTAAGTCCTCAACTCACCATAGCCCTTCATCTTGGCCTTGGTGGCTTAATCTTAGCCATTTAATTCTCTAGAGAATTCACATTCTTTTATAAATACCCCCCTCCTCTAATGCATTTGAGAACACTTAGCCATTTGCAACCTTATGCTACCAAATTGCCCATTCAATTTGCAAGCATCATTTTAACCACTTAGTCTCTAGCATTTGCATTCATCACATTGTTCAACTTGCATTTAGCCATCCCCATAGCCATCCAAGGAGCACACAAGCATTCAAAAATCAAGGGCCAACCAAAGTATTTCAATAGCACAAAGAAGGTATAATCATTTGCTATATTTTTATCTTATTTCTTAGTGTTATCAATTCCTTAGGCTAATCTTTAAGGTGTCACGTGTTTTTCTTTATTGCATAATAGTTGTTTTTCATCTTTAAGATAGGATAAACATTTAGGATCACATTTCTGACACACAATTCAGTCATCACAATTCACCCTTTAGTCCATTAACACTTTCTGTCTAAGTCAAGTCCTTATTTTGTGATAGTTTACTACAGTGGGGCAGACCTGCCCTATAGTGGGGGGAACCTTCTCTGCAATGGGGCGAATCCGCCCCTCTGTGAGGGGAAAATCTTCCCCAGAAGGGAAAATCCACCCCTCTATGAGGGGAAAACCCGCTCCTCTATGAGGGGAAAATCTGCCCTGGAAGGGAAAATCCGCCCCAGAAGGGAAAATCCACCCCTCTGTCAAGGGAAAATTTGCCCCTCTACGAGGGGAAAATTTTCCCTGGAAGGGAAAATCCGCCCCTCTGTGAGGGAAAAATCCACCCAGGAGGGGAAAATCTGCCCCTCTGTGAGGGGAAAATCCACCTCAGAAGAGCAAGTTTACCCCTCTACAGCAAAAAGTTGGCAAACAAGCAATAAACAGATCCAACTTCCAAATCCGACCAGTGGAACCAATCCCATCATATCCTTCAATTCAATCCTAATCTGAGCTTCAATCCAATCCTAATCTGAGCTTTAATCTACTCCCAATCTGAGCTTAACCAAAATCCTAATCTAAGCTTTAGTCCATCTGCAGCCAAGATCTTTGGGTATTGAAACAAATCTTATGATCCCTCCTTCCATCTTCTCCACTTTCATCCTATTCATCCTTTCATCCATTCCAAGAGTCAGTCTCCCAATTTGAGCATTTGTTCACCCATTCCGATCAATCATTTACTCATTTCAAGCTTTAATTTATCCATTCTGAACATTTGTTCTAGCTTTCATTCACCCTTTTCGATCATTAGTTTACTCATTCCGAGTGATTTTTCATTCATTTTGAACCTTCATCTTCTCATTCTGAGAATCACTCATCCATTGTGAGCAGTCATTTACTCGTTTCGAGTAGTCGTTCATCCCTCTCAATCATCTGTTTACTTGTTCTAAGTAATCTTTCATCTATTATGAACCTCCTTCTCTCATTCCAAGTAGTTGTTCATCCATTTCTATCATCTATTTCCCCATCCAAATCCCCTGAACTTTGTTATCTGAATTGACCTAAGTGTTTGAATTGATCATCATCACCAACATCTACTTAGGATTGTCATTCATCTTGAGTTAATCATCATCGTTGGCCTAGTCAATCCACTTTCAATCTCAAGGTGGATTCAGTGCTGCAATCATCCATTTATCCTTTAATCTGATCAACCAATATCCTAAGTCACCTAGGGTAATCCCTAAATGGGGTTTACAGTCACTTTCGTCATCCTATTTGATCCATCAGTCGATCTTATCAATCATCAATCAATCTTATCCAATCCAATCCAGTCACATCCCTATCTAATCACCTTCAACCCAATCAATCTGCCTCCATCTCAAGGTAGATTCGGTGTTGTAGTCATCCTTTGATAATCAAATCAGAATCAATCCCATCGCATCATCCAATCATCCTAATATGATCTTTAATCCAATCCCAATCCGAGCTTGACCTAAATCCTGATTTGAGCTCTAGTTTGTTTTCGTCCAAAATCTTTGATCCGTCCTCTTTATCCTTCCATCATCATGAATCCTTATCCTCCTCAATAGTATCTAAGGGAAACCCTATTTACATCGACGACGATAATGAAAGTCTTGTCGATCAAGAGGAATACACTATAGATGCCATTGATGCTATCATCACTGGTAAGCTTTCTCCACCTGCTTTCCAAAATTTGATCATCCCTCTAAGCTATCCTATTATGTCTCCATCCATGCCTAATCACGCTCCTTATGCTACCTTTGACAAGGGATATCCAGTACCTTCCTCATCTGCATATTTATCATATCCTTCATCTGCATCATCCTCTTATCCTAATCTGCCATCCCAGTATCCCTATCACAATCCCCTATCCATGTCCCCTTATCATAATCCTCCTTACTGGTCTGCTCACCCTAATCCAACATCCACACCTTTTTATCTTAATCCTATGCCCCCACCAACCTATCCTAATCCAACATCCACATCTTCTTATCCTAATCTTTCATCCACATCTCCCTATCTCAATCTTCCCATCCTAATCCACCATCCCAATATCCTTACTACAATACTAATTCACCATTCCAATATCCTTACCTTAATCCTCCATCCAATCCTAATCTCCCATCTACTCCTAGTCTTCCATCCAATCTCATTCCTCAATCTAATCCTAATCCACCAATCCATAGCCCTAATCCCCTACCAATCCCTAATCCTTCATCCACTCCTACCTCACCACCTAAGCCTCGAGCATGCAAATTTCTCACTCCAGAAGTTCTCCAAGGACTTATGAAAAAGAAGACATCCCCAACTCCACCACTTGAAATCGTGGAACCATGCCATCCCAACCCATCATCCATGGTCACTAGCAATGAGACCCTTCTCCGCACCACACCTATCATTGATGTTACCACTCCTAGTACCACTCAAACTAGTCAAACCATCACATATACCGAATCCATTGAACCCCCTGTTTCCTACTCTGAGAGCACCTGAGCCCATTGAAGACACCCACATCAAATCCACTTCTCCCACTCCCACTATCACTAAAATCCATTCTCATGAACTTCATGAATCCTCCATCCTTCCATCTTCCCCACTTGAAGAGTCCCTCCAAGACTCCATTATTATGCCTCCCGCACACGAAGAGTCATGCCAAGAGCTTGATCCAAAGCATGCCAACATATCCCCTTCTCCAAATCAAGATCTTTTCATCTCACCTAATCCACCTCCAAATCATATCCCCCCATTCATTCCATCCCATGATCCCCTTGTAACTCAAGATCTGATCACTCCATTGCATGAGCCCTTATCACTTGCTACCACAAATCCATATCCTATCATGTCACCTAATCCCTCTCTTGATCCCTTACCACTCCCTTGTCCTGATCAAGATGTTGCTATCCCACCATCTCCATTTCTTGATCCTCCATCGTTGCTTAAACCTAATATCCCCTCACCACTTTTATATCCCCTTGGTACTCTCACATTCTTCTATGGTGATCTCCTTGCTGAAGAAAAAAAAAGCATATATACTACCCATCATCCTCCGCTTAATAATGGACTCACATCATTCTTCTAGAATAGCATAAATCCTATCATAGGTCGAATGCTCAAGAACATGAAATTTGAAGGAAAAGGTTTAGGCCTTCATGAGCAAGGTATTTTAAATCCCATCCAAGTCAAAGAGAAAATTTGTATGCAAAGTCTTGGACATATTTCTCAAGACTCAAAATCTAAAGATGTTGGCACAACCTTTAGACGTCCACAATGAGTCTCCTCCAAAAGCATAAGAGGCTCTTCCCATCACTCCACCAGATCATTTTCTGCCATCCTCCCTCCTTCATCATATCACCTCAAAACAACCATCCATATTCCTCCTTCATCTACTCCATCCATTTTGGGTCCTTATGTCCCTCCATCCACCATCTCCCATCCTTCATATACTCGATCCATTTTGGGTCCTTATGTCCCTTCATCTGCCATCACACTTCCTCTAGGTACTAAGTCCATTTTGGGCCCTTATATCACAAAATAACCCCCTCCATCTCGTCATATTCATCCTTTCATCTATCCATCACCTATCCATGTCACCCATCATAAACATCACACTATCATGTCCCCTAATCAGGATCAACAAAGGCACATACCTACACATCCTCCATCTATACATAATCCTCATAATTTTACCTCCATCGCTCTACATCATCCATATCCTCGCACCCATCCCATTGCTACTAAAATCACTTTAGTTATTAATGTGAAAATGCATAAATCTAAATATCCACATGAATCTAAAGCTCCTCATGTCCCCTCTAAAATGCATGGTGAAGAGAAGAAAAATAAAATCCAAAGTCCAAATCAAATCCATAGGCCATCAAGGCCCACCAAAGAAAAAATCAAAACCATGTGGATCCCAAAGAAAAAAAATGCAATGCCTTCAAATGAAGCATCCATAACAACATCTAATGTTTCTAATCCCAAAGCTAGTCGTACACCCCTTCCATCTCCTAAATTTGTTTTGGGTCCTTACGTCCCAAAATTCACTATCCCATCTCCTCCATTATCCCCACATTCTTCATCCATTAATCCTCCTATCCTTTCACATACACCACCATATGTGCCAATGTTGTTCCTAAACACATCTCCCCCACCACACACCTACCCCATCATTCTATCCATACCCTTTCCAACATCCCATCCATTATACCACATATCTTCCCCATCAAATCCCTCTAATTCATCCTCTTACATAATCCATTTATCCTAATAAGGTTGTTCCAACATGAAATAGTTGCTTCACATATGGGCTCTTAATACTTTGTATGGAACTTGATGCTTGAGTCCTTCATCCCTCTCCTTATAGCATGTATTCTAAATCCTCTTATTCACATCCCTATCCTTACCCATCTCCATCTACATGCTATCCAAATAGTCAAAAAAATCTTTAAAAAAAGAAAAAAATTTGAAAATTGAAAAAATAGTAAAGAGAAATAATTAATCCAATGGTGAAAACTTGGCAAACAAGTGCCTTGGATAAGTACCATGATGAAAATTTGGAAAATAGGCATCATGCGTAAATCCCCATATGTCATTTTCAACACTTGGGGACAACTTCCTAATATGCATTCCCTCCATTCGCTATGCTTCTTGCTATGCTTCCTACTATACATCCTCCTCATTCATCCCCTCCATACCACCTATCTTCTGCATCCTACCATCATATCCCATTTATCTCCAATCCCTTCATCCTTCTTGTGATCTTGATCAAAACAAGGGCACCTATATATACATGCTTTGGACACCTCTTGGTATACATCCCCTTCATCCATACTCTATCGTATTCCTTAGTCACCCATCCTATCCTCCTCTAGTTATCTCCTTTATCTTTCCATCCACTCGTCTTGCATACCTCTTGCCTCATGACACACAACATATTTAGAGTGGAAGCACTTATCTCCCTTTGTGACATAGTCCTTGGAGACATCATCCATCATAACAATCTCTTTCATCTACCCACTATTATCTTCCTTCCATCTCCCAATCCTTATCTTCCTATCCATCTATCATGACATCTTTCTCATATCCCCATCCTTATCCTCCTATCCATCTAAATGATCCCTTTCATCTCCCCATCCTACTTTTCTAATCCACTCATCTTTCTCTTCTTATCCATTCATCCCTATCCTCATCCAATCTTGTAATCACTTGTCATTGGAATCTAGCTATAGGCTACTCCCCACACAATCTGATGTCATCTATCTTATCACTTATGCTTCTTTCACACATCTTTTCATCTCCTATCCTTTCTCATCATTCATCTATCTATCATGTCATCCTCCCACTTCATCTTTGCTAATTTGGATAACTATCCCATCCCTGAGCTTGGTGTGATCATCATCATCCTATCCAATCCAACAGGTCAGTCTTATCTTATCATATCAATCCAATCATTTTATCCCCTTCTTAGGGTTATCTTATCATCATCCCTTCTCCATCATTTGTCATTGGTCTTTGGTCAAACTATGTGGCCCATGTGCTTTCACGTAGGCAAGGTTGATCATTTGATCTACCCCTGGGGTTGCTTTATCATCTATCATTGGTCTTTCTGCTCTAGTCGTATGTTCCTTTCATCCTTTCTATCTTTGTCAGTCTTCATCATCCTCTTTTTTCTTTTATCCATGGTCAGTCATCAGCGTTTTACCGAACTACGAGGGCTATGTGTTTTCACGTAGGCAAGGCTAATCTTTGATCGAACCGTAAGCCCCTAGGTCGCTAGGATGTGTTAGTCTTTTGTCCTGCATCTTTTCTCCCCATGTCATGTCGTCAATCTATGCCCTTATCTAGCTCGTTCTTAACAAACGCGATCCACTAGTATCATGAGATCCAATCAACTTTGAATATCCTACATCATATCAATCTTTTAGTTTAGTACCCATCATCGGTCTCAACATGATGCATCCTTCCTAACAGACCTCATCAATCCCATCCATCCCCTTGATCCTATGGCAAAGGACATTTAAAATTTATTACACTCTTTTGATGCTTTTGGCTTCTTCTTTTTTTATCGTTTGAGCTCCCTATCATCACTTGTCATAGTTGCCTTGATCCATCATATCATGGTGTGCTTTAACTAGTCAACATAGGGGTGTATCTTAATCTTTTCTTTGTTGTTGTCTTCTCGGTTGTCCCACGTGGTACCCACCAAGATCCCTAAGGTCTTATGTTACGTTGGGGTATCCTTGTGTGCTTGTGGTTATTCCAATACCTGGCCCAACCAAGGTCTTCATGACTTTGGGGTGTTGGAATAACCTTCTTGTCTGTTGTGTTTGTTTTATGCATTAGACACTAATCGCCTTGGTTCTTCATGCCCTAGCATCTTGTGTCTTATGCTATAGAAAAAATTAGTGCTCCAAAGATGGCAAATTGCATTTCATTTTCCATTCCATCGTTGTGCATGTATCCCCCATCCTCTCATCTATCAAAATCCCCCCATCCATTCATCCTTCATCACTCTCCCTTCCCAATCTCCTCTCGCTTATCATCCTCTCTTATCCATCACTTTACATCCTCTTCCTCATCTCCCCTTGCATCACATCATCCATTTTGAGAGCACACCCGTGTTCTCTTCAACCCACATGTCCTCTCGAGGGGGCATCCTCAATCCCTAACCTTCATCATCACTCCCACCACCTTTCTTCCTAGTCATCCCTTTGATGATTGGGGCATCTTTCCTAATCTAACCATTTTCTTCTGGATTCTATGTTTTAATATTCTTTGAAATGATGCTACTTTGTAACACCATCTCAAAGAGGGGAAAAATGTAAACACCTAAATTTGGACACTTAATTTATCCAAATTTATTCTCTTTTGTCGAAACATCCTTTTATTTGAATTAATTAAGTAATATTGCTATTATCTAATTAATATCCTTAAAATCTTCTAAATCCCTAAGGTATTTAGTTGACAATTAAATACCTTACCCTCTTTAATCCCCCTTTCATCAAATAAATTAAATAAATAAATATTACATTTATTTAATTCCTCGCATGCCACATCTTTTTCTTAATCTTAATCAATCTCCTAATCTCTTCATTAGGGATGTGCACATGTCTAATCCTTGATTAAGATGTGTCACATCCTCCAACTTTTGCAAGGTAGATTCTAATCATCATTACCTTCTAATTATCTTCTAATTACTAATTAGTTAAGCCTAATTAGTACCTTGGTCAACTCTCTCCATCCCCCAAAGAATTTTTAATTCCTTTTCATTTGTCCAAGACTTCTCTCTTCCTCATGTGAATTTTTTAATTCACATTTATTCCTTCTAGAATCATTTTTTCTCATGCATCTTCTAGAATCTTTGACTAATCACATCAAGTCATATGTGGACAAGTGTTTCCCTTTTTGGACCTTGTTTTATCCATGAGATTCTTCCAATAATTCACATTTATTCACCCAAGATTCTTATCATCTCCCAAGGTACTTGTCATTTCTCCACATCACTTGTCCTTATTCCACCTCACTTGCACATCATCTCATCCTAGGCCACTTCACCTTTCACATGTCAAGATGTGAGGGCTTGTGAGTCCTCAACTCACCATAGCCCTTCATCTTGGCCTTGGTGGCTTAATCTTAGCCATTGAATTCTCTAAAAAATTCACATTCTTCTATAAATACCCCCTCTTCTAATGCATTTGAGAACACTTAGCCATTTGCAACCTTATGCTACCAAATTTCCCATTCAATTTGCAAGCATCATTTTAGCCACTTAGTCTCTAGCATTTGCATTCATCACATTGTTCAACTTGCATTTAGCCATCTCCATAGCCATCCAAGGAGCACACAAGCATTCAAAAATCAAGGGCCAACCAAGGTATTTCAATAGCACAAAGAAGGTATAATCATTTGTTATCATTTTATCTTATTTCTTTGTATTATCAATTCCTTAGGCTAATCTTTGAGGTGTCTTTTGTGTTTTTCTTTATTACATAATAGTTGTTTTACATCTTTAAGATAGGATAAACATTTAGGATCACACTATCAAAGTAAGTAAATAATGCAATAAGGTACCTTTATTTACCCTCCTTTAGCAAACAAAAATGTTAAAAAGAGCATGCAACTTCCAGGACGTGCCAAGAATGTCAAAGTGTTGGTGTAAAGAACCAAAGTGCAAGAGAACTTGAAAGAATGGAGAATGATAATAAAAGATTGAGAGAATCAAGAAGAATGAGAGCTAGATGGAATGGGAGTGACTAGAATGAAAGATGTAGTGAATAAAATGAAATAGATTGAATGAATGACAAAATGGAAGGTCTGAAAGAGGTATAGGCATGCAAAGGGATGTTCTCGATGTGCTTGCAAGCTATATAGGCATTACACTTCACAAGTAGGTAGGAAGTATAACATCTGAACAACTATAAGAAACTTTTCAAGATATTTTAGCGATGCACAAATGTCTACACAGCATGTTGTCATCCACAACAAAAACTCACTTTTAATGGTTGAGAATGAAAGGATCAAGGACAAAATCAAGGTTGGACAAAAAGGGTATTGCATTATTAAATTTAATTAATCTAAAAGGAATGTTTATGGAATACAAAATTGCATAAGGTACAATTTTTGACATTACACATCAAAATTAATATTTATTTTTATAAATAATTAGAAGAAAATTTTATATCCATAATATGAAATATATTTTAAAGTGCTTTGACTTTTCTAATGCCCTACACACACTTATATATTTTGTTTTAATACCCCACACTCATATATTCTGTTTGAATACCTCATAAATTGTTTGATAAATTTGCATTACATTAATTCCTCAATTCTTTAAATTTATGTATATTTTAATTAATACATTAAACCCTCAATTCATATATATTTTAATTAATACTCACACTCATATATTCTGTTTGAATACCTCATAAATTGTTTGATAAATTTGCATTACATTAATTCCTCAATTCTTTAAATTTATGTATATTTTAATTAATACATTAAACCCTCAATTCATATATATTTTATTTAATACTCAATATTTGACAATTTATAATATATGTGCCTTATAATATATAAGGCACACATATATTCACTAGAATCCACAATCTTCTAAATTTTATTTTATTTTTATAAAATATAAAATAATTAAAATAATCACCATCTTAAAACATATCATTTAAAAATAAAATATAAAATAATTAAAATAATCACCATCTTAAAACATATCATTTAAATTTCAATCATCTTAAAACATACCATGTCTAGTTTTTATATTAACATTGTATACAAATTTTATATAAAAAAATTTGTTTCCTCAATCCATGGAAAATTTTAAATAAATTTATTAAAAAAAAAAAAAACTTATTACACTTCCAAATGGATAGGCCTAATTAAGCTTCATCCGGAACTTAATTTGTGAAATTAAGAGTAACATATTAAATCTTATAGCAAACAACTGATTGAATTCAAAATTCAATTCTTTGACAAACTTTTTCCTGTATACATTCATGGTCGTATAGTTCGAGCAATACCAAAAGCAGCGGCCGATGCGAATGCCCCAATTACTGCAGTTTGAATGGCACTTCTGATGGGTTTATTTCCAGTGTAATAGCCCTTTACATAGCCAAAGAATAGCAAAGCTATCAACGTGACTATTACAGACATCATTAGGGCTTTTTCAGCAATTGGTATGAACATATAAGGAATTAATGGAACCAAACCTCCAATCACATAAGCTATAGCTATAGTGAATGCACTTTGCAGTCCCCTCATAGGATCTGGCTTCTCCAAACCCAGTTCAAATCTGAATTCCAAACCAAACCAAAAAAACAGTCATTACATTCTTCAACTAACGTACTTGAAAATGAGGGACACTGGGAAAACAAAAAAATTAACTTTAGTACAGATGGTTTGACCCAAAGTACAACTCAAAGCAGATTAATCTTTTTACTGTTTTCTTTATAATTTTTTATATCTGTTACATCAAAATTGTTTGAAGATGTATACAAGTAATTACTAGAATCAGTTGCTTTTACATCCTCTATATATGATACGATGCAAGATCAATTGCCTGCATTAATTGGAAGTAAATAGCTATATACTATTTAGAGAGATGTTTTTCCTAGCTTAGCCATCTTGGCCAGTGGGAAACTTCCCTTCCAATTTCGAAGTCAGAGACTCTGATAACATTACCCAATCTCAAAGTGGGTGCCGGATGATAGAAGAACTCAATAGGTGCGTTAGATACATATTATTAAAAAATTGAGAACAAATATATGGCAAATTGTGATAAACTCTTCTAATTAAGATATGATGAGTCAGTGATAATAACACCATAGAGCTGGACTTTTCAGTCTTTAATGCAGTTCAAAGTTGTCATCATTCCCTAGAGGATATATCCATAATGATGAAAGGATATATCTTCAATGCATTGCATCCTCTAAATAATTACTAAGAGGAAATTTAACATCTCTTCTAATGTAATGGCGAACTATTTTACATGAGATAACTTTTAAAACCAAGTCAAATTCTCAATATAGAGGATCCTCATCTTCTAGAACACTTTGAAAGAATGTGGTACACGATTGGTCAAAGTAGTGATGCAAGGGAATTCACAAACAACTCTACTGATTAAATTTGCGAAGGGGGATTCCAATCCAATGACTAAATTGCATGGACATTTTTTAAGTGCCTCCACGTTTACTTTTGAACTTTTTTTGCCTTTTTGCCTTCTCTGCCTTGAGATGGTGTTTCAACACTTGTTTTTATATATAGACTTAACCTACCCTATTTTCTGAGCTGCCTAGAAACAATCTGGAACAGGATTATGTGTATTTTGCTCCATTTTTCATAAAGCCAAAATTACGCTGTATAATCTGTTTTGTGACTGTTCATTAAATGAAAGTGATGAAACTACACCGACCAATGACCTTGGTTGAATAGAATAAAATCTACTAAAGCAAATAAACATGCATTTAATTTCTTTGGAGTCTGGTCTGCACAAAATAATGAAACTGGTAGGAAATGTTTTTCTGCTGTAAACAAAATAGAAGAGGACCAAACAAGTGCTAACCTCATCATAAATTCAAGCCAAGCATCAGGGCGCTTCCGTAGTGCATTGACAACAGGCCGATATTCATTGGGTTGCAATCCATATTTCGCAAGAATGTCTGCCACCTCCGCAGCCTCTGCAACCACATTACAAAATGTAATGAGAATCAATCATATACCAAATCATGCAAGGCCTGCTTCTGTAATTACACAACACTTACCAGTGTCTGGTACTGATATTATTTCTTCTTGCTCACGAATTCTCTCCCTCGTGTAATGATCAGCTTCACTTTTTGCTGCAAGATATCTGTAACACCCAATGATACGAATCATGGGAAGCAAGATGAAAAACTAATGTCAAACATTAATGCATATCAATAGTAACAAAACATATATATTATACCTTGCTCTTATAATTTTTTTAAATAGTCTGCCACATCCTCGTTGAATATTTAGCTCCACATAAATATTTCATAAATGTGTGTATCTATGTATATGACTAGCTGCTATGCCTTGTATAAGAACCCTTCTAAAAAAAAACCTTGCTCTTGTAATTTTTTTAAATAGTCTGCCACATCCTTGTTGAGTATTTAGCTCCACATAAATATTTCATGTATGTGTATATCTATCTATATGACTATCTGCTCTGCTTTGTATAAGAACCCTCCTAAAAAAATCTTAGGCAGGGGTCCCAGGAGCTGTTCTGATTAGTCTGCCTCAGGTGTTCCCATGCAACTGCAAAACAGTAGAGGACACAGAACGTCATCACCTGAAAGCTCAGGCACTGATTGGTTTGAAGGAAGATTTTCGTATAAATGTAGGTTAGGGGGCTAGGACATTGCAGAAGTTGCAGGGTATAACTAAGCCCTAAAATATCAAATTGCATTTGATCGAAATTATTCTATTCTTATTTTCCAATTTTCTTTTGCAATCAGAAATCCTAAATTTTCTCTGTAATTGTATTTCTACCAAATGTTAAAATATTTAGAACCATTTCACGGCAGATGTGCTCCACTATTATCTCAGGCTCTCAGCTAAACCCTCTGAAAAAGTATCAATGACGTACAAGGTTATTAATCACATGCTTTCTGAATTATAACATTTAATTTTCCATTTAAACTTTAGAGTGCATTAGGTGATTCTGAAAGAAATAGTCAAATAATATAGTTTCATAATCAGCTTGTCATGTCATTTCCATGACAGTTTTGCTTCCTAAAATATAATATGTATGAAGAAAATAAAAATCACCTCCACCAAACTACAGAAAAGTTCGGGGAATCAGAAATTGTGTTAAAAGAGAGCTGGTTCCTCTAAAGGTTGTGATTATATTTGATAGATTGAAGGTTTTTACATCAATTGCATTTTATTAATCTTTTGTGGTTATATATTTCTTCGTAGTGAAGAAATATCGGGGGAATTTAATTTATATTGTATTAATCTTTTGTGGCTGTAAGTTTATTGTTGCTGAAAGGTTATTTGACCAGTATCAGCCCCTACTTGTTTCCCATTCTCTTTCTACAAGACGGACGGCCCTTGGCATTTATGTGTGGATTGTTGGGAACTCAACAAAATCTCAATCAAGAATAGGTTCTCCATGAACTACTTGATGAATTGCAGGGGATGTGAGGTTATTATGTGTGGATTTTTGGGAACTCAACAAAATCACTTTCAAGGATAGGTTCATCATTCCTATGATTGATTCCTGATCTACTTAATGAGCTACACGGGGCTTGTTCTTTTCTAGATCTACTCTAGATATCACCAAATCCACTTGCATGATAGAGATATTCCAAATGACTGCCTTTCAGAATCATTAAGGCCACTATGAATTTTTCCAAAGGACTGCCTTTCAGACTCATTAAGGCCACTATGAATTTTTGGCTTGTTCTTTTCTAGATCTACTCTAGATATCACCAAATCCACTTGCATGATAGAGATATTCCCAAATGACTGCCTTTCAGACTCATTAAGGCCACTATGAATTTTTGGTTGTCATTTGGCCTTTACTAATGCCCTTCACTTTTCTGAAGCCTAGTGAACACAAATTTTCAGCCATTTTTCAAAAATTTACTTTGGTCTACTTTGATGGCATTCTTTTTTATAACGAATTTGAGGAGAGTTCCTCTTCCACCTAGATCAAACCCTCCATTCTTTCAAAAATTATTTTGCTCTAATTTGATGGCATTCTTTTTTATAACGAAATTTAGGAGAGTTCCTCTTCCACCTAGATCAAACCCTCCATTCTTTCAAAAATTTATTTTGCTCTAATTTGATGGTATTCTTGTTTATAACATCTCCGTTCTTTCAAAAATTTACTTTACTCTACTTAGACGGCATTCGTGTTTATAAGATTCTTGTTTATAACGACATATGAGAAGAGCCCCTCTTTCCACTTAAATCCAACTTCAAGTTCTTTTTGAGAACAAGTTGTGTGCTAAGTGTTCCGAGTGCTCTTTTGGCCAAATAAGGATTATCTTGGGCATATTATATGCCCAATTGAGTGTGTCTATGTTAAACTTATCAATATGGCAGCTTTGAAAATTGGCACAAACCCAAACTCTCAAAAGTATTAAAGATTCTTGGACCACACTAGTTATTGCAGGTATACAATCAAATTATTTCACCATTGACCACTCTTAAAAGAAAAATGCTGAAGCAAATGCATAGGATTTTGAGTCCCTCAAATAGGCTATGTACACTATGCCCGTTTCAGTACCACCTAACTTTTCAAAACGTTTTAGCATTCAAAGTGATGCTTGTAGTAGTGGCATTAGTGTTGTATGAATACAAGATGGGTACCCACTTGCTTTTACTAGACAAGTAAAAATCGACTCTAGTTGAAAACTTGCTAATTCTAAATGTTGGCCATTCTCCATGTGAAGAAATGGAGGCCATGTCATAGCCTTAAGTGATTTTTGGAAACACGTATCTCCTAAACAACAGAGCCCAAACTTCTAGGCTATAATTATGAAATTTTCTAAAAACAGGGAAGGAGAATGTGGTGGTTAATTCTATGTTCTGCCAATTATTGGTTCCAATTAGTCCAGTGGGAATGACAACAAATTCAATACTTCAATAGCTTATTCATCAACTACAACATAGATCTCCAACCAAGTCGAGCTCCACTTGGGATGGTAGTTACTTGCGGTACAAACGGAGAGTTTTTCTCTTGTTTGCAATCCATTGCCTTTCACAAGGCACTCTAGGTTCTTGAAGACATGTGAATGGATCAATGCACTTTCTTCTAGATTGGTATGAAAAATGACATCAAGAAATTTATAGCCGAATGCGATAATGCAAACTCCATAAAGGTGAAACTCTCAAACCCCTAACCACACTACAACCATTGCCTATTCCAACTACCATACTGATCGACATATCTATAAATTTTGGATTTCCCAAATCTAGTGGCAAGAGAGTTATTCTAGTAGTGGATGATCATCTCTCCAAATATGCCCAGTTCTATTCCTGGTTCATCCATGTATTCCTGGCTCATCAATATATTCCTCTGTGGTTGGTAGTAACTTCTTGTACAAAGGGATGATTGTTCCCTCTGCTACTTCACTCTCAGCAATCCATTGTTGAATTACATGCCTCCACTTCTACAAGGCAATTTGGGTTCTTGAAGACATATGAATGGATTGGATGGTATAAAAATGACATCAAGAAATTTGTGGCCAAATGTGATACATAACAATGCCATAAAGATTATATTGTAAAAACTCCATGCAAATTACAACCATTGCCCATTCCAGCTGCCATATGGATTGACATTTACATTAATTTTGTTGATGGATTGCCCACATCTAGCAGCATTGCCCACATTCTAGTGGTGGATTGTCTCTCCAAATATGACCATTTCTACAATCTAAAGACCTTAAAACTATTTCATTTACACGTGAAACACAGAGTTAAGTGATAAAAGCTTTTCAATTTTAAAATAAATAATTAAATAAATATAAAATGGTTTTATAGTTCACAAAAATGTGGCCTACTTTAAAAAGGTGGTTTTATGAAGATTTAATGAACTTCGATAAAATAAAATAAAATCTCATCATGAAAAATAAAAGTAGTTACTATTTAAAGAAAGGGCTAGAAACTTCCTCCAGGTTTTTGCTACATAACATCAATAAAAGCATCTGCAATATTGAAATTCTGCGCTAAAATTTTAATAATAATTTACGCCTAAAAGTTCTTAACAAAACTTAAATCCATAGATTTTAAATAACCCCCTCCAGAAAATCACAACCTAAACCACTTGTGAGGTTCACGAGATCTATTCAATAATTATGTTTTCTGCATTTCTATAACAATCACATAAATTCACATTTTTAAATAGAAAAAGTCAGATGAATCCACTAAATCAACAGTATCGCCTAGAGTAGCGCAAAATTCCAAATGTGCGAGGCGCAGATTCATTCCAGGTTGGTTGGATTTCATTCCATAGAGCTTGGAATGCATATACACCGTCCAATACACTAGTTTGACAGGAAATTTGCACTCCTTTAGTCAACACCCATTTTCCGATAAGATCTACAAGCGATTCATTGCATTTTCTGAATCTACATTACTAGAAGACTGGAAAAGGTGAATAAACAAACGATCAGTATCAAGCGATTCATTGCATTTTCTGAATCTACATAATTAGAAGAGTAAAACACGTGAATAAACAAACGGTCAGTATCAAGCGATTCATTGCATTTTCTGAATCTACATATTTAGAAAGGTAAAACAGGTAAACAAACAAATGATCAGTATTCGATAACAACTATATTATAACAATATTTTCTAAGCCTTCTAGTGCAGTCTCGAACAGGGAGCGCTTTAACTAACGTTTTGCAAATATTTCAAGATCGATGCTCAATTTAAATTGTAAAATGGGATAAAAGCATCCTAACCACGTCCAGAAGCCAGTCCTGGACTTTAAATGCCCCTATATATCAAAACAAAAATAATATTTGAAAAAATCTAAATAACAATCACATAAATTTAAACTTTTCAAAGATAGATAAAATGCCTGATCCACAGGCGATCGTTTTCTAATAGATCTGAGCTAAATATGATAAAAAGAAAGCAAAGAAAAAGACAAATTAAAAAAAGAAAAAAGAAAAAGAAAAAAGCAAAAAGCAAAGAAAAGAAAAAGAAAAAGCTTACCCGCCGAGTCCCATGGAGATGGCCCCCGCAGCGACTTCTGCCAGTCCAGCAGTGACGATAATGGAAGAGGACGCGGTGGCAGCGGAAATTTCCTGTCTTTAGTAATATTCTTTCTGTCTGTAGTAATATTCTCCTGTTTTTATTTTATACTGGTCCATTACTAATATTCTCCTGCCTTTATTTCGATATCGAAATGCACCAGTCCATTTTCATTACCTACCTATTTTAACTTATTTATTTTATATAAAATGTAATAAGAATATCACCTCAAGAATTGAAAATATATGCTTGACGTTGCACCCAGGGTAAGATTGGGTTTTATGTAAAATTTAATAAGAATATCACCTCAAGAATTGAAAATATATGCTTGACGTTGCACCTAGGGTAAGATTGGGTTTACTAGTTTGGTTCGTATGTCATATAGAAAAGCGTTCAGTCTTTTCACATTTATTAAAGTTTTGCCTTTAGTTTGGTGCGTATGTTATATAGAAAAGTGTCTAGTCTTTTTCACAGTTATTATAGGTTCTTTTGTTTTGTTTTTCTTTACTTACTGTTTTTGTTTTTTTAAATCGAAATATATGTTTAAAAATATTATTTTATTATATAAATATAATATTTATTTTAGATTTTAAAAGTAAGATGAACTTTATATAATAGAATAATAAAATTTAAGATAAAGATAATTTAATAATTTTAATTAATTAATAGATTCTAGATAATAAAATAAAGTTTTTAAGATTTTATTGATAATGTTTTTATTAAGGTTAAAGTAGGTTTTGAAGGATCTGAAATCCTTTACAAACAAGTTTTGAGGGGAGTCAAACAAATTCTAATTAATTAATATATTTAGATAATAAGATAAAGTTTTTAAGATTTTATTCATAATATTTTTGATTAAGGGTAAAGCAGGTTTTGAAGGATTTGAAATCCTTTACAATCAAGTTTTGAGAGGAGTCAAACAAAAACCAATCTACAACAGAAAATATGCACAACAAAGATAGATCCTAAGCAAGGAACAACAGCAAGCACTAGCCAACAACTAGATCAAAACTTTATACATGTTTCCAAAGATGCAAATACAATACATCACCATCACTATTATCATTCTCCACCACAACTAGAGCAAAGAGGACCATATTGAGAAAAGGGTGGCAACCACTCCCTATCAGCAACACCAACATATCTTAGTGCAAGAACAAAAAGCCATGTCAAATCTCATCCCCCACCATATCTCCCCACCTCAATAGGAGAATAAAAGAAGAAATAGAAAAAAGGGCAGCAAAAGTTCCCTTACATCTTCTCCAAACCTTTCCAGCAATATCATTCTCCGCCTCAATAGGAGACACTAGAAATGGATAAGTAGGAAAAAGCAAGCAACAGTCCTGCTGCACACCATTAAACTCCAAAATAGCAACCTCATAACCAATGAAAAAGATGGAAAAAAGGGCAAAAAAAGTCCCCTTACACCTTCTCTAAACCTTTCCAACAATATCATTCTCCACCTCCATAGGAAAAAAATCCACCTCAATAAGAAATGCTAGAAAGGGATGAGCAAGAAAAAAAAGACATCAATCTTGTTGCACACCATTAAACTCCAAAACAATAGCCATAGAACCAATGAAAAAGATGGCATCGCAAACCAAGAACACTGAGGCATCAACAAACCTTCCCACCATTGCATCTAAGTTAGACCAAATGAGTTGACCTTACCAAAGGAAAACAACCCTCTACAAAGATATTAACCACGAGTTCTCTAGAACCCACAACAACACAAACAAGATTATTCTCAAAGCAACATTTCTAAGTTTAAGGAACACCTTCAAACCCTATAGGGTGTTTCAACAACATCACAAAAATGGTGCAAAAAACCATCCTCAAAAAGGATCCTCTCCACCTTGATAGGAGAGTTGATAGAAAAAGAGCAGATAGAGTCCCCTTTCAAAAATACTTAGCCTCACAAGTAAAACCCTTATCCACTTCTATAGGAAAGGTCTCCACTTCAATAGGAGAAGCCAGAGAGGGATCACTAAGGCAAACAACAATAGGAGCATAAGGAATATACTAGCAAGGTGAGGCCATCAGTATTAGGCATGCTCTCATTGATACCAGTTTAGCTCTCAATGTATATAGCATTGACTTATTACCTAAAATTAAAATTGATTCTTCTTCTCTTATTGGTTCTTCTTTGTACATTTGTGGATTTGATAAAAATGGATGACAAGCTCTAGGAACAATAATCTTGCCTATGAGTTTGGGATTTGTTACCATACCCACCCTGGTGTATGTTATGCTAGGACCTTTACCTTACAACATTCTCTTGGGAAGACCTTGGATTCATGATTTAGGGGCAATCACTTCTACCTTACATTATTTTGTGACATTTGTTGCTAATAGCAAAGTAATTACAATCAAGGCTAGCCCAAACGCTATTCACTTGTGTGAAATGGCACCTACTAGTCAATTCTTTATTGCCCGTAGTCTTAAAAACATTGTTCCTTTGTTATCTTCTAATGTGCTAACATCTTCCCTAGTAGTGTATGTTTCAAAAGTCACTCATGAGATAGATGTCCCTAAGGAAGATCATCCTATAGCAAAGAATCCTAAGTCTAACCCTTCCACTTCTTCTAAATTGAACAAATGTCTTGGTGATGCCTAGAGATCCTTGGAATTTACTGAATCCTTTATTAAGGAGTACAAAGTAGATCCTATCCACCTAGACATTTTGATGATCTCATACACCTCCATTAAGAAAGTTGAATTTCCTCCCACTAAGGAAGATGATCATGCTCCTGCTAAGGAGAATGGTCACACCTTTGCTAGGGAGAATAATCATGCTTCTATTAAGGAGGCTAGTGTTTGCATTCATGCTAAGAAGGAAGGTGACCATGTTCTTGAGTATAATACCTATAGTTGGAATGATGCTCTTTACGTTGATCCCCCAGCTTCCCAAGAATTACAAACATGTTATGGCCCTAGTTTTTAATCTTCTTTCTAAATATGGTTATGGAGGTAATGGTTGTGGACATAATGAGAAAGGTATTAAAGTCCCCATAGAATTTGATTCTCATGGGTATAAGATTGGACTTGGATACTATCACTCAAAGTCTAAGTGGAGACCATGGTTGAATGTCAACATGATTTTTGTCGAGCCTCCCTCTCTTGAAATGGTTCATCCTGAATTAATTAAAAATAAGATGGACTCTAACAAAGTTCCTCTAGATGTACTCTCTTTAGAGGAAGCACTAGAAGAATTCTTAGGTTCCTACTCTCATTTACCTACTTATCAACATGAATGAAGATTCCCTTACCACTTGAATAAATAGGAATATTTTGGAGAATTTGTTATGAGTATTGATGAGCATGGTCCTTTATCTAATGTCACGGATGATGATACTTTTGCACCTCATCCTAAGGATCATAGTTTAATCTCCCTAAAAGAGATACTTTTGACATCTTTATGGACCACAAATCTTTTGAAAAAGTAATTAGGGTTATAAAATGTTTTTCTTTGGAAAAGTCTAAACAATATTTTAATTTATTACATTCCCATCCTAGTATTTTTTCTTGGTCATATGAAGACATGCTTGATATCAATGAGTCCATGGTGGTTCACAATATTGTCCTATGTCCTGACGCTAATCCTGTTAATAAAATTTTCATAAGATGAATCCAAAGGTTGCTTTATCAGTTAAGAATGAGATAGAAAAGCTTCTAAAAGGTGGTTTTATCTATCTTATCAACTATTCACCTTGGATATCGAATATAGTCATTGTTAGTAAA
The DNA here is from genome assembly GCA_007258455.2 of Sequoia sempervirens. Lineage (NCBI taxonomy): Eukaryota > Viridiplantae > Streptophyta > Pinopsida > Cupressales > Cupressaceae > Sequoia > Sequoia sempervirens. Next base: position 227,007,872 of record VDFB02379711.1, read on the forward strand.
CCTGATGGTTGTATTTGTATTTGCATATATTTTTGTGATCTTAATAAGGCTTCTCTTTAGGATGAATTTTTGTTGCCTAATATTGATATGATTTTGGAATCAACCATAGGTCGTGCCTTATTGTCCTTTATGGATGACTTCTCGAGTTATAATCAAATTTGTATTGAAACCCAGAGGATCAGTATAAGACAACCTTCACTACCCCTTGGGGTAGTTTTTGTTATGTAGTCATGTCATTTGGGTGAAAGAATGTTAGAGAAACTTACCAATGAGTGATGACTCTTATCTTTCATGATTTCATTCATAAAATCCTAAAAGATTGCATTGATGATATCTTGGTTAAGTTTATGAGTCATCAAGACCATGCCGAAAATCTTCATCTTATCTTTGAAAGGCTTCAACTCTATAAGATAAGCCTAAATTCCCTTAAGTGCGTCTTTAGCATAGATGTCTGCAAGATTTTAGGATTTACTATCTCTCATCACGAAATCAAAGTCAATACAAATAAGATTGATGCAATTGTTAACATGCCACCACCTAAAAACATCTATCGACTATGTAGTTTGCAAGGGAAGATTTAGGCAATTCATAGATTCATATCTCAACTAGCTAATCACACCCTTCAATTCACAAGTTTGTTGAAGAAATATGTCTATTTCTTATGGGATGATGAGTGAAAAAAATATTTTGAGCTAATCAAAATTCATTTTTCCAATCCTCCTATCTTGATGTTAACTATGTAGGATGGACTCTTTTTACTTTATATCTCTGCATCACCTCATGCCTTAGTAGCTTTATTAGCTCAACATGACAATGATGGTAAATAAAGAGTGGTTTATTACATTAGTCATATTCTGATTGATTATGAGACTCGATATTCTACCATGGAGAAACAATTTCTTTCTCTTGTAATCGCTACATAGAAGCTTCGATATTATCTTCTCCATGTTGAAACCCGTGTGATTGTGAAATGTGATCTTCTTAAACATCTATTTACTAGAACCGGTCTTTTAGGATGGTTGGCAAAATGGGTCATTTTTCTCTCTAAGTTCAACATTAAGTTCGTAACTGAGAAAGAAATTAAAGGACAAGCTATTGTTGATCAATTGTTGGAAGCTCCCTCATCCCATTCCTTCCCTAATTTGGATTTATTTTTGGATGAAAATATCTTCATATTGGACCATGAATCTATATGGGAGATATACTTCAATGGATCAAGATATCAAACTAGCTTCGAGGTAGGTGTAGTTTTAATCTCATCTGAAGGGAAGTGATTTCCTCTACCCTTTTGATTAGAATTTCACCGCACTAACAACATCACTAAGTATGAAGCCCTTATTGCCAACTTGTGTGTTGTGATAGCAATAAACGTTAAACATATTCACATTCATGGTGATTTCAAACTTATTATAAATCAAATTATAGGTACATATCAGGAAAAGAAAAATAAAATATCTCAATATCAAGATTTGGCTTTATCCTTGCTTGATCGCTTCTCTTCCTTCACGATAGACAATGTCCTTAGGACAAAAAATTGTCATGTGGATGCAATAATAGGTACAACCTCCCTTGTACCCTCAAATGATCTAGCATAGAAAAGTACCACTTCATGGTTCACATTCTTTGTTCTCATGTTGTCTCAGATCATCTTGAACCCAATAGTCTTGTGTGTGCTCACATAGGCTTAGGGTAATGGTATGCTCACATTTACAATTAGTTGAAGATTGGAAATTTTCCTGAAGATGTGACTAAAAACACTCACACTCAGATACACAAAATTTCAATCCAATACATTATCTTTTATGATATTTTCTTCATTGTCTCACTAAAGCTAAAATACGCCTTGCCTTTCAAGAAGCTCATTTGAGCTCTAGACATGGATACTTTAGTGGGAGGTCCATAGTGAGTACAAGCTAATTCACATTGGATATTATTGAAAAATAAGGAAGTAAGAATCCTTTGCCTTTGTCGAGAAATTCCCTCAATACCAACAACATAGAAATCTTATCTGAGCTCCTGTAGAAGAGCTTCAAAATCAAACCTCTCCTTCGCCATTCATGAAATGGGGGTTGGATATTATTGGAAAAATATCACCTCCTTCTAAAGGAAATACCTTCATCATCACTACTATTGATTACTTTATGAAATGGGTTGAAGTTGTTCCACTTTGATCCATGAACACTGAAGTAATCTGTAACTTTCTTCTAAACAATATCATTGCTCATTTTGGATTGCCTTTTACCCTTGTTTTTGACAATGGTACTTCATTTAAGAATAAAGAGGTGAGATAATTCTTAAGAAAAAATCATATTCAACATCATTTTTCTACACCATACTACCCTCAATCTAATGGCTAAGTTGAAGTGTCTAATAAAACTCTTGAGTTGATTCTTTGGAAAACAATAAATGAACATGATAAAGACTGGCATACTTAATTAATGTATGTCTTGTGGGCCTACCATATGAGTGTTCATACAACTATTGGTACAACCCCATACAACCTCATGTATGGTGTTGAGACTATCATGCCTCTAGAGTTGGAAATTTCATCTCTGTGAGTTTCCCTTAAAGGGTTAATTGGTGATGACACTTACCATGTTGAATGTCTAAACCAACTTGAGTTTCTCGATGAGCACTGATTTTAGGCCCTCAAACATCTCCAATATTATCAAAGATCCATTTCTAAATGTTACAATCAAGGTGTTCTTTGTCTCACTTTCAAGGTAGGTGATCTTGTTCTCTATGAGAATTAAAGGAATGTAAATGTGCCACCTGATCAAAAGGGGAAATTCAACCCTAATTGGTTAGATCCTTACATAATCATCTTTGTGTATGGTTCTAGTGCATATGGACTATCATCTATGGATGAAACACCTCTGAAAGAACTATTCAATGCAATGCATCTTCATCGATACTATGCATAAGGTATACGCGACATGCATATGACACTCATTCCTCTCTAAGAATCATAGTTCATCATGCTATGATATTTTTTCATCAACGCATGTATTATCTTTTTAATTTGTGCTATGATGTAAACATGTGTATGCAATTAATTTATTTAATTATAAATTATATATACATGTGTTTTGTTATTATGCTATGTATTTGTGCATTGTGTTTGATTAAGTCTTTTGGCTTGGAAATTAGATCATCATTGTATTTAATTAACCATGCATCCATGTGTGTTTATTAAATAATGATAGCATCTAATCTAAACATACAAATATAAACATAAATCCATCACATAATCATACATGAAACAAAAGTCCACATAAAAGAACACCACGATGATGATCAAAAACCTTATATATATATATATATATCTCAAAAATTTCATGTGTAAGTATCAAACCCACTGTGTCAAAATGTGGTGTATGTATATATGCATGTGAATCTATGCATCAAAAATACTATACATCCAAAAATGATATGGAATACAAAATTGGGCCTCTAGCCCTTAGGTGCGTGGCTCCTCGAGCCCTCTAGCATTGGTGGTGGAAAAGGAGGGTGTTGGATAGATGTATACAAATGTGACTGATGTGCCCATGACATGGATATGCTCCATGATCACAGTCCTTATATCTCTCCTCTGAGATCTACTGCATCTTATCATAGCTATGTGATTTTCTCTTACAACAAAGCCTCTCACTCATGATCTTAAGACAACTCCTCTTGGAGCTGCTACACTTGAGGACTAGCGAGTGTCATCTTTGTTTCCTCTACCTGCCTACTGAGCTCATCAACTTGGCTCTAAAGGGTAGCACATGCCACCTCAAGACTCTTAGCTTGCATTATGACCTAGGCTTGCTCAAATAAGGCAGTGAGGAGCTCTGTCATTCACTGATCCCACTTCCAAATCATGGAAGTCAGCTTGGTAGTCTACTACACTACCTCCACTCGAGTGTCCTTGTATGTCACCCTCAAGCACTCTACAGGCTTGAAAAGTGGGTATGCCACCCTACTAATGGAGGTTTGTATGTGTCAAGGACAAACCCCTAGATCTAGATAGCTCGAGCCACCTCTATAATGCATCACCCAATGAAAGTGACCCACTCCTATGTATCCACTACAACCACAAAGGAAATGGCCAATATCAATACCATATCATATAAACATCAATATATATATATATATATATATAATAAATCTAAAATAAAAGTAAGGAAATGAAATAACATATATCACACTCATGCCTGGGTCCCCAACTTGCTAGTGTGGATCAAGGGGTGGTGCTACATGCTTAGCCCTACTATTACGATCGAAGGAGGTGCAACTGCCTGGATGCTAGGTAGCATCGATGAGAGAAGAATTGTGGGTGGAGGTGATGACACCCATCATCACTACTTTGACCTCTCTAATGCTTCGCCCAGCTCTGCCTCACCTTCCTCACTGTTGTTGTTGAGACCCATTCCTCTTAACCCTTAAGTGCTAGAAGTGTCACCCATGGGGTCATCTCCTGGGAAAATTGGGGCTAGAATTATTGTCGACCACCACTCAACAAAGCCATGGGTGATTCTGACATCATCAGTCGGAAGGGCCAAGGGTTGGTCATTATCATCTGATCTATCGTTGTTGAGTGTTATGCATTTTTCACACATGCCTCACTTAAACCGAGGACCCCACTCTTTATTTTTGCTTTTTGTTGGGTTGGTATATGCTCAATTTTCTTTTTCCTTCACTTTTGGGTCTAATGATCAAAATTTATTTAAATTTGAGAAGTCTCCATGATTCCTTGATGATTGGCCAAAGTTTCACCAAGTTTGGGCAAGCTGCAAAAATTTTCTTGTGGGTTTCCTTTGTGCAGAAGTCGGGCTTGTCTATGCCATTTGTGGAAAAGTTGATGTGGGATACCGTTCATAGGATGCCATCATCTCAACACCGTCGGGCTTCACATCTACATGTGTGGCATTCATATTCTTATTTTGCACACGACATCAACCTACATAGCGTCCACTTGTTAGGTTTCTACAATTAGGGTGTCACTTGTGTTTTTCAAAAGAACTTGCATTTATTACTAGCATTTATGACGTGAAACTCTATAAATAAGTGGCCGATCGATTTCATTTTCACCCTTTCCATGTGACGAAATTGGAGTGCTCTTTTTGTTATTGTTGTGAAGATTGTTAAAGGTTTGGTGCCTAGCATTTTCTCCTCTGTTTGCATAATTACTAGGTTTGAAGTCTTTTGAATCTACCACTTGAGTTTATAATTTGCACTTCCGTCATTATTAGGGTTTTGAGTGACCACTAGTCAAACCTACACATTAAAATCCTCTCCATGAAACCTTGTTTCAAAGGATTGTTATGAACAAAGCATGAATTTGTGTCAATGCAGAGTAGTGGATGTGAGATGCCACCTATTGATGAGTCATTTCAACGACATAAATTGTAACAACATCTGCTTCCATGAATCCCACATGAGTCACTCACACATTATAAACTTTGCTTTGAAAGTAAAAACTTAAAAAGTGTCTAAGTGTTAAACTCAACGCAAAAACTCTTGTGCGGGAAGCCACCCACAAAATGTCAATCCATGCAAGTCGTTCCAATGACATAAATTTTTTTGGCTTCTGCTCCCATGGAATCCACATGGGTAGAATTCGTAATCAATCTAATTTGCAAATAGATCACGTTAGGACACAAATTATTGACATTATTTTCATGAAAGATTCGACAAGTTTAGGTTTAATGAAAAATACTAAGTAAAAGGACCTTGCAAGAATTGCTATGCAGGAAGCCACGTGTGGGTTTCCATATCCTTCAAGCCATTTTAATGGCCTAACTTTAAACGACATCTGCAAGCACAACTTCCGCATCCAATTTTTCTACATCACCCAAGCAAACTTCCAAAACTATGAAAAGTTGATCCTATGATTTCCCACGTGGAAAAACAAGCTTAGTGTTGATTTGAGCCTTAAAAATTCAAGTGTCTTAAGTCTTTGTGGGTATTCCCTTGTGGGAGGCCACATGCGGATTGCAAAACTTTCACAAGCCATTTTTAGGGCATAACTTTAAATGACATTCATGTGTTCGGCTTCCATATTCTAACTTTCTACAAAACTCAAAACGATGGAATTCACAAGTTTGATGATTTGACATGGCTTTGATTTGATGTTCCCACATGCCAAATGACTTCACACCAAAATTCACTAAATGTTGATCGATTGTGGAAAATTTGGTGTTGGAAGCCATTTGTGGATTGCTAACTCCTACAAGCCATTTTTATGGTATACACCTAACCGACATCCGCACTGACAACTTTTGCAGTGGGATTTTCCATAAAATTCAAGATGACAAATTTTATGAGTGATAATCTTAAACATCTTTGAGTCATATTTTTCATGTTCCTAAATACATTTTTATTTAAATGACTTAGCAATTTTCTAATTTGCAGAAATGTAGTTGTGGAATGCCATTGCACTGACACCACTACCAATGGCTTCCGCATTGACGACACCCGCATTGCTCTAGCTTGCAAAACGAACGAACCCACAAAAGGATAGAAATAGTCAGAAATGAGTGAACTTAATGATTTCTCTTGGATACTTGATGTATTAAATGATGTTTTGTGATGATTTAACTAACATTTTGCTTCTCCCCAATTTGTCAAGGTAATTATTATGTGTTCTTTGTGCAGGATTTATGGAAAAGACTGAAAAGACTAAAAAACTAGGAAAAACACTTGGGCCACAAAGAATGAGAAGGAGAAAGAGAAAATGAAGTGCAAATTTCACAAACTTGAGTGTACCTCGAAGATCAAAACACAATGGGATAATGTAATACATATTTATTTAGGGTAGATAAACATTGATGAATTCCAACAATGTGTCTTGGTTCAACCTCAGAATGAAAATTCATGGAAAATAAAGAAAAGTGGTATCGCCTGAGCAATAGGCTTTCCCCCTGGCTCTGATTAGTCCAGAATTAATCTTCGAATGCCGAGAATGCTACTACAAGGAAACTAGGAGAATAGTAACTATTGATGAGAGGGTATTGGCCAATCTAACACCCATGTCGATTGGGAAAACTTTCGAGATCCCTTCGTTCGATAAGATGGAAGACTACAAGAAGGGGTACATGGAAAATGTATGGAAAGAAAATCCTATGGATTGCAATAAAACAATATATCAAACATATATGCTTGACCCTCGCCTTGGCACAGGCAAGCTGACCCAAAAGCTTTATTGGGGTGACTTCATGGAGGAGGTTAATAATTTAGTAACACTCCTTAGTAGGGTAATGGGACTCCCAAACTTTTACATCTTTGAGGAATGGATGTGGTACTTCGTAGAGGAAATCCTAAGGGGAGATACAAGGTTTCATTGGGAAAAAATGATAAATAATAATATTCATGCCCAACTTGTAATGGTAAAGAAGACTCAACAGTTTAATATGACTTCCTACATTGTCTATCTACTAGCAAAAAAAATTTCATACAAGGGACCGACATGCGTATGGGACCTTGAAATGAGGAAAGGACTAACTGTTGTTTATGATTGTATCAATAGCTACAATACATGGATTTCAAAAAGAACTATAGGCGAGTGAACAATGCCTTCATCATGCATATTCTGTAGACACTAGCAAATGATTTTAGAAAAAGATTATCACATTGTTCTAAAGCTTTAATAAAGAACTTTGAGTACTGGTTCATCCAGTTTCCCTAGTTCACCTACTTAAGAGTTGAAGGTTTCTCAGGGTTCCCATACTAGCTGCCTAGATATCCAAGTGACAGAATAATTCTGTTAAAACTTACACAACAACTGAAGGCTTCACATCTGTCATTACAATTGAAACATCATGTGGATGAGTCCCTTATCCCAGATCACCTTTGGTCAAGGGTTATACTTGTTTCCTTCAGCCCATTGTGCATAGTATTCAGAAAAAAAAGATTTTAGAGTATGATCTGCGTTGAACACTGAACAAGGAAGCAAAGACCCATGGGGGAAATTGAAGAAACGGGTTGGGAGACAACACACTCATATGGTGCATATTGAAGATTTTTGGGCCAACTATGACAATGATCGCAAGGTTCATAAATGACTCTATATGAGAATGACAGTCAAATTTATAAGGACTCTCAATTTATTTGTTGTCCCAAACCAAGTTGTAGAGGATGATAATAATCTTGATGAAAAGGCATTTATTGCTATCGCCAAGGCTCCCGTACTAATAATTGATTGGGAAGAGGAGGAGGTAATGCATTTGCACATAATCATGCACCTGGTAATGTAACATACCAAGTGGTAGTTAGATGATCAAGTGCCTCAATTAGAGAAATATGGTGTTGAATTGACCTATGAAGAATGGGAAGTAGAAAGAGTTTAGAAAGTGAAACAAAAAGCAAGGCCATGGCCAATTCATCGAGTGAAGCACGAAATCTCCACCAACCACTTGAGTGAGGAAGAGGAAGAAAGTAGCAGAAAGGAAACCCACCGAGAGGCAATGAATCTATACAAGAAAGACGATAGAAGGGAAAAGGCCACCAAAGAAGGCCAAGAAGACAGGAACCTTTGTTCCTAAAATGGAGATGATCAAAGAAGATCCCTTTCCTCTCGAAGAAGATCCAAAACCACAATCATCATCTCCATCCATTGCACTGTCAATTTCTACTCCACCTCTACTTCCCATATCATCTCCACCCACTGTGGACATCTCGGTCCACCTCACCTCTACCATTCCAACCACCTTCATGATTGTGACTGATTCTTCCTCTTCGACCTCATCTTCCCCATATTCTTCTTCACTTCCTACTCTACTCCCCATTTTCTCCACCTTTCCTCCCACTATTTCTATTGCCCCTTTGGTGCCAACCACTTTTCCTGAATCCTTTGTAGCTTACTTATAGAATATTCCTCAGAGCTTGTAAGAGACTTTGTTTTCTACAAAGGAAAATAAATTGATGTCCAACTAATTGTCATCCTACCAACTCCTCCCCCTCCTGCTGAGCCATCCAAGATGGAAGCTACTAAGAAGATATGGGAAGAAATGCAAAAGAAAGGTAAAGAGTAGTTGAGGTAGTAGAAAATTCTGTGGATTTGGATACAAATGATTATTACAAGCATGTAGATGAAGGGTTGTGAATTGTTGACTTGGATGAGGCAGCTTCATATGATGAAGGAAAACAAACCCTGAAGGAGGGGGACCTAAGCAATACTTTTAATGAGCACCTTGGCTACGAGGGAGAACTGAAAGATGAACAAAATGAAGAAGGGCCCCATGAAATAGATAAAGAAATAGATCAGCATGATGAAGAGACTCAAGATGTTAAAGAGGAAAATTTCAATGAAGGGAATACTAAACTTGCTCAAGAAACAAAAACCAAGCATGGTAAAGGTGAAGAAACAACACAAGAAGAGGAGAATCTTGAAAAAAGAAATATAGAGACTGCTCAAAAAGTGGAAGTTGAGCATGATAAAAGAAAATAAATAGTACAAGAGGAAGAGCATATTGAAGAAGAAAATAACGTTTAAGATGCTTCAAAGCATGGGGAGGACAAGCCTTCAAAAGATCATGAGGATGAGCCATCAAAAGATCATGAATTCAACACTACATCCTCTGATCAACAAACATAAATCCCTTCATGGTTGGAGCAACAACTGAATAGTAAGGCTCTAGCAATCAACCATGATCTCATGAATGAGGCTTATAAATGCAACATCCATGTTCCCATAGAAATTTGAACCTACATTCTTAAACCCAAATGAAATTATCACACACACATAAGTTCCCCAAGGAGTTGTGAACATAGTCTTGTGTTGTTGAAACTCATTGAACACTACGTGGTTATGCCTTGAGAACCTATCCATTATAAACATTAGTTTATAACTAATGAATTTTTGCAACAAGTGATCCATTCTAAGGAGAGGGTATTCCTTGAGGATTTGATGAACATAAAATAATCAAATTCTACAAATAATATGATCTCCCTATTATTGATCATAAAAAGATTAGATAATCACTCAAAGTTCTTAATTGGTTTGATGATGCCCCTCCTTTAGCTTTATTAATTATTTATACATATTAGGGAAAAGAAGGGGAGTGATTAGCCTTTTCTTCTAGCATAATGACTTTACACTAGATTGAAGAGACTTATATGCTAAAAGAGATCTTCTCTATATGTCTTTAGCTCATTATTGGACTAGGTGAAACATTTCTTGTATGTTTCCAACAATGATATTAGAATTCTTTTCTTGACATGTTTTAGCTTATGAATTTAAAAAAAATTGGGTTCTACTTTAGTACCAATATTTACACCCTCGATGTTGCTTTCATCAATTGGTTGGATTCTTCTTTTATAATGATTAGAACAATCAAATATTATTTTTATTTCCACCATCCATTTGGAAATTTTATTTTTCTTCAATTGCACTTCATTTCCTAACAATATTTATTTTCCCTCTACAAGTTAAACCATAGGTTCCTAATCAATCAATTATCTATAAAATTCATCCACAAAATTCAAGGATTTGTAAATTTATTGGTTATCATTGAATACTTTCTATTTGTGAATATTATGAGGAATGTTGGGCCTTGTGAGGAGCTCAATGCTAAAATGAATTTTAGAAGGAATTGGTCTTAGGTTAAACTTGGATGCCTTAATGCTTGAGGCATGAATAACAATATTAGATGACTTGTTTATCCAATCTAAACCTACAACCTCAAAGAAATAAACATCTCATGCAATATTTTTATATGATTTTATTTTCTCATCCTTTGTTGCATAAGCATATTTTACTAAATAATTAGCTCAACATCTCCAATAATTCTTATTCACATAATTCCATTCCTATGAGTTATATTTAGCCCTAACACTAGACCCTCATATATTATAATATTGTTAGTATATTTGAGTGTAACATTAAATGCATATTTTATAGATTTATCATTAGGTGAAACAACCCATAACCACCTTGGAGTATGTACTATAAAAGAACATAGTCCACATCTAAATGAGAGAGAGGGAGAAGTAGCCTTAAAAGTATTTATATTATATTCTTCACAATACCCTATGAAGTGAGAAAATCCTACATTAATATAATTCACTTCATCAATAGTCTTGTACTTATCCTCAATGATTGTTTGCATCTTCTTTTCTCTATGTAGCTTGGATTCTTCACCCCACAATTTGTGACAATATCATAGGATAGGTCCATTTGTGTACTACCACCCATTGAGGTAGCACATTTCCTAGAAAGTAACATAACCTATTTGGTTGGATAGTCAATTATGTATACCCATTAAGAAAGTCTTGTTTGGGTATGTAGCTAACTAAATTTCCACATTGTTTACAATAATAAAAAAACATATTTTTGGATTTGGACACCTTCAATCCTAAATGGTTCATGATCATCAGTGGAATTTCATTTCTTGATACAATGGTGTCTAACATAATAATTATGAATAAGCTAATTATTAATAAAAAATGTGGTGTAAAATAAGTCTATGTAGTCAAAAGGGTTGAGCTTAATTGGTTAAAGAATTGAGTTCTCATTATGGAGACCCAAGTTCAAATCCCAAAGGGACATATAATATGAAATTATAAGTTGTGACTCTTGGTCTTCCATAGTTGGCTTCCAATGTGGAAGTGGTTTCCAAATAAGTGAATTTCTAAGTTGTGACTCTTGGTCTTTCATAGGTGGTTTCTAATGTGGTTGATTGAAAGGATCTAGTATTAGTATCATGGTAGTTCTTGCAAGATATTGTATTGGTCTCATGTTGATGCTCATATGAGTAAAATATTTGTAAATAATTAACAATATAAAAAATGGGTCTATGCTAGATTGATGGAGTGATAAGGAAATACCAATATAAACCTAAATAGTTTCTTCCTTATCCTTTGGATTTGTATCATCACTAATACCAAAAATAGGTTGATTAATCTCTTTCATAGCATTAGAATAGGGTACCTAACCATTTCCCTACACTCAAGGATTTTAAGAAGTTTGCATACCAACATTGATATTATAATTTAGCTCATGACTTGTACTATATCTATGGGGCTATAATTGTATAATGTGTATCATGTGGAATAGTGATATCATTAACATCAAGAATATAAGGTATTTCTAATCCACATGGAACACAATCTTTACCTCTTCCATCCTTCTTTTCTTTGGTTTTAGTTCCCGCTCCCATTATATGGGAGTGCTTTTGTTGCACCTTAATGAATTTGTCATTCTCTTGAAGAATTATCCAAACTTGAAGGTATTGTACCTTGATTTAATTTTGGGGCATACTTCATTTTAGCTACATGTTGCTACACTAGGTCCTTATTCTTCTTTGTTATCCTATCTTGAGGTTCATATCTCTTGACTTCAAGTCTAGTTTTATACTCATATTTTTTAAAACTTGACCCACCTCCTTATGGTATTGTTGTATTGAAATCGAATTTTAGAGGGACTTACCTATTTCATAATTGATACCCATCCTAAGTATGTATCCTTTTAGCCTTAGAAAGGATTATTGTAGTCATATTTTATTATGTATCTCCTTTATATTTTTGCCTCATGATTTCCCTTAATTATTCAAAGTCATGGCTTGATAGCTCATATAGTCTTGGACCATTACCTTGATTATATTGAAACAATTCATCAATATCTTCTTGGTTAGAAAATTCATCTTGTTCACCCATGGATTCATATCCACATGTATCTAGTTGGTTGCTCTCCTTGTGACAATACCTAGACTACCAATATTAATACATAATTTCTTCACCTCTGCTAGCATCCAAATAAGCCATAAATTTTACTTGATCATGAGGGAGATACTAAATTTCTCACTAGAAGGGCACATTTGGATAATGTGCGTCATTATCTCAAAGAAAATACAGTGTTTCATTACTCCATTGCTTGTAATTTCTTTGCCACAAAGCAACACACTTGTCATATTGTTGTAGTCATTTGGACCAATCATAATTGAAGGGTCTATTATGCAACCACTAACCCTCATAAAAATGAAATGTATTATAAAGAGGTGGTATTGACACTTGAAAATTTGACTAATTCCCAGTACAATCTGACCCCTTGAACTAGTGACAAAACCTTGTTTTTGGTCCCCGTTGCAACAAACAATCTTATAACTTATGGAATTAAAATCTTCCAATCTAGAGCTTGCCATAAAAAAATTGGTAAAAGTATTTGATAAGTCATATGGATAGTGTAAATGTAGTTTCATGGGAATCAAAGAAGTTTTGAGGCACATTTTAATCTGTTGTAATTTTAGAGTGGGTTTATAAGGTCCAATAAAAAATTGGAATCCCTCAGTTTTGGAAATAAACCAGTTTTTCATTTTCCTTACAGTAGTTTGCATCTCCATTTTCATGGTTGTTTAGTTTGCATCTCCATTTTCATGGTTGTCAATGATGTTTCAGGGCCTAAACCAAAAATTTTTTATGCTACCCATTGGAGGCCCAATTTACAAAGGTCGCAAAAATCTATTTTTTTTTGCAATTTTTGATGACATTATAAGAATCTAAGTAATTGATTATGACCCTCTAAAAAGTTTTGCGACTCTTGGAGGTTGTATGCAGTCATGTTATTGGTTTGGATGTTTGGCTTTGAACTACCAATTTCACATGGTTTTCATTTTTTTTAATATTCCAATATTTTGAGGTAGGGGCGTAAATGGATATTCTAAGATATTCAAATATCCTTAAAGTGAATGTCATGTGAAGTGACATTTTTTTAAACTGAAATTTTCAAAATTTAATATTGAAAACTATTAAAGACTCTTTGTCGGCATTAAAATAAACATTATTGACATTAGGTGTTAATGTTTTGAAGTATTCAAAATGTTGTTCCACTTGGCTTATCCCTGCAATGCTGCAAGCTTAAGGTAAAAGGGGCAAGTTTGGGAAAAGGCTATCCAGCTGTCAAAAGGGCATGGTATGGGGCTCTTGCATCCATGGTCATAAACGCCTATGCAACCTCAGACCTTTCAGAACACACCTGCAACTAACGGTAGAACTTTCAGCTCAACAAGTTGCTCATTTAATTCCAGTTCGTAGCGAGGGGAAAGCAAGTGGGTAGGGTGTATCCGCGGAAAAAATTACTGCCAAAACACTGTTTGGAGTATAATGCATAAGCGCATTTTTTACTGCTGTACAAAAGAAAAAGTTAAAAGTCTGTGCAAAAAACTATCATCCTAAGATTTTTTAAAATGAGTAACGAGTAAATGAAATATTTTTAAAAAATCTCAAGATGAAAGTTTTTGGCACAAACTTTTAACATTTTCCTTTGTACAGAGGTTAAAAATGCACTTATGCATTATACTCCAAATAGTGTTTTGGCGGTAATTTTTTTCGTGGATACACCCTACCCACTTGCTTTCCCCTCGCTATGAACTGGCATTAAATGAGCAACTTGTTGGATTAACAGTTCTACCATTAGTTGCAGGTGTGTTCTGACAGATCTGAGGTTACACAGGTGTTTATGACCATGAATGCAGGAACCCCTACCATGCCCTTTTGAGGGTTGGATAGCCTTTGCCAACAAGTTGAGCTTGCGGTAGTCTTAATTCATGCGGGAGTTCCTTCATTGCTCAAATGCTTTGCTGACTTGGCGCGAAGGTTTTGAAAAGTAAGGGAAATTTATTCCATGTGGAGAAGAGGCAATTTGTCACTGCTTTAGACAAAAGTATTACTAGCAATTGCACCTTGGGGTGCAATAGGTACGCCGAAGACAATATAGCGAATTTTGTGTTAATTTTTTTAATTAGGAAGTGATAAAAATTATTTTCGGCTGTAAAACTCATTTATAGTTTATAACAAGAAGTAAAAATTTGAGAGGAAATATTTAGTGTAGAAACATATATGAGCAAAGCACAATATTTTATCTGACAGAGTATACAACTATCTAGCACCCATATTTCTAAGCATTATAAGTTATCCAGGAATTAAAAGTAATTAGCCACAACATTTAAATGAACAACACAAATGCATATGCTTATTTTGAGGAATTGAAAATTGTCAAGCTAGTCAAACTCCTTAAGTAAATGCATATGCTTATTTTGAGATATATCAGACAATAATTAACTTATGAGACTGACTCATGATTTTCTAAATGTGCATAAAACCTTTTTGTTGTATGAATAAAAAATGAAAACTGCACCAAATGACCCAAAGAGAAAAAATATTATATTAACTTTCATGAATGACCAATATAGGTCAAGAGGACTGAAGAATACATCCAAGAACAGTGGAAGTTTAACGTATTAAGATTTTGAGATGTATACTATTTTTTTTGTGAAAATAGCTTTGGCAACCATTTCATTTACAGCTTTAGTTGTAGCTACTATACATTAAATAAGGAATAATATATGGTTTGTTGTAATGCCAATCCCTTGAATTTGGACAGTTGGTCTAAAAAGTAGAAGCACCAATATATTGGAAAAAAATTGAGATAGTATTAAGTTTAGCATATGAAAATGTTCTCTACTGTTCTTTGTGAATATCTCTAGCAACCATTGCATTTACAGCTTCAGCTGCAGCTGCTATACATTAAATAGCAAATAATATTGTCAGAAAACTATCATAAAAATAGCATTAAGAACAAGGAAAAGAGAAAAAACAAAAAATGTAAACTGTGAAATGAACATAAATTTGTTACAATGGTATGATATATAATTGATGTGTACTATATCCTATAATAAGTTTTACTGAAATCATGGCAAGCGAGTTAATCTTATGGAAATTGTGAAGGACTTTATTGTAAACTTCTTTTTATTAATTTTATTTATTTTTTTCTGTTAAGAAAACTTGAAAGTAATAAAATTAGAGCTTGAAAAGGAGGTAAAGAAACAAGTTAATGGTACACTCACCAATTTTATTTTGCATTCCATAAAGCAAATGGTCTTACTCCCAAACTCCAATATGTCTGTTGATGACAGTGAACTGGACATGGCATTAGATTCAATTATTCAGATTGTTAAAAAAATTAGGATAAACACAGGAAAATCAGGATACCTGAATGAATAATGAAATAGTTATATATTGTTCATGACATCATGTAATAAAAATCAACAAAAAACTTTAAAAAGTACATCATAAAGAAGTCATTAGTGGAACTTGTTTTTGATATACTAACAAGACAAAGCAAGAATACCATGCAAATGTAACAATTCTTTACAAAATCAAATTGAGACATGTGACCTCATTAAGAATTGGATTTAGGGGATGCAGATGACAGCCATGCAAATGGAAGACGAGAATCATAGGGAATTGTAGAACATGGATATAAACAAACACATTATTTCTTGCAAAATTCACCATATTTATTGATTTAATAAGCCAAGTTTTTGCTCTACTTTGTTGCAGAACTGATTCTTGTATTTGTGGTCTTGTAATATATCACACAGTCAAAAAACAGCAAGAGGAAAAGAAAAAGGAAAAAAACATTCAGAAACAACTGAAAGTCATAAAAGAAGCAAGCAATAGTAATGTCCTTGAAGAGGCTAAAAAATGAGAAATACTATGTTGGAAAAGGTCCACTAAAAACATTGCCAAGGTTGTGAAGGAAAATGCAGAAAAAAAAATGGATAAAATAAAATAGAAAGATCATATTTTCCCTTTGTTTACAAATTTGAGATACAAATATCAGCTTGAAGAGATAATGAGAACTGTGCATAGTGCCAAAATTATGGGTAAGCTCTTTGTAAAAGTGATACAGTTTTAGCTGACATTTCAACATAAAAACATTCAATAATGACTTTGCCTAAAATCACAATAGGTAATGATTTGTTGTTTTTGAAGCTAGATTAAAATATTGTATGGTGAAAATTAGTATAGAAAATGAAATTAGATTTCAGAGTTCAGACAAAAATCTTGCCTTCCTCTAAGAAAGTTCAAATTTTAGGTCCACAATTTTTATGGTTGCTTTAGTACACTATTTTGAATAGAGTTTACCACAAAGATTTATGCCAGACTAAATAATACCAAAATATCGTCAAGGTCAAGAAGAGATGTATCCCTTCTTAAGCAATAGGGAATTGGTAAAATTTATACTAAAACAAGAAAGCTGTTGATTTCTCTGGAAATATAACTTGAGGAGGGTACAAAGAGGAGTTTTAAGAAGATTAACTTTGAACGGAGTGTTGTCATAATATAAAAAGTGCATAGAATCAAAACATGGCAAGTGACATATGAATACAATCTGCACAAATTGTGTCCTGCTATCAACGATGCTGATAAGTATCCAGAAATCGAAGCTAAATTGATAAGCTTTCCTGAAGCATTTCAAACTAAACAACTTATCATACAGGGATGTTTTGCTATGTGACCAAGCTATTCATCCTCTCATATAAAAGTTTGCTTTTGGAACAGTTGTCTATGTTTTGTATTTACATTTCCAATCACAATCAATGATCTATCATCAGTCATTCATAACATTTTTGTAACATGAATTTTATGATCTGAAACATGATACAAAAATTGTAGAATCTGAAACAGCAAATAAACAGGAAATAATAAATGCAAAAATAGCAAACAAAGAATAGAGCAAAACACATAATTCTTTAACACAAACACAACCTCTTTTATTGTTCTGATACCAAACTCAAACTCCTAATCAAGATGCAGTTCCAAGATTCAATACTGAAGGCATTACCTCTTAAGAACTACAAAATTCGGTTGGTTAAAACATAAAAGTAAAAAAACTCGAGAGTATCCAAATAGAGGAGAGTCCATTAGATCCTTCTCGTAAGATGAATGAATAGACATGTCAGACTTGTGATAAGTATCCAATTCAAAGGGGGGAACACAATGCAAAGCGAATGCCAATTACAAAAGCATCTATCAAAAAGATTCGGTAAGAAGCTAAAATCTATCCTCATATACAAGCATTGCCAGATCTGGCTGATTCAACAGCCAGCTTCAATCAACCAACAACTAGAAACATGGGCCTCAAAGTCTTTGATTTCATTTTTTATGCTCAGAGTATATTTGCATCCATTTGCTAGCCTAATTGCTACTTGTAGTTTGAATTTTATAAGTTTTATATTTTGCAAAAATCCAATCATAAAAATGAACAGACGTAGTAATTAATTATCTATCATTTCAAAGATTTATGTTTGTTATTTTAAAATTACCTTAGTCTATTCAAATGCCTTCCTCTACAATTCATTTCTTCCACCCATTGCACCAATTTCCAATCTACTTTTTTAACACAAATCACTTATAAACACTTAAAATGCATTCTAAATCAATAACCCTGGAACTACATACCAAACTACAGACAACATTGTGAAATCAAAGGTATGAGCAAAAAGCAGCTAAAAGAAGTACAGTTATAAGGAGTAGTAGTTTATGGTCATGGTGAGGTAGCACAGTAGAAAAGACCATGTAGAGAAAAGACCAAAGATAATTTGCAATTAGTAGAGGTAAAGTGGATAATATCACCAAAAGACAGCAACTTCAAAGCCAAAAGTGTGGAGGATGACACAAAACTTGACAACAAATGTCATGGATATGTGGATTTCACCGTTACAAAATTTATATCTAACAATATAAATATTTAGTTAATGCAACATTAAATTTATGCCCTTTTATTGGCATCGATTTTGAGTGAATTTTGGGTAGGTTTTCAGGTTACTGATTCTATGCGAGGCTTGTGCGGATATGACATTCCTTAAGAATAATGAAAATAACATCATTTTGAGGCATAAATGCAGGCCAAACAATACTTAGTCATGCTGGAGAAGAGTAGCTTTAAAAATTTTCGCATGGGCTTTATGATATGGATCACAAGTTTGAAAGATTCTCTATATATCGTTTTCCCCTAAAAGTTCAAGAAAGTAATCACTGGTCTATATGCATCCTTTTTGTGGAAAAACCCTAGCCATACAAAAGGAAATGATTAAATACTGGGTGGAATACCCTGAGTGGAATACCCTGATTCCACATTTCCCAAATCCATTGGAGAAGGATAATGTTTCAGGTTTATAAAGACAAATGAATCCATCCAAATAACTAAGAGCTTGCACCACAAAGGCTACTATCCCTGGGCAAAGAATTAGTCCCACATTGTCAAGATGAGCCTTTGCAGCATAACCAATGCTCCAGAATGAGGGTAGAGTACTTATTTGTAGGCAACTTGTAGTGATTCTCTTATAGTAGCAAAGTGCTTAGTGCACTAAATAAAAACCTACATTTAACTATTTAACCCAAACAAAACATCATTTCGATAATTTAATTGTAATAGTTTAAACCTGGCTGCTATGCCAAATGAATTGTTCAAATTATGCACCACTTGGTGTAGGTGGATTGGCAATGCTCGACTTACACTTGAGGCTTGGTCACAAGGTCAAAATCTAAAAGGTAGAAAATTTGAATAACACAGGTAACCTGAAAGATGCAGCTATCAAGAATTTAAGTCAGTTTGAAGCTATTGGTCTTGTATCTTTATGGGTTAAGGTTGTGTTTAATTATCATGTTGGGGGGTTTTATACAAGCAAAATCTTTTGCCTTCAATTGATAATCCTTTGAAGACTCTAGACTAGACTTTCGTGATATATTATTTGTAATTATTTTTTACTCAAAATAATAAACTATTTGTGAGATACTGGGAGAATACTTGGGTATGCAACATAATGAGTACCCTTCATTAATGCAATTAAGATTTAAAACCAACAGGTTGGTGATAAGCTTGAGCTTAATATCTGACTAAAATTTATCAGGTCTATATTTTTTATTTGATCTTTATTCTTTTCAAAAAATAAAATTATATCACGTGATGATAAATTTCTATGTAACAATGTTTCTAATTATCACACTTGAGAAAAGGCCAGACCAAGAATGTTAAGAATACAGAGTAACAGGATGTGGGTTGAAATGCACTTAGCAAGTTAGATCAATGCCTTAAAAATAGAAAGTTTTAACGCTCCAAACACAATAGGCTCTATGTATATCTTAGTGAATTATCATATTTTTTAGAATTGGCCTGGACTCCTTAAGGATAACCATAGAGCAATAGGAGTTATTTATTAAAGGCAAGCGATAGTTTTTGGATCCATGCATGAATAGGATGTCATCTGACATTGCCTTAATAGCTATTGTAAAGGCTTTTGATTTCACACATGGTGGCAGTGCATTTCACCTCCAAATTATCAATTTTTTAAAGCTACTTACCTATTTGGGGTTGTGCTCTCACATCAATTCCGTTACCTAAATCTTCCTCTCCCTTTGAATAATCTTGAATTCTTTGAAACATGATATGCAACAGGTTCATAAGAGTGGCGTGTCAGTCTCTACCACTGGATGGTTTATGTTTTGTTGTAAATGCATTCAAGGAATCTCCTTGTTTATGGGATGAATGAGGAATGGATTTAGAGATGTTTCTAAACTATTGCTTAGGGTAGAGAAGAGAATATTCTGATTTCTTTAGAAAATCATTCTCACTTTTAAGCAAAAAATGATTGTTGAATGTGTTACAATTGCTTGTTGCAAATGGTTGAATATGAATAAATCAATTGTCTTGTTGATTATAACTGTCTTATTAACAGAGTGTGAACAAAAGTATAAGGTTTTCCTTAAAATGGTCACAAATATAAATTTGGAATTGTACTTGGAAAAACCACAAATTGAAACACATTTCACAAGCCTTTAATAATCCCAATTTGTGTGATTTTGTTGAGATTAGATTGTTGTTAAAATGGAGATCATAGAGGCCTATGAAGGAAAGATGACCAGAGGTGCTCATTCCACAGGTACTTGTAGGAAGAACTGTTTGTTTGCAATCAAAATCACAAAAAGATAACTTCTATCTACAACATTGCATAAGCCTAGATGAAATGGGCGGATGCAAGTGATAGACAAAGAGAACGAGGGCCTCAATTTTCTACACATGTCAGATGCTAATGTTGTTGTTTCATTTGCTAGATTATCAAATCTTCATATCAAAATTTTCTCGATTCCATGGTAGAAAAGATAATAACAGATATTATAATTTTCACTACAAACCTATAATAATCAGGATTTGGTTCAAAAGTAGTGACATTCAGAAGTGCATAGTTACCACCTATCAGGCTTTGCCTCATTAGACCTTAGTATTGAATGTGGCAGACATGCCAAGCTGATTTAAATACCTATTCATAACAAAGTTCATAAATCATTTTCCAAGTTCCCTTATTAAGGATTTATAATCTTCCTCGAGGAGGAGAAGAATCGTAAGAGCAATGTCAAAACAGGTAAGAAAACAAACACAAAAATTAAATTCAATATTATTGTACATATATGTTTGGACACCAATTGTTTTAATGGATACAGTAAAGTTCAGAACTCTCTGGAGTATATGGGTATTTATATTTCCAACTACAAGAAAAACATGATTAGTAGTATCTTACCAAAAACTATTTATGAAAGCATCTGAAACAAGATGTCGTCCACTGTTAAAGGCTCCACCCGCTTCCCCAACCCAAGAACTTGACCAAGGACCATATGTGCACACAATCGCTTGCATTATTCTAAACTTTGTAGCTTCTTTGTTAAGGTGTGATGGATTCAATATCTTCTTTGACAAATTCTTATCTACACCTGACCAACACAGAAATATTATTATTTTACCCAAACTTAAAAGTGAGAATAGAAGCAAATATTAAGGGTGTTTGTCATTCTTATCTACCCTCTACAAGATTGTATATATGTCGTGTAACAGCATTGAGAGCATTCAGCCATGTATCTTGAAGAATGGCTTGAAACCAAGATGTATCAAAGAATCCATTAGGTGCTACCAACAATGGTTTTTCATGAGAATGATTTTAGATTTCTTTCAAAATTCTATATAGCTCGATTATATCAGAAGCATACAAATTAGCATCAACTCTTGCTCCAATACCAGATCCACTTAACTCATTTCCTGTCTCCCAAAGATAATACTATCCGTCATAATAAGTTGTTAAATTTTATTTTTTTTAAATTACAGAGTTGGAAAAAATTTGTTAAAATTGGGCTAAAATGGGCTTACCAAACTCCCACGCATATATCTTATAACCATGATCAACTGTATACTGAATCAAATTCTGGGCATTGCTTGAATTCCAAGCACCTCTCCAATGACCCTTTGATATCTAATACCGACCATACAATGCATTTAAGCCAAACATCACCATAGCCCTGCACTATAATAATACATTTTTATCATCTCTGGTGCAGGAGACACATTCAAAGGTACCATACCATGTATTTTGTAAAATATAACGTTAGCATATTACCCTATTTTTACAAGAAATTGGTTCACTTCATCCCATCTAGACATTGTAAGACAACCCTTTGAGAATCCAAACATGAGAGAAGTATTCCGCATAAAATGATGGCAAGGTTGTGACAGGGGCCCAATATCGTATAATAGTTTGTCTTGCAAAGTTCCGCCCAGCCTCACTTTGAGTGGAGAAAAAGCTGCATTCAAGCACCATGATTTGACAATGGCTGAGACTTCTTTGTAAACAACATATGCAACCCAGTTAAATCCAAAATGATAAAGAAATGGAAATCCCTCTATCCCCCATGTTTTAAAAAGGCATTAATTTCTACAATGTACTGTTTGTGCAAATTCTCACAGCCACAAACACTGTAGAAGATAATGTACAGATATGTAATCCTTGTAATCCCAAAATGCAAGGAGGTGCAAGTGCATACCTTGTATGGCTTTTGCAAATCTTGGATTTTTAAGATCCTAAAAACAATATCATACACAATGAGAAGGTGTGGCTGTCAATCAATATTTCTCATTCCTGTTTGGCAAAAATGTGTCTAACAACAATAAAGCTTGGTAAAATTAAAAAAAAAAAATTGAACTTCCATTTATAGGCATGATTAGTCACGGATGTGGAACAAACCTAAAAGGAAATTGTTTCAATTGGAGTTGCGGATTTGAGTTTGCTCTCAAACAATATTAAGTACGAATGTTTCCAGTGTTAAAAGGGTGCCCATTAAATTCACAATGTAATAGGATAAGCAGTGAAAAAAGGAAATACTAACCAAATTAAGAATGGAAGACTGAATCCAACTGCATCTTCCATAGTCGCACTTTTCAGAAGGCCGCCAATCCAATGTAGCGCAAATGAAGTTCTCATCTATCTCAGCAATCTTGGAACTCCCATTAACAACCACTCCAACTGTGATGACCATAGGGGGAGGATTAAGCACACTCTACCCATCACAAACCTGGACAAAAATCACCACAATAGCTGACCAAATCCAGAGACCCATTTGGACAAGCACCCACATCTTTCTACTTTGGTGGACTATTAGATCCCCGAGGCGCCTAAATGTGCAATCCTGACAACAACTGTTCTAGACAGCTGTTATTGTGTCCCGCTGTCAACGGTGCTGAAGAGAGAAAATGGGCAGAGTTTGCAGGAAACCCTACAAAAGCAGAAATCACTTACTGCTTCAATCTATTCACAATAAACATAAAGTAGAGCATGTCTTCGTGAAAGTGATTTAGGGTTTGGGGAAAAATGCATAAGGCGGCAGAAGGGAAAACGACAAGAAAAAATGAACAACGCAGATATACCATGTCGTGTTGCGCCCTTTGTCCTACACTTTGAACCGTCGATAGGGGAAATCTGGAGATATTTTTCCATCATTCCAATAACTACTCTGTGACATCCAGGAAAAAGCATTGACGGGCTCGGATGAATTTGATCGCAGGCGATTGCCTGTCCACGAATCTACACCATTGGATGTAAAATGACCTTGCAAATACTAAGTGTAGGACGCCTTTGGCATAAAAACAAACCTGCAACATATTAAAAATCTCATGATGGGCATATGGTCAAACATTGAAAGGTTTTTGTGCAGCATAGTAGCACCTTTTTGGATAGAGTAAATTATTTCCATAGATTAATAGGAACATTATTACTTTCGATGGATTACTAAGTATGGTTGCATAGTAGGCTTGTGTAGGTCATGTTATCACAAGGTGATAATATATTAGATGACTATCAAAATATGTTTTTTTTTTCATATACAATGCATGTACCATATGAATTTGTAGCCCAATGCAGACACCAATCTTGCTTTATTTTCTTCCCCCATCCTAAAAAAATATATTAAATCTATTAATCCTATTCTTTAGCTCTTTTTCTTTTGTCTTATTGGTATTTAGGTTACATACTTCATACATGGGTTTTAGGAAGATATGGAATAAGAAAACAAATTTTGTATTCAACAATTCCTTATCTATTTATATGAAGTTGCCTATCTTCTAGGTATTATAATGTAACCTTATTTCATATCCATGTTCAAATCCATATAGGGAAACCCACCTAGATTTTGTAGGGCCTTAAGTGGAGAGATAACATATCTTAAAGGTGGTTCTCTATTTGATGGCCAACAACCTAGAGTCTTTGACCATTTAGAGGTTGACAAAAACTTACAAGATTTTTGGTCATTTCTTGGAAACACCAATATGTGGAAACCCTTTCTCATTCCTTACCACCTTATATGATAGATCCTTCACTAGACCCATCAATTTTCCTATATTCTCATCAATAGTTAAAGGTTTAATTAAGGCTTTGCAATCAAGTTGGGGTACCATAAAATTTTCCCTTTTGACATGCTTACCAAATGCTCTTAGACTACGTCCAGAATTTATGGTAACAACATATTCCTCCCTAAGGGTTTGTGATTTTTTAGCTTTGAGGTAGTATTCAATCTTGGCATCCAATGCACCACTATATAGAAAAAGACACAAGGGATCCTTGGGCCTTAAGGCTAGTGTAAATTTCCTCACCATCATGATAAAATTACTATTGAAATCTAGTAGTGATTCATTCACACCCTTTTTAATGGTTGTGAATTCATAGATGACTTGAACTTAGGGTCAATTTTGTCCCCATATTGTAATATGAAGTTCCTCATTAAATCTCCCCTTGTGTCAATGTTATTGTAAGGGATACACTTGTTCCAATCCTTTACACTTTCATCTAATCATTGTACAAATAATTTCATCATTACATCTTTAAACTCTATCTCATACTCATCTATGCTATTGGTAAAATGGTGAAAAAAATTCTCTTATTATAATTTTTTTTCCCTAAAATATTGGAATCTTTCCTCTTAAATTTCATTTGGAATCATGTTAGGAAAACTAGGCATACCAAAGAAATCATTTTGTGTGTACCGATTAGTTATATGTGGCTACTAGATTGGAGAAAACCTTTGAGCATTCCTTTTGATTTGGGATCTTACATTCTATAGATAGGGTTTCAAATTCGGGCAATAAGCATGAATCAATAATATCAACCACAAAACTATTTAATCCAAGCATTAAATATCCTAATCCAACAATGAAGTAAAAATGAACATAGAAATTGCAATAATAAAGCAATAAACCTCAAATCTCCATGTCATAGTTGAATCATCTCCATTGCTCTTCTCCATTTTGCTTTATTTGTTCTCAGAAATGTAGTATGCAATATACTCAATGAGCTTGATGTTGAGAATTGATAGCTTGATCTCTTGATAGACAAACTTCAAATATTGTGGTTCAACCTTGAAATGAAGACAATGACTTGCTTTTATAGAAATTCCAATTCTGATGAAGGGCTAGGATTAGATGATGATCCATGGACAATGTTAATTGAGATAAGGATAGGGATGAATGGACCAAAACTCAAGAAAGTAGTTGAGACTTAAGGCTTAGCTAAGAATAAATTCAAATTAAATAATGACAATTACTTAATTTAAAGGAGTGAAAGTGAATAATTAAAAATAATTATTTAATTTTTAGAAAAAAGGTAGTGTTAAAATATTAAATAATTGAAATAATTATTTAATTATGGGAGATAGGAATTGGATAAATAATTAAATAAATAATATTAAAAAATTTATTTCATTAAGCAAGAAAAGGATAATGAATAATTAAATAATTAAAAATAATTAATTAATTATAGAGGAAAATGACAATAAATAATCAAAATAAATAAGATTTAATTAATTATAGATAAAAAAAGTATAAGTTAGTGATGTAATTTAAATAAAATTGAAATTTATTCAAATTAATCAAAGGAAAAATTAAAGTAAAGTGCATTAATTAAATAATTATAAATTATTTAATTAATAGAGGAATTATGAGATTAGAAAATAATTTATTATTTAATTATGCTAGGAAGAAGACAAATCAATGATAAAATGTTGCTTGCAGGCTCGAGACAATTTTTAATGTCTACATTTTGCCCCTCTTTGACATAATGTGATTGTGAGCATTGTGTCAAAGAACAATTAAGAAAATTCAAGCCCAAAGGTGCCCTAGTGGGCCTCGACGAATGCAAGGTAGGATTATACCCCCTCAGGAAAATTGACATATTTTAAAAAAGTTCCAAAAAAATGGAAAATTTACCAATAAACTAATTTGATAGGCACGAATGTATTGGCGATGAAAAACTAGGCTTAAAAGGAAATCTATGGCATGATATGTGGGTTCAAAGGTAAAACTTGATGTGGCTAGTTATAAAGGTAGGGGCCCATTAGGTCAAATTAGGTTATAAATATACCCTAGGGGGGTGAAAATAGGCCATTTGTGCACATTTACTATTGGAGATTAGGAGCTTTGGTTTTAGGATTTCCTATGAAGCTACTCCAAGAATTTCACTTTGTACTAGTCATTGCACACTGCGGATATCAAGTATGAATACATGGATGTGAGGAGGGCTTAGGCACAATGGTATTTTTCCAGCCCTTGCTTTTTGATTTTGTTGTTTTAGCATAGAATTTAGGGCTTGAAGAAGGGAAAATGAATGCAATACAATTTCTACACCACAACCGTCATCACATTCACTACAATGTAAAGGGTGGTTCATCTCAACTGTTGTGGTGTGACACAATCATTTAGGATAGGTTTTAGGTAATAAGTGATTCACAATTGTAAACTACACCATAATTCTTGTGGTGCAATTGAATTGAAGGACTCAGAAATGATGCAGTTCTGCAATTGTGTGAAGCAACTGCATGACATAATGATGCAAGTGTAAAATGGAAACATAATTAACAGTGCGATGCATATGAAGGACAAAATGACACATTTGACTGGAAAATTAATTTAAGCAATTTTGGGAAAAAAATTGAATATGCAGTAGGTCATGTAGGCTAATTTAGATGCTATGGTTGACATGCCATGATTTTTGATGGATAAAGGTGAGACTAGACCCTATATATATGCACAAGAGTTGACCAACATCCTTCGCTCTTCAAGATCATCTGGTGGTGGAAGAGTGAGATACACTAATGGCACTATAACTTTGTCATGTGAAATTAATGCTTGTGGTGCAAGAAAATAGGGTCTTCTGATAGCACTTGTGGAGCGATGGAATTATGAGATGAGGTCCTTTCATTTATTGATTGGGGAGGCTACTGTGACCTTGGAGGATGTGTGGAGGATCCTACAACTTCCCATACATGGAGAGAGGGTAATCTATGAAACTAGGCAGGGAGTGGCAGTGATTCAACACTGGGTGTTCCAGACAAACTCCTTGGTAGAGCTTGAAGTGGAGGATTATGACATCCAATGGGATAATCTAGAAGATAAGTACCACAGGCTTGTGGTGGAATTGTGCATAGTGATTGGTGGAGTGGTTTTTCTAGACAGGTGTAGACATGGATTTTTGGTGGGGTGGGGGGAGATGTTGGAGGGGATGATGGAGGAGGTGACAGTATATGCTTGGGGGCCATGCCTACTAGCTATGTTATACTTCCAACTAGATGATGTAGCATAAAGAGATGGTCAAAGCATTAGTCGTGGTACAAAAATTCTAATGGTATGGGGTTGGGAGCACATAATAGTTTTTTGACCTTTGGTAGATAGGTTCCTAGGTCTAGGGATTTCATATGTTTATATCTATGGGGGGTGGTGACATAGATCTATGTGGGGGATATTGGGTACTAGAGGCATGCGATCGACTTGATGGATGGGTTCACATGGAGGCCATAAATGGACTATCGGGCAGTTGGGATGATGATGCCATGAACCTACAATATTGCAGGCACACTAGGTACTTGATTGGTCAAATTGTTTAGACTTAACACATCATTGAGAGGCACCTACCAGAGAAGGTATTGAGGAAGTTCGATGAGCAGTAGGGAGTACCAACAAGGGTTGTAGAGTTTTCTCAGTCACTAGGGAGGTCATCCAATGTGGATCAATGATTAGTTTGCATGTGGCTTACAAGATATTGCAGGGTTATAGCTAGTTTAGTGGGGAATGGTGGTCGATGTGGCCAATACAAGAACCAATCAAGAATACAATGCATGGTGGGTGACACACATACACACACCATTTACTGATCCTACTAGCCAACACCTATAGAGAGGATGGGAAGGGCACGACAAGGGAGATTGTGAGGAAAAGGTAGAGACTGAGATGATGGAGATAGATATGGGGATGGAGATGATGGTAGTGATGGTGGTGGACTAGGGGATAGAGGCCAAGGAATAGATGGGAGAGATCGATGAGGGAGAGAAGGAATACCTTTGAGAGTAGAACATAGAGTGGCCTATTAGATGCCAAATATCCATGATGAGTGGGAGTAGATGGAGGAGGTTAGAGTGGAGGAGATACTAGGAGATATGGGTGAGGAGGTGGGGGTTGGAGAGTTTATTGTGGAGGAGGATGAGGAGAAGGATGTTGTAGAGGAGGCTTCTAGGGATGTGGTGATTATGGGAGAGGGCATACATGAATTCCCAATTAGGGAGGTTACCATGGATGTTATGGAGGAGGAGTTTGAGGATGTAGGATGGGGTCCACAAGCACAAATACAAGATCTAAAAGCATAGGTCCAAGCATTACAGGTACAAGTAGCTGAAGATACTAGCCCAATAGGGATAAATGTAGGCCTTGATAGCTAAGAGGGATCAAGCAATCATATAGGCTCAGAGGGTAGACTAGAGATGTATTGATTTCATTACTACTATCAATGGAACTACAACATATTTATCTAAAGAGCTATATCAGGTAGGGGGAGCTATAGAGTACTACCATATATACTATGACGAGGCAATGTTTGCACCACAAAGAGTTCCTAGCTATACAAAGAGCCAAGCTCAAAGTAGAGCTCATTCTAGGAGGGCATAAAGTAGTGGTGGTGTCTCACAGTGGTCGAGGTCAATCTTCACCCTATGACAAGTCTTTAGGATCCCATCTATGAGATGAGAGGAAGCCACCATTAGGACCATAGGATGAGCGAAGCATAGGCTAGGCTTGTTTTCTCATGTTTTCTTTTTTATATGCTTTCAGACGAGCTTACATTTTTTATCAAGCCCGCAAGCTCCACTTTTGGGATAAATAATGATATTGCATTGTGACACCATTTTTGATATACATGATTTTTGGTGGCAACTATATGTTTTTATGATTCTATGTGCACGTCTCTTTGTTATGAATTTTATGATGTGATGCTATGCTTATACATTTTATGTTTATGCAATGTTCCTATATGATATGGTTCATGGATTATGATGTGATGTTATGGATATGTGATGTATTGTTTATGATTATAAATGTTTAGGCTATATGTGTGGATGAATGCACATGATTATTCACTATGCTTATGTATGTTTTGATGTATGGATGGATACCTAGAAACAATAAGATAGAAAAATAAATACACATAAAATAATGACACTAGATATATGTGGGAAAAACCATTTCAGGTAGAAACCCCACCCTCCAAAAGCACTATTTTTATGTATTACTTCAAATAAGGATTAAATAATGCAACTTCAAGTACAAAATTTTTCAACAAGTGTTTCGTATCAAAAACCTATTCTAGAGTGAATTCAGCAGCACTTTGTTACTTGCAAACTAACTATGCATTCTACAATGTAAGGCATGAAATATATAGAGAGATACAAGCTAGAAGAATCATATAGAAGAGGATGAACATCCAAATCCACATGGAACAATATCCCACACCATAGATATGCATTTGGAAACTTGTACAATATTCCCTTACACCTCTTATAATCGTCATAACATGCAATATTCTCTCCTCAAGCTTGAGTGCCCAAAATATGCTAATAATGGCCTATGATAGATGCCTTACAACTATCATAAAATCTATCATAAATTTTTCATAAAATTTTCCATAAGATTTGTCATAGAATCTATCATAGAATTTGTCATAATTGACAAAAATATCTAATTCTCTTACAACCTATTGATGATCATAACATAAATTGGGCACCAAATTTCTCCATGCATAAAGATTCCTTATGATGCATCATCAAATCTGTCATAAGTCAAAGATTCCAAAGTGGGACACCTATCTCTAGTTGGGATGATGTGTCATCTAGTCACCTCCAATGATGATGCCACCTAGTCGGTAGGTTCCAAATTATGACATGACAATATAGGTAATTAAATAATATTACATTAAATTAAACATGTTAGGACTCTAAGGTTGAGACATCTTAATCCCAACATTCTCCCACTTTTCAAAGACCTACCAAGAGTCATATAGAATCATCTGCTTAGGGCCCCAAGGCCTATGGAATCAAAACACCATCTGAACTTCTTTGTGCCCACTGGTTTTGTTAGTGCATATGCAACATTCACCAAAGTGCCAACCTTGTCCAAATTCATCTTGTTTCCTTCTACAATATCATGAACAAAATGATATTGAAAATCAACGTGCTTTGTTTTGGCATGCAAGGTAGGATTCTTTACTAAGAAAATGGCACTCTGACTATTGCAACATATAGTAATCTGTCCTGTATCCAAACCAATATCAGAACATAATATCTTAAGCCAAATGGCTTCCTTACAAGCATGAGTGGCTACCATGTACTCTAATTCTATTGTGGATAAAGATACTACAACCAACCACTTACTCATGCAACTGATAGCACCACCAAACATCATAAGCATGTAACCATTGGTGGATCTTCAACTGTCAATGTCACCTATCTAATATTAATCCACATACCCATGGATACTCATAAAATGTTGAGGTCTAGTAGGATGACCATGAAAACACAAGGCATACTCAAAATTACCTCGTAAATATTTGAACACTGGGCATGTGCAGGATCATGGTATGCCAAAAAGTGGCAATGGAGAAAAAAATACGTGTTTCTACGACTCAAAAACGTGAAAATGTTGAGTTGACTTTATGTGGCTCGGGTGACTACCGAAGCAAAGCCCAAACCTAGATTTGAAAATCAGATATCCGATCCAAATCGGATATCCAATTTTATAGACATATATATATATCTATTTTGGGCCGACTAAAACTCATTTTCATTCGACTTAACCGCGACGGGCGCACAGTGGAAAGTTGATTCCCAAATCAGATATCCGATTTGGTGCAAATCCATCTGCAAAAGGTTATATTCTTGTTTTTTATTTGCTCTAATGAAATTTGCAATTAGATTTGTTTAATTTTAGTTGTTTTTTTTCAAAATAGGGTTTTTTGATAGATTTTTTATGAAAATTTTGAGTTTAGCTTGGATTTTGAAGAAAATTGAATGTTTGCAATGGATTTTCACTTAAAAATAGTGTTTTTTATGTATTTGGATTAAAAATTAGAGAATTTTATAGATTTTTGTTAAAAACTAGGGTTTTTGTTGGATTTTTTAAAAAAACTAGGGTATTTTTATACTATTTTCATTTATATTGTCTGATTTTAATTAGATTGATTTGTTTTTATATTTAATCAGGCATTATGGCTGCATGTATATAAAATTAAAATTTTGTGCATTTCTAAAAGTATTCCTATTGGCAGACCTAAACATCTTCAATTAGGATCCTCAATACTATATCTCATTTTTAGATTTTAAATTTAACAAAAATCAACCTCATCAGTCTAGGGTGCCAATTCCCTGTCCAATCAGTTTTGACAAAGATTTGGATCATAGTTCTATCTCTATGATTCTTATGTTGTTTTGGGTTTTGTGTGTGCAAATTATTTTAGTTTTTGTGACTATTTTGTGTTTTCCCTTCATTGTATGAGCATTAAATTGTTTTGAATCTTGTAGAAAATTTATGAGCTTCATGACCTTGTGTCACTTCACTAATACCCACGTGAGATGTAGTTGTAGACTTATGGCTTCCTATGTTGCAATCATAGCCAATGTTGAGCTTGATTCTTATAACTCTTTCACTCAACGTATTATGTCTACCCAATCCATCTTATATTCCCTCCCTAGTCCTACATTACCCATGTCTTTTTTGTAACCTAACATTTATGTGGACTTGGCATAAGTTATTTCTAAGGTCCCCAATGATAATCTAGAATAATTGGATAAAGACCTACAATGAATTCAACAATTCTTAAGCATTGAACCTTTGGATGGAGAAGCAATCCCTCTTTTGGATAGCATTGGGAAGTTGGTAAATGATTAGGAAGGGATAGAAGTGTTACGTAGCCTAGCTAATATAGTAGATTCTAATATTCCTTTGGTAGCTAGTTTCACGAAATTTTTGACTAATGCTCAAAATCCTTTTGGAAAATAAGTTTCCTCTCCCACAATAATGCCTTATATTCCCAACTTTACACCTCCAGTCATAGCATCAATGATGGAATATAACAATGGTTTAAACTCAAGCTTAGGAATTTCTAGTGGAAATTACAATAGTTTTGTCCCTTCACCTATAACACCTCCATATTCATCACCCCTCCTAAACATGAAATATAATATCCCACCATTCCTCCATACTAGTTCACCATACTTGAAAAACTCTCACAACATGTGGCCCAATGATCTTGTGATAAATCAACTTTTTTAAAGCATGACATTATTACAACAAATTTCAAACTTAAACCAAAATCAAACCAATAGTAAACATCCAAAATACCTTACACATAGCTCATTAATGTTCACTATTTTAAATACACCTATACTACAAAACATTGAAAGGCCTCGCTTAGAGTAAATAATTGTAAAAAATATCCTAATAACCATTTGTTAGTTTTTACTACCTTGTAGAGATTTATTTTGAAGATCTACTCATAGTGAAACTTTCTAGATCATTGAAAGATATGGCCTTTGATTGGTTTTTCATTGTCAAAACAATCAATTACATCCTTATAACTCATTAGTGATTCAACACCCTTCATGAACATCACCCTCAAGTTACATTAACAAATTTATTCATTGTAATCAAGGACCTAAAGAGAAAATAAAAACTTTTATGAAATGATACTAATCCCTTTATTTGAAATTCTCCCATAGTCTTCAAGATGTTGACATTCAAAGGGTGTTTATAGGTAACTTACAACCTAATATTCAAGATAAGAAATTGCTAATGAAATATCCATCCTTAACACATTTTTGTATAACCCTTCATGATTATCGAATATCAATTAGTTGGTATGAAGGTACCCCTTCATAGGCTCCTATTGGTCAATCATATAAGTCATGCCTCAAAACAACTATCAATCATTTAAAAAGAAAAACAAAAAAATCATTACTTGATAAACATTCATGTCAAACTGCTAATAATATTGAGACAAAAGTAACTACTGTAAACATAACTCTAGATATAAATTTAGGCCATGAGATAGGAAATTTTCATAGTTGTTTGATTCTCTCCATGTGATCATGTTGCAATTGTTAAACAAGAATATGATTCAACTTCCTCCAATTAGTCATATTCAAACAATTAAACCTTTACCACTAAACTTAATGTAAAAACATTTTTTCAATATCATCGCATTAACTCCTCGATGATATGGAAAGATGTAAGCATATTTATAACCAAGTGCAAGACCTCATTCTAATCAAATCCAGTTGGATGACCTATTAATGACAAAGGAAATAAATTATTTTTTCTACATAATCAATACTTACAAATATTTACAAGCCCATTGCCAATTCAATCAACAAACTTTGTTCAATACAATGATAATGAAGAAGATGATAATGATTTTTCCATCTTTATAAACATTATTAATATTCAAAATCATAAAGGAAAAACCAATATTTTGTTTGAAATTTCTTTTACATATATTGATTCTTCTATAACTACACTCGATGGTCTTCTTTATATCAAGTTTGCAGAAACCCAAAAAGGGGAATACTCATTGATCCCATGTACATAGTGAATATGATAAAAAAAGAGTTATTGTATGTACATGAACTTTATGTAGATGATTATGAACAATCAAAAGCATTATTAAAAGCTCATGATGGTTATGATTCTATAATTGGTTTTGATAACCTCCAAAGAAAGGTTGGACCCAGTTAGTTGGGTGGTTTTGATAGATTTTTATGAAAATTTGAGTTTAGCATGGATTTTGGATGAAATTGAATGTTTGCAATGGATTTTGACCCTAAAAATAGTGTTTTTATGTATTTGGATTAAAATTAGAAAATTTTATAGATTTTTTGTTAAAACTAGGGTTTTGCTGATTTTAAAACCAGGGTATTTTTATAATATTTCATTTATATTGTCTAATTTTAATTAGATTGATTTGTTTTTATATTTAATTAGGCATTATGGATGCTGACAATGAAAATGCACAAATTCCACCACCTCCACCACCTCCA
>VDFB02379711.1:227042453-227066284 GCA_007258455.2 Sequoia sempervirens
TGCCCCCATTGTCTAGCAATGTATGGAATGTCATGGGTGGATGCTCAGATAAGTGTATGGATGGATGGATATGGTAAGCACCCAAAGTATGCCAAGGATTTATCTTGCAATAAGATAAGGTGCTCGAATAATGAATGCTCATTTGGATAATGCTTCATGGCTCAGATAACATAGGATAGGATAAGATCAATGAAAATGACCCATGTCAAGATGTTTACCATAAGCAAGCATAAAGTGTGCCCCAAAATTTTTATCAAGATCAAGATAACTTGCATGATGGACATAGATGGATAAAGATGGATTAGATAAATGGCTTATGGATGGATGAATTTATTATGGATAAGATGGATGGAATGCTCAATTTATTATGGATGGGATGAGATGATTTCACCTGAAGTGGCACATGTAGATGCTTGATTCCACACATGACGCCTATTTGCCAGGTTTTCATCATGGTCTTGCCCAAAGCGCCACCCATGTGGTTTTCACTATAGGACGATTTTTTATCTTTACTATTTTCAATCCTTTTTTTGATTTTTTTGGAATTTTTGCTTTTTTGATTTTTTTTGGTTTTTTCTGAAAGATTTTAAGCTCATGCTAAATCATAAGGTGGTGTTGACGTAGATGCCCCTGTCATAATGTGCCATCGATATCCTGCTTGAAGAAGCTACTTTGCCAAGATACATGCACTTGAATGCAGCTTTTGGGATTCTTGATCTGCTTCATCGATACCGGAGTTAACTCTGTCTTGGTGCACACATCGCGATAAAGTGCCTTCAGAATCCTTATGATGAAGGGTCGTTGCCAATACACGGTCAATGTAAGAATTGGATATTATGCATGGAGGCATGGATGGAGTGTGTTTAGGGATAAGAGATGGATTGGTTGACAGTTTAGAACCTTTGACTCTCCAAACTTGGGAAGATGAGCAATGATGGGTGGATATGAAAGTGTGCGTGGAATTAGGACCAACTACTTGATACACTTTGTATGTCACTTGAGAAGCTTGTTTTTGCTTTTGTAGACATCTTTGATGGATACTTTTCCCTTTTTTATTTTGCCCCATAGTTTCTTTGACTGATGGAGTTTGATAGGGATGATCTTTCTTTGTATTCTTTGGTATCCATTTGTATTTGATTTGTCCATTATGCTTATCAGCTTCTTTTGTTTTGATAACATTCTTTGTACTTTGATTCAAATCTTTCTTTTGACATTGGTCCCAATTCATGGATGGGGTGATGGCTGGATGAAGATTCATGGTGTGACTGGTTGTAGTATTGACATCAGTTTCACCATAAGGATTCTTTGTGCTCCCTATGTTGACGTTTGCTTGAGATGAAGTTGCCCCCAATATGGTGGTGGTAGTACCTTCATGCTTTGATTCTGCCTGTTTTGAGATCTCTTGTATAGAATGCACTCTCTGATAAATGACCACCGTAGGTGACGTTGTTTCAATTTGCTGCTCTACTAACTCTGGATGTTCTATCTGACTTGTTTCCTTGGGCGGATAATGATGGATATATTTATTCATGATGTCCTCCATCTGACTTTGGGACATATTTGATCTTGATGTTGAAAACTCCGTTTGATTGTAGGAGTTAAGAATCTGCTCTTTGTGTGTAATAATGTCAGGAATAAAGGGATCCTTTTCTGAATAACGATCATCTATGTTTCCATCCAAAGAAAGCATCTCATGGGTAGATGGAGGAGTATGGATATGATCATCTTGCATAGATAGGAGAGTTTCCATCAGATTATTGTAGTATCTTGAAGATACAAATTCTTGATTTTGAATGTTTTCAGAGCTTCTTTTGACATGCTTTGGATCAAGTTCTTGACATGGATCCATTTCAAAGGATGGATTGCTTACAAATGGCACTTGGATATCTTCATTAGGCATATGAAATGGTTCAATATCTTCAAGTGTCAATTTCAGGGTTCCTTCAGTGTCGATATCCATGAAGTCGAAGGGGGTCAATATGTCTTGGAAAGGACCATTGCTAGACCTTAGTGGAAAATTTTGATCATGCTCTAGAATAAATTCTTGAGATATGTCCTCTAACTCATAAGGCGATGTAGAGACATTTTTAATATGATCATTGGTCGATGGTTCGTGGATTATGTTAATAGGATCAAATAATTCCAACACTCCTTGAAATAGATCACTAAAAAGTGGTTCTTGATGTATGTAGATTTGATCATCGGATGAGGTGGAAACATCTTCAATGTGCTCCTCGATGGAGAGGTTTTGATCATTGTTTTTGACAATTGCGGTGGAGAGATTGTGAATGTCTTCGACCATAGAGTCAAGTGATGTTGATATTTCTTGAATTGGCTCATTGTCGAGTTTTGTTGGTGGATTTTGATCGTGATTCAAAAGTGACTCTTGAAATATGTCGATTTGATCATTGGATGAAGTAAACATGTGCTCAGTGATGGATTGATCTTGATCCTTGTTTTCAATAGTTGTCATCTTTTGTGTTTGTGCTCGTGTTGGTTGTGTAGCTTGAGAGGCTTGGGCAGCTTGAGATTGTTGAAGCCCTTGGTGGTAGGCTTGATGTGCTTTTAGTGCGATGCTACGATATTGACTTATTACACTTGGTTTTGGCGGTAGTGGTGGTGTATTTGGAATCATGTTGGATGCGGTGACAAGTGGTTGAGATACACTTGGAGTGATAGTGAGTGTTTGAGATGTGATGGGCATGATAGTGGTGGTTGGAATGATTGAAGGGATAGTGATGGTTGGAATGACTAAGGTGATAGGTCCTTGGGAGACCATATTTTGATTGGTTGGGATCAACGTTGTTGTTTAATTAGATACCATCCATTGGTGTGATGTCGATGGTATGTTCAAAGGATTTGTCGTGATGGTTTGATTGACGTTAGGTGGATTGATTTGGGTGGCGTGATTTGTGTTAGGTAAAGGGGGGAGCCCTAAACCAAGGAATGATGTTGGTAATAGTGGTGGAGATTTCCCTTGGCGTAATGCCTCAACTATTTTGGAAAGTTTCACAATTTGATCTCACCAAATTTGTTCTTGATTTTGATCTTGACTCACTTGAGATAGTTGATTTGGCTTTTGTTTAAGCAGATTTGGGATGCCTACTTTCGGTCTTTGAATGGGATTATGGGAAAATTGACTTTGGATAATGTTATGATTTGGGATGATGTTCAGATTTGGCATGACAGGATGAACATTGTTGGTATTGGGAATCATTTTTCCAAAGTTTTCTGAGTTAGGATTCATGTTTCGAAAACTCGTTCTTGGTACATTCTCATTTGGTTTGTAGGGATTTGGTGGAATGACATTGTTCGTTTCAAGGCTCATGCATTGATTATTCGATTGGTGGATTTGTAGGTTTGGACTTAGATCTATCATTGGGAAATGTGTTCCAAACTTTGACTTGGGCATACTCACACTTGTTGTACCAATGAAATTTGTCGAAGGCAATGATCCTATGCATGGACTTTGATAATTGATATGCATTGTAAGGCTTTGAAGATTCAACTGATTTGGATTACCCAAGATGTATGAATCAAGTTTGTATTCCATGTTCTCCTTATGTTTTGACCTTGTTGCAAAAGTGACTTCTAAGGTTCTTAGGACCAATGATGAAATGAAGGATGAAATGTGTAAATGATATGAGTGTTGAATGTTTAAGGACTTTGGATCAATGCTAGACTTAGGGTTTGATTTTGATTGGTTGATTTGGATGATGAACTTGTAAACCCTAAGATGTTGGATGTGATCTTAGGATGAATTTGTTCAAAGGATTGCTAATTTAATTAAATGTATGAAAAAGGATGCATTCCCATACATCTAACTAAACAAATGATTTTGATTTGGTTTAAGGATGATTCACCCAAGTCTAGAATGATGTTTCCAAAGTTCTAAAGTTGTTTGGTGGGATGGATTTTGATAAATGTTTGAGATGGATGAAGTGTTTGAGTTGATCCTAAGAGACTTAGAGAGACTTTGATTACTAGGCCAAGGTATTGAAGACCACACTTTTCTCTAAGAGCAATCAAAAAGACCAATATGACCAAGAGATATCAAGCACATGTGTGGGGTCCAATTTGTTATCTTTGCTTAATGAGTACTTTTTACCACAAACACACTTCTTGATTAGGTTTAAAACTAAATGTCCAATGTCACAATTTATTTTCATCCCACAAAGTGCTATGTGGAAGTTCCAAAAAATCAGGACAAGGGTTGCCTAATGTTGACCTTTGTAAGAGAAAATTAAGATGTAAACCCAATTACTTAGGAACCTCTAAGGACATAATCCCAAGGGTAAGAAATATTTCTTGGGTTTTTTCAAAGGTATTTGCTCTAAGGGGTTTAAAATTTTGATGATGATGTTAAATGATAGTTTTCCAATGTCTTCGATAAACACACTGTGTTTTCAAACAAGCAATATGACATCTTAGCTTAATGGGTACGTTTTTCTTAGTGGGCTTGCCTCATGCCCTTCATAGAAGAGATGATTTTACATGCAACCAAGGAAAAATAAAGAGGTATGATGAAATCCTAACCTCTATATTTCAACCAAGATTGGACATGGCAAGTAACTTCTTGGAATCTAAGTTCCAATGCACCACTTTGATAAACTTGCTCAATGGATAAATAGGCCACTACAAAACAAGGGTTCTAGTTTGGACTTTCTGTTCATGGAGATTGACCCATACGGCAAGAGTCCCCTTTAAGATCCATCTTGTCAGAGCCAACCGCGTGATAATGGCGTTTAACCAAAACCCACATTTATATCCCAGCTAGAAATACTCTTGGCTTTAGAGTGTTACCGGTTGAGTCATTCCCTTGGGTGAGTACTTTTTCCCCAAGGCAGACTCTCTAAGATAAACAAAAGCAAGCAAAGACACAATCCATAACTCGATCGATCTTTGATGGCACAAAGAAAGAGAATGTACGCGAAAATACCCCTACTCACACTCGCACAAGATGTTCAATTTTTAAGCCCAAATTGAAGTGTT
The DNA here is from genome assembly GCA_007258455.2 of Sequoia sempervirens. NCBI lineage: Eukaryota > Viridiplantae > Streptophyta > Pinopsida > Cupressales > Cupressaceae > Sequoia > Sequoia sempervirens. Next base: position 227,047,446 of record VDFB02379711.1, read on the forward strand.
TCAAAGCAATAAAATGTATTTTGAATGTTTCTCTTGCACCCTAGATCGCACGAAGCGCAAGGGGAGAGGATACACACTCAAAAGACAAAATCACACAATTCAAGCACTTGTTCGTTTTATAGCCTTCAAAGCAATTGTGAGTTCATTTTAAGCACCAAAATGAAGTGTGAGTTTTGATTGTTCAATTTTTAACCTCAAACAAAATCTAGTGAGTTTGTCCTAAGATTTCTTTTAAACCCTTTGCAATGAAAATCAAATTGTTCGTTTTAGACCCAAATGCAAATTAGTGTTATAAAACGAAAAGATAAACAACTTCGTGAAGTAGTGTTGATCAAACACTTAAAGTGTTAAAAAACACATTGAGTTTTCAAAAAAATTCTTCTCCTTTCGTTTTTGTTTGCTAGCCTACTCCTTCGCTTTGTACTTTTTCGCCTTCGCTTTTCCTTTGTACCTTTTTGCCTTCATTGTTCGTTTGTACCTATAAGATGGAAAATAAAATAATGTGAGACTAAGTTATTCGATTAACTTAAATGATTTCACATAATGACACATTAATAAGGGCCTTGATTTCAATGAATGTAAGGAAAGACTTATTCAAAAGTAGGAAATACTTGCTAAGAAAGACTTTTCTTGCTAGTAGACCACTCTTTTCAAACTAAATCCTCTATCTTTCTTTGTTGAGACCAAAAGAAAATTCCTTAACCCTTAAATAATTGAATTTTTATTGCTAATTTCATTCTTTAATGACAACAACAAAATATATGAACCTATAGATTATACAATACATAAAATCTATAGTCATCCCTCATTAAAGTTTTCTAAATCTATTTGCAATTTTTTTTTTTTGTATTAACAAACATAGTGCAGATCACATTATAACCAAACAAATAACTATTCTAGCTTGATTCCACGAGGGTCGCTTTTAATCACTCAAGCCATCTTATCAATCATTACATGTGATAATGACTTTCTTTTCTAAATCCCAACAAAGAACCCTATAGGATCAGGCTATAGCTCCCATTGTTAATGAAATTTTAAAGTGCTGACCAAAGTATGGGGGTGACGTTGCCAAAATCTCATATAACGAAGAAAATTTCATCCTTACTAGCATCCGCATAATTTCCTAAATGCTCAGATAATAGAAAGAAAATGAAAAGGCAGAGTAGCCAATCCATAAGAAGGCAGCGTGCACCAAGTACCGACAAATGACTAGAGACTTTTGATTGTCGGCGCACTAAAGTGAATGCATTAATGGACAGAGACTTTTGAAACGTCCATTTCCCTCCAAAAAGATAGCTCCCTCCATACTTTTACTTCTCCAATTTGGTGAGCTACTGCTTCAACTACGAAATTTCTCCAAAAGCCAGTGTAAAAAAAAAAGATAGAAAATGAACAATTAACAGCTCATCTTCTAGTGTTTCCTTGCTTTCCTACTGTTGCGACCAAAAATATCTTCCAGTCAAAATCTCCTCTGCAATGGCTGGAAAGATATTATTCTGGTAGTTTGATATCGAATCAAAATTTAGTGGCTATGATATATTACCTCCTCGAAAAACTCTTCACTTTAAGACAATGAAACTGCCTGTAACAATCCCAACATGGCCGCTGTCCCACTCACAAGGTCTATCACCATCATAACTAACTTGGACAGAGCTTGAAGGTGTAGCGGAGGTCATGGTATAGCCTGAAGGAGAATCGCCTTCTATAGCCTGTATAAGATTGAAGAGATAACAGAAGCTACCAGCCAACAAGCTGATTACAACCAGTTTCAAGGTGTTGTTCAAATCGAAGGAATAAAAGGAGTCATCGAAGATTACAAAGACTTGTTTGTTGTTGATCATAGTCTTTCATAAAGAAATCACCAATGTCCTTTCAGGTTGAAGCCATCCCTCATAAGCAAGAGTTTGCAAGCCGCAAAAATTAGCAGAAAGAAGTCGTTCAAAGAGTGCTAGCATCGCAATCTTTCAAGATTGTTGTTGAAGCCTACCAAGATGGCTAATGGTCAAACAGGCGTCACTTGATAGGTAGCATGGGTAAATATGAAACAATTTCTTGGCTAATGTATTAGCCGCAACCACAATCGTGGTCCTCTACATGGATCATCTAAAACTGCAAAGGAACCTAGAATGGAGGTCTACGCAATGGAGATCTATGCTCTGTTAGCTAGTAACAGATTCAAAATATCAATGTGGAAGTTGTGCATGATGTGAAAATGGGAAGATGAACTACTATGCTTTGAATGTGGTGCTTTTACATCAAATCGATGAGCTAGCAATTAATAGCTTCCAAAGACTTCTAAGGCTAATGTAATTGGCCAGTGTACGAAGAAGGCAAAAGACAGCGAGTAAAGTAAAAAATTCAAACAAATGCACTTGTCAGGTATAGACACACAACAAAATATGCAGAATGCATTTATATCAGCCAACTACCGAATGTTAGAATTTAAAGGATACCGTCAAATTCTCACATTATGGAAGCTTAAAAAAAAAAATCTCAGCATTAGATCAAGATCCTAAAGAAATAATGCGTGTGAGATGATTCCCAGATTTAAATATCTATTTTGTTTTGGAAACATTGCATCACTCATAAATACAAGCCAATGCATTGGGTGAGTTAAGTACACAACTGTTTAAGCATAGAGAAAATCTCAAAAACTCTAAAGCAATCAATTATAGCTGAAATACACTATATTTGAAACAATAGATGTTCATTTCAAGAATCAAGATGCAACAATGTAAACCATAAGTAAGAACCAAAGGTGATTCGCTGATGATCTTATGCTCTTGCCCTCCTTCTAGCACCAAATGTAGGACCCTAAATCTGCATTGAATCAAAAACAAAAACCCTTTGTATTGTTAGTAAACCAAAGCAAACAAAAGATCCCCTATAAGATTCATCTAATCACAAGAATGATGCCAAAGAAACAAGCAAAACATAGAAAGCATCATTCTAATGATCAAACTAGCATCTTATAGTGGATTGGTGTCACATGTGCTAGTGACCCTTTCCCAATCCTTGATTGATAAGCTCAAGATGATGTAAATGCAATGGAATGATGATGATGCAAGATCAAATCTCAAATGAAGAGAGTAACCTTGCATAAAATTTGTGGAGGATTTGCTCAAAGATGAAGCTTGTATTTAAAGATTTTCAAATGCTGAGTGTTGAAGAGAGACCAATGTGGGACTAAGATTGGACCAATGAAAGAATGACACTTGTCAAGTGGTGATTGGTTGATGTATGTGCAAGATTTGGGAAGAGTGCCCATGAGAGGGAAAATTTGAATTTGAATTTTACAATGAATGTTGAGTTTGACCTTTGGAAGGGGGCATGTAAGAGACATGTAAGGCCTCATAAATGCTCTGTTTGGTGTACATGTCCACTTGGGGGGAGATTCAAACTTGGAGAATATTCTCCCTTTATGCCAAGTTGAAAATAAATATTTTGATAAATCAAGTAAATGCAATTTCATGTGCAAGTGGCCAAATCTAGAGAATGCAAGTGGGTGAGTATTTAATCAGGGTTAGATTAAATAAATGATGATTATGCTGATTTAATGCTGATTAGATGATTTTGACTTTTAGGACTTAAATACTTGATTTATTTAAATCAAAAAAGGATGGAAAATGCATTTTTGAGATTTTAATTAAATAAATTTGATTTATTTAATTAAACTATGATGTGAGCTTTTGATTTATTTAAATGATAAGAACCCGATTTACTAGGTGAATGGATGTGATGCATTTGATTTATTTATTGAGTGGATGAATATGCATAATGCTAATTTGACGTGTCTACACTTATAAATTAGGAGAATTGGTACAGCAAATTATGTATAAGCATTCCTCACTAAGGTGAAAAAAGTGACTCAAGTCTAGCAAAAGCTTTTCTATTTACTTTCAAAATAAGAGGAAGAAAATTTTCTACAATAAAAAAAGTTTAGACTATTAGAAAAAATTACTAAGGTGATCAAACCATTTTTTTGTATAACCCCATGAGAGAAAATCATGCATAAAATCTTATAAAATAATCATAATACAAAGAGCAAAAAACTTACCAAAAATTCCATAAGACATACCATGGAAAATTTCTTAAAAGGAAAAAACACAACCTATAAAAGCATTCACACTTCATGTAGTATTAAACCATGAAAACATTACAACACTTATAGAGTATCTGTGAATACTTTTGAAACATTAATCTCTTCTAGTGCATCCTTCATGGGTCAAATTATGATGCAGAGCATCCTTGGGTGTAAGAGCAATCGGCATCAACCAAAAAAAAAAAGAGTATTTTATTTTATTATTTTTCTTTTGTGGAATAATATTATTATGTGAATAAAATACAATATTAAGGCTTAAATAATTTATATTAAATTATTAGTCTTATTTTATATTGCAAATTTTGATGGTGGAGGTGACTTGGAAATTTTGAAAAATAAAAAAAAGAAGAACTGGTGTGAATTTTTGGGAGGTTACAAGCAAGGCATGGAATTTGATGGTCTATGTGACTAATTTTTGCATTTTAGACCGTATATTAAAACTCAAAAATTTATTAGACTGTATCATTTGACTTTTTGTATTTTTATATAATCGTAAATATGACACTTAAAATTATTATTAAACCTTAAAAAATTATTATAGGCACACACACATATATATACAATGTTTATGATAAAATTAGTTTATAATCTTTTCAAAGATGGAATACTTCTTTCTAATTTCAATTATCATTGTTTTATAATAATATATATTTTTTATGATAAATATATATTAATTCAAAATGTGTTCAAAATAGAAACTTTTCAAGATGAAATATAGTTTTTTTTAATTTTTAAATATTTTTATCATTGCTTATATATGATTTATAATATTTATTATAAAGATATATATTAATTCAAAGTCTTTTCAAAATATAATAAAATTGTTTTCTAACATTTTTGAATATAATAACAAGATTTATTTTTTATATGAACTTAGAAACTTCTTGTTAATTGCCATAGTAAATTTTAGATTTTTACATTTACTACTAATTAGATCAATATTTTTTAATTTTACATTTTTTTAATATATATGGGATATTCATATGAGTAATAACATAACAAGAATTTTCACTTTTTTTTTCAAGATACATCATTTGTTTTAGACCATTTTTAATTTATAGTTTTAGATAGATGAATTTAAGGATTAAAATATTTTTAATTTTACATAATTATTTCATGGTAGGTTTGAAATTGATATTTAAATATGATTTTAGATAGATGAATTTGGGGATTGAACTATTTTTAATTTTATATAATTATTTCTTGAAATTGATATCTAAATGTCTTTTTAGATAGAGGAATTGAAAAATTCAATTAATTTTAATTTTATTTAATTTTTTCTTGGTATGTTTGAAATTGATATTTAAATGTGTTTTTAGATAATTGAATTTAAAATGTATATGAAAAATAAAATCAATTTGTAATATAAAAAAAATTAACTCAAATAAATAGTTTCAAATAAATGGATGCATGTATGCTATTTGCACATGAAATCACTAAATTAATTTATAGTCAATAATTTGAGGAATCAATCAAAAGAATAGTAATACAATTTTACAAATGAGAGAATCAATATATCAAAAAAACAATCATATTGTGTAATATAATTATTCTTAAAATAATACTCCATGCATTTTCAAAATGTAAATTTTAATTATATATATATATATATATATATATATATATATATATATATATATATTTATTTATTTATCAATAAAATTTATTATATGCAATTGAATTTTACTTAGTTAAAAAATTGAGTGCATGCATAGTTTCTAAAATTTGTGAAGTTTTTAACATAATTATTTTATAAAATAATATTTCATAGATTACTAATATTTTTTATTGGTATTTCATAATTATTAAATATAAAATAATTATTGTTTATTGGTATTTTTAAGAATTGTGATTCCTATAAAAAAATACTTAATTAAATTATATGATACATAATAATATATTTTAAAAAATAACCAAATTACTTGTGCTACATTAAAAAAAAAAATTTATAAAAAAAATCATATTTAATATGTATGATTAATAAAACCAATAATGTTTTAATATAAAAGAATTTATATAAAAATATATCAATTTTTTTTTTTTGACAATTTAAATTTTTCATAAAATGTCAAGTGATAGGCATTTAAATGAACAAACTGTCACAAAATATTCATATGATAGGTAGGGGTGGCCAGCCTCATTACAAGTTTTTATGAATTCTTTTATTTCACCTCATAAAAGAACTGAAAAGGTTGGGTGTCTAAGATTGTGATGATAACTTTTTCTATTCTAGGGTCTAGTGGAGTGGAGTGGAAAAATCAATTTATCTTCTTGAATTGGAATTTTTCAAAAGTGGGTTCAAAGATGTTTTTATCGTTTAATATTTTCATTATTGCATTTTATGGAGCATCTTCTTAGATTGTGCATAGCATTTAGGAGTTACAAAAAATGATCAAAGTCTTTTCTTGAAAATGCTTGATTTTTAGCAATTTTGAAGGGGTCTTGATGCTAGAAATTTGAAGAGGATGACTTTGGGTGTAGCCATTGGAGAGAAGACCAAAACACCATGAATTTTCAGATCTGAAAATGAAGTTGCAGCAGCATATAAATGGGGTTACAGAGGTTTTATTGCAGCAAGGTTGCACATGATAGCTTGCAAGTTACAAGAGCTAGAATCTAGTAAAGGAAGTTGAGTTGAAGAAAACAATTTTCTATTTGATTTTTGTTGTTATTTTTCTGATTTATATCAAATTTTAGATGGTTTGAATCAATCCATATGGCTGCAAAAATGTAATTTCAGTTTAGCATTGATTTCTATGTAAAACATGAGAGTTTGAATGAGAAAATTGAAGAAATTTCATGTAGATTTGTGTTATTACAATAATTGTTTTGAGTTGCTTAATTGTTGTCCAACAAATGTGTGTGTGGTTGTGAGTTTTCAGATTGTAAGGTGTTTTTTCTCTTCATCAGTTGTATCAGAGTTGGTTATTCCTGAGTGTACGGGTAGAAGCGTCAATGTGAGGCAGTTTGCACTAGGACCTGCAGGTAGAGAGTGAAGCAGTTGCAAAGAGCATGTGGAAAGGTGTTTAAAAAAATGTCTTGGAAGCCAAGATAATTTTTTGTGATGAAGAAATAATTTATAGAGCCACAAAAAAAGAATTGAAAGCCCATATAGAGGAGTAATTTATTCCTAACAAGGTGTAAAGTGAGTGGGAAATGTTGCAAAGTCATTATGGATAGTGGTAGCACCAATAATATTGTATCCAAAGAGATGGCAGGCAAACTGAAATTGAAAAGAATCAAGCATCCTAGCCCATACTACATTTCTTGGTTGCAAGGAGATTGCTAGATATGGGTGAGTGAGCAATGTGTGGTTGATTTTCAAATTCATAGATATAAGGATGTGATTGTATGTGATATAGTACCTATGGATGTATGCCATGTTTTGTTGGGTAGACCATGGTTGTATGTTAGAAGAGCTCTACATGATGGTAGGAAGAATACATATAGCATCATAAAGGATGAGAAATAATATTTTTTGAATCCTTTGCAAGATAGGCAAGAGGAAGTGGCAAAAGAAGTTGTAGCAGATAATAAGGATACAAAGGAAAATAAAATCAGAATGGTTGAATCTTATTGTTCTTTTGGTAATGATATGTTTTCAATTGAAAATTTGTGTGTAGGGAAGAAGGATGAAAAGGAAAATGTGGAAATCCTTGTTCAAAGGATAAAGAGGGAAGTGCAGTAATGATTAAGGATGATGTGTGTTCTTTGGAGAACTTGAAAGTAATGGAAAATGAAAGTGCAACTAAAAGTGAAGGTGAAAAAGGTATGGCAATAGGTAGTGGTGAAGAAAAGGTTGAAGAGAAAGAGGCAATGCATAATATGTCTCATTTTTATGATGAAGATGAGAGTGGATCTTGTGTAGATGAAAATATTTTAGCGGTAGAAAAGGAATGGCAAGTGTTGATGGAAGGTGGAGTTAAGATTGCAGAAAAAGGTAATGAGGTGAAATCAAATTTTGATGAATGCTTTGACAAGGTTGAGAATGATACTGTAGCAAGTAGTGAGGAGGTAAAACCTTTTTCTTTTTAATTATTTTCATGATAATTTAGATGATATAGTGAGTTCAATTGAGATGATTTAGTTAGAGATTGCAAGTGAAGTATGGAGGGCAAAAGATTTGTTTGGTATTGCAAAGTTTAGTGTAGGTACATTTTGGAGAAGGTGGTTGGAAAATGGTGGTTTGAATCCCACAAGATTGGAAGATATTATGAGTTGCATTTGGTGGAGCTGATTAGTTTATGGTGGAGTTAATTCCATATTAAATATCTATTGAGTACAAAGAAAAATTGTCAGAGGAGAAGGATATGTGTTTTGGCTAGGTCCTGGAAGAGGAGAAAGAAGAACTCATTGGCATTACCAAATTGAGTAATATAGTTTGTTGAAGGTTGTATACAACCTAAAAGGATGGTCCTACCATCCAACTCCATTTTGTGAGACCAATCTCACAAATTTTTTCTACCTTAGGTGTCTGATGCAGGAGCATCCTGGAGTGTAAGAGCAATCAACATCAACCAAAAAAAAGAGTATTTTATTTTATTATTTTTTCTTTGTGGAATAATATTATTATGTCAGTAAAATGAAATGTTAAGGTTTAAATAACTTATATTAAATTATTAGTCTTATTTTATATTCCAAATTATGAGTGGGAGATAATGGTGGAGGTGACTTGGAAAATTTGAAAAAAAAAAGCAGAACTGGGTGTGAATTTTTGGGAGGTTACAAGTTTTTATGAATTCTTTTATTTCACCTCATAAAAGCATTGAAAAAATTGGGTGTCTAAGATTGTGATGATAGCTTTTTCTATTTTTGGGTCTAGTGGAGTGGAATGGAAAAAATAATTTATCTTCTTGAATTGGAAATTTTTAAAAGTGGGTTCAAAGATGATTTTATCATTTAATATTTTCATTATTACATTTTATGGAGCATATTCTTAGATTGGGTGTAGCATTTAGGAGTTACAAAAAATGATGGAAGTCTTTTCTTGAGAAGGCTTGATTTTTAGCAAGTTTGAAGGGATCTTGATGCCAGAAATTTGAAGGGTAAGGCTTGGAGTGTAGCCATTGGAGAGAAGACTAAAACACCATGAATTTGAAGGTTTTAAGATGAAGTTGAAGCAGCATATAAATGGGGTTACAAAGGTTTTATTATAGCAAGGTTGCACATGATAGTTTGCAAGTTACAAGAGCTAAAATCTAGTAAAGGAAGCTAAGTTGAAGAAAATCAATTTGTATTTGATTTTTGTTGTTGTTTTTCTAATTTATATAATATTTTAGATGGTTTGAATCAGCCCATATGGCTGCAAAAATTTAATTTCAATTTGGCATTGATTTCTATGTAAAATATGAAAGTTTGAATGAGAAAATTGAAGTCATTTCATGTAGATTTGTGTTATTACAAGAATTGTTTTGAGTTGCTTAATTGTTGTCCAGAAAATGTGTGTGTGGTTGTGATTTTTCACATTGTAAGGCATTTTTCCTCTTCATCAAATTAAATATATCTACACATCTTGTTGCATGCTTCAAATATGCAATTGACAAGAGAGCTCAATACAAATGATAGTCAGGCCAAACCACCAACTAGCTAACCAACCAACAAATAAACATGAGCTTCCTTTTATAGAATTAAGATCACACAAAACAATTGAGTGGTAAAGTAAAATCATTTGTATCTAAAATCCATGAGCACACAAAGCCATTGACCCCAAAATTTACTTTTTAAATTATAAGTTTTAGTAAAAATATTTTTCCATATGCAACCCATGCATCAAATATCTAGCCAATGTTACATATAACTCCACAAGTGGAACCAAATAAACATTAAATCTAGCTAAATGTATCTCCTAAGATGCACCACAAATAAATATTTGAAATTTATGAAATTAAAATAATGATTTCATGTGCAAGGTGTAAAACAACCTTTCCTATTATATAGGCACCCCAAAAATATTGTTTAGCTACCTTGCCAAATAAAAACAAGGAGATTTTTCTCTCTTCAATTAGGATTAAATGCTAAGAAAATATTATTAATTTTTCTATCCCTAATCCCTTTGGTTGGACACACTCAAATGTAAGGATTCTAGAGGAGGGTTGTAGTGGATGGATATTTTCTAGTGAGAGCATGGGTGGTGCAATCCATAAATAAAATATTAATAACCCAATGCATGGGTCTTAACATTCATTCAAGTTTCCCTCTACAATTTTAAAAAAATCAAAGATGGATTTAGATGAGAGGTTTCCTATAAGCTCATTATTTTCTTTTGACTCAGGTTTGGAAAGTAAAAAGGGGAAAATAACCAAGATAGAAATATATTTGAAGATGAACATACTCAAATTTTGAAGATATGATAAGAACAAGAATTGTTGTACATTGAATCTAGTTTTTAAATTAAAATTAAAAGGGTCAAATGAGTTAGTGAAGATGCATCCATTTAAAATTTGAAGATATGACAAGAAGAAGAATTGTAGTACATTGAATCTAGTTTCTAATCTTCTAAAAAAAATGATTAAAATTAAAAGGGTCAAATGTTGTGCACACACAAACATGTTCTATTTTTTATAAATTATATGTAACATAATGTTTAATGTGCATCCCCCTTCTTTTTGTTGTATTAAATTTACTTTTTTAAAACTGCATTACATAGAAATATATTTAAGAGTGAGTATTTAAAGGTTTGCTTAAATTATTTATATTTTATATTGCATTTCATTTATGATTTTTCAAATTGGATGCATCTTCAAAATTGCATCATTGTGTCAATCATCTAAGTTGTAGAATCCAAATCCCTAAGGTCTGATGATCTCCCAAGTGTCACGGGTGTCAAACTTAGGAAGATTACCACAAGCCTATATTCAAGTTGCAAAACTTAGGACCATTTTTTGAGATGGGTAATACCTCCTTAGTTTTTGGCTTTACAAGACCAAGGGGCTTTCCCTAAGGTGCTAGAATATATATTACCATAGTGTTGGTGTAAATAAGTATTTTACTTATTACACTTTACTTAAGCTTACTTAGGGAATGCATATCATTATAGGTTGCAATTGTGACACCTATTTATTTGCATCTTGCATCTAGGTTTGTGCATATATTGAGAGATGTGATTAGGACAAATCAAAAAAACAAAAAGAAATAAAATTTAAAGTCTGCGTATGTATTGTACGCTGCCCTATGTAGAGGCAAGGTACGTCGTACTTTCTCATAGGTACCAGGTGTTGGCAATCTCCATGTGGCCTACGGCTTGGCCTCCTCACCCCACTCAATAGCTTGCAATTCAGAAAAACTAGCCCTCTTTATTTTCATCAATAGCTCCCACCAAAAATATGGTGGTTTTTGCATAAAAATTAGTGGATGGAACAATCTAAAGAATATTCCTTGCACAGTCATTGGCACGATAGCACCCAGTTGGTGCCACATCATTGCATAGCTGACACACAAGACCACTATACCTAGCAGTCAGCAACACTTGTCATGTACATTCAACGTATGGCTCTACCACATCATTGGTCCAGTCAGCCACCACATCAGCATATGGTACATCCCAGTCAATACCAACTTAGTCATTTGTTGTGCCACATGTCGTAAGTCCGTACATTCTACATCATTAGTTCGTAATTTACGAACATTCCACGTAGGCCACATTTTTTGTTGTGACGGCCAAATGGGCATCAAATTTAATCTGAATGTTTGCTGACATCAACATGATGTCAACCATTTTCAAAAAAAAATTGCCCCCCTCTCCAATGAAGTTTTCAAATTTGTAGTCTGACTTCAAATGCCCATATCTTGCTCATTTTAACACCCTTTTTTAAGCAATTTTTTTATTTGGGCTAATTTTTCATATACTTTGTAGCTGTGTGCTCGGTTTCTGATTTTGGTGAACAAATTTTCTAGAATTTTCAAATTTTCAATATTGTACCTATCTAATCCTCATTTCTGCAACTTTCTGGGCTTCGTTCAGGCACATATGAACATATTTTTAGGTTGAAGTGATCTGAGTGGATTTGGTACTTTCAACATATGGTCTTTTTTGGCCTATTTGGCACTTGTATTGCATATACTTGAATTTAGGTCCTTGCTTCATGTTCTAGTCTATTCTCAACCTATTTGTGGAAAGTTGTAAATCAAAAATCATAATTCCACTTAGCCAAGTTGCAAGTTTCCTATTGTACACGCACTGCATTATAAAGTGCCAAAATCATCTTTTTGTGGGGGTACTTTGATTGAGTGAATTTGGGGGGGTGTATCTTGTGTGATTGTGCCTATTTTCTCTCTTGTGCTCATGCATTTCATCATGGGTTCATCTAAAGTTCCACTCCTAACTACACATAATTATCCTACATGGAAAGTATGTGCATGGAGTAAACTAATGGAAAAAGATTTAATTTACTATATTGATGGAACCATAATTGCACCTACGGATCCTAAGACAAATCCAACTACATATATGGATTGGCTCACTAAAAATTCTATGGCACTGGGTACACTTAGAAAGTTCATTTCAGATGATCTCATTTTCCATGTTGATAAATTTACTACAGCCAAGGAAGCTTGGGATAAGCTTGCTACTTTGTATGGCAAGGTTGATAAGGTTAAAGGATACAAGCTTGAACATGATCTCCTAAGCCTTGATCCCAAGGATTTTGATACCATTTAGGATTATGTCACTAAGGAAAATGAGCTAAGAGCACAACTAAAGGATTGTGGTATTGAAAAAGAGGATGATCAATTGGTCTTCAACTTGTTGGACAAGCTTCCAGCTGAGTATGCAACCTTTGTTTCAAGTTTTCAGACTTAACAATTGATAATTAGTAACTTTAAATCACCATCTTTTGAGGCTCTCACAAATCTTTTGATTCTTGAGAAAAATAAGTTGATGAAAATGGGCATTTTCAAGTCTTCAACTTCAAAAGAATTAGTGGTCAATCATGGAAACAACAAGCAAGGAAAAGGGAAAGGACAAAATGAATCTTCACCAAAGCCATAGGGAGAGAACAAACAATCTAATCCTCCACAACAAGGCTCATCATCTTCTTCTTCAAAGAACAACTCAAGCAAGAAGGAGAAACCAACATGTGCATATTGCAAAACTTTTGGTCATGAGGAGCATTGTTGTCATGTTAAGCAAATTGATGAGTTGACAAACATCCTCAAGAAGAAGAACAACAACTTGCCAAATGCATATCGGGAGAAGGACTCATCTCCTTCCACTTCTACTTCTAGGGGAAAATGCACAACTCTCATGGCAACAACATAAAGCTCATCTCCTTCATCTACATTATCTCAACATAAGAAATGTATGGGGCAAGCATTTCTCACAGTTGTAGATTCCAATTTAGATAGGTGGATCCTTGATTCAGGAGCTTCACATCATATGACTTCTTCCAAGGATATGTTCTCACTAACTCATTTGATTGTAAAATCTGATGAAAATTTCTGACAAAAGATGTATAATTTGATGTGTAATTTTCAATTTTCTAAAATTTTATCCCCAACATTCATCGAAATTTTGACGAACTTGGGGTTTTGTCAAAATTTTGTCAAATATTTTTTGTCAAAATTTTGATGATGAACATGCAAAATTAGAAAAAATCAAATTGTCACTGACATAAATAAAAGTGAGTTTTCCTAATTATTGCGATAGTGTTTTTTCTATACTTGCAACAGATTGTGGAGAACTAAGGATGATTTTCTTGGGAAAAATAAAAAAAAATTCAAGAAGATATCGCCAGGTTGAGGGTAGTCATTGTCTTTTTCTAGAATTTATTTGTGAAGTTAGATTTGTACTTCTAGGTTTGAAAATCATATTTTAAAGAAACATCTCATTAGATTTCATTTTTAGACTTATGCATTTTCAGAATTTCATTTCCATATTTTGTTGTGCAAGTTCAATATTTTGATTTTAGGAGTCTAATGGTTGGAAATCATAGTAAAATCAAAATTTAATAAGTTCTAGAATTAGCATTTTAAAGTGTTTTTTGGGTTCATTAACTTCAAACTATCTTCTCTTTTGTAGGGGTGGTTGCATGTCAAATAATTTTGGTGCAAAATATCAAAATTACTAGATTTTATTACCTATCTATGATTAAAAATTATTGGAGTTTGAGTTTGATATTTTTCAAAGATCTAAATATTCAAGCTTGGTAAAGAAAAATCATGTCAGATAATATTAGTGTAGAACAAAATGAATAGACGATTGCTAGAATGTGGGCTAGATTGAAAACACAGCATGATGTGAAATGTTATTCTCCTTGCAATAATTGCAAGGGCTTAATGATGAGAATACTTTTAATCACAATAGTTGAGAAACATTGTAGGTAGCATGGTTACATTGAAGGAGGGCATGATTATTTTCCATTGGTAGGTTGTTCATTATATGTCTTGTTGGTTGGTCAAAACAGCACAACAATAGTAAATAGAATATTACTATTATGTTCTCTTGAAAGAGAAGGAATAACACATGGATATCTAACTCCCAAGGTCTTGGTAATCGGTTCTTGACTATGCTGATTTTACTCAATGGTTGATGTGAACTATAATGTTCAAGGGGCCTGCTAGTGTTGAGCTTCTGGATTGTTCTAAGATCAAACATAAATTTAAACCTACTTTAACAGATGGTTTTAAAGAAATAGAAAAGATAGATCAAAGCTTTTAAATTGAAGAGAATGTTAATTCATCCAACTTAATCAGACTTGTTACCTTTCAAGGAATTCCTAACTAAAAATGTAGAACAAAATTAACTTGTGGTTAATACACAGTTCCATTCATTCACAGTGCTAACTTCAACAACAGATTGCAAATCACCATTTGAACAAAACATGAGATAAAATTTTCATTCCTTGAAAGCTTTCCAAATCAAATAATTAACCCAAGATAAATACCACTTTGGAACACAATATGAAGTAGATTTAAATCTGGCTGCTTCTACTGTTGGTGAAACAGATAAGCAACACTTCCAAATCTGGGAAGATCACCAGTGTACAAAAAACCCATGTCTTCAAATTGTCTCCATCTATACTAAGAAAATCTAGAAGATACATCACCTCTCTCTACTAAACTTAACTCCTACTCTACTTCTACTCTTTAGTTTCTCTACCTTCTAACCTTCATTAAGAAGATGAAAAGAAGATCCTATTATAAAAGAAAAAGGGTGCAGTTTTGTCTCTTCTATCTTCTGAAAAATTCCTATCTTTTTTAAAATCTATTTGTCTCTGTGTGTGTGTCTTCTTCTTTTTCTTTAGACCTTCTTCTTTTTAAAAAGAGGCAAAAAGTTCCATATACAAAATGTGCCAAAAAGAATGTGTCAGCCCTTACTTTAGGGTTTACAAAGTGAGTCAGTTTTAGAAGGGATGACCCTCAAATCTTTTGGAATAAAGTTAATGATGCATTCAATGTGCATATCCTATCCATGTTAGTGAAAGATTTCCCTCAGGAGTGGCCCTTAGATCTTTTGCAAACATTGCATTAATTCGTAGCCCTCGTGTCCAACCTCGAGATCTCTTTGCAGAGCTTCTTTGAATGTTCTGAAGAATTATCATTAATTTCAATCTACCTTTTCCAATAGACATCACAGGTGTTGTTGAGACTCGTGGTTACTTCCCCTCCGTATTTCCTCTCGTTCTAGATCTTTCTACAAGTTGACCCCTTGAGAAATAACATCCAAATTTCCTATTAGATATCTTTACAAACGATGCCACTGTTCATCGAACTGATTCATCATCTTCGATTATAGAGTAGATCCATACCGCTCACATTCTATTGATTTTCTTCACAGGAACAATCACAATAATCAAATTGCCAACAGTTCACCTTCAGCTTCTTCTGATTGGTTGAACACATACCGCGTAATATTTCCAGATGGTCAAAAGTTATTCAAACAAAAATTGCATGTCGGTGAGACACTAGCCATGTGTCCCCGGTGCAATAATACTCCACAACTGCTATTGACATAGCTTACAATTGTCGGCAAGACTTCATAACGAGCTGCAAGAGTCATATTGATATCTAAGACAATCGTTATTGGTAAGACCTTTCACTAAAGTCCACAGTAAACTCATTGACAAGACAATAACTTTTGGCAAGAGGTCATATCGAAAGAACCTAACAATAGACACCACTCCAACTAGACCATCAACAAGAGTCTTGGCAATGCTCAGCATGAACATACCCATCAGCAAGATAAACAAGTCAGAACAAGGTCTCAGCAAGCTTCCATCAGTCGCACCGAAGAGCTAAACCATCGGTGAGACTTCATCAGTCGACAAGACTTCATATCAAACGTAAACCCTTTGGCTGGGAGTCTTACCGAACTCATATACCCATTCGGCAAGACCACAACTGTCAGCGAGACATCACACCGAGTGCAAATCATTCAGCCAGGAGTCTCCCTGATGGTACAATCTTATGAACAACAGTCAGCGAGATTCCACTTATTGTCAAGACATCTCCCTGAGTGCAACCACTTTCGATGATACTTCCTTTAGTCGGCTAGACATTTCCCCAAGCACAAACCCTTTCGGAAAGACCACACCCAATTGGCAAGAGGTCACACTAAGCGAGACTTCCTTTCCCGGATGCTAGCTTTGTGAACAACTATTGACAAGAGTTCTTCCTAGGAAGAGAGATAGAAAACTTCACAGTAACTGAAATGTCTTGGTGACCTAAGTATTTCAAATAAATAGAACACAATAGCCAGTCAGCAAGACATCTGGACGGTCTCACCGACTTTATTCCTTGAGGAGTTTTATGCTAGATCTGATTGAGGCATACCTTCCAATAGACTTCCTTGAGAAGGAGCATTAGAAATCTTGACATGAATTTAATCCTACAAGACAATGCCTTCATTAGTCCTCAAAAGGATAGAAAACACATCACTCTTCATCATGCCATTCAATTTTTAGTAAAAAGAAACCCAACTTTGGCGGAGGTAGAACCAAATCTAACAGAACAAAAGATATACTTAAGAGGAAAACAAAAGAACTCCTAAGACCCAACCAAACAACCAAAGGCGATGAAAACAAAGGAAAAAGGGGGACCCATTTTGTTCCAAAGTAAAATGGGGTGGTTATGCAATGTATAACAAATGGCGACTCGGCTGGGAAAATGGTTTAACCATTTTCAAGAAACTAAAGGATTCAGCTACCCAAAACTCTTGGTTTATGGACATCACATCTCTATTTGGGTTAGTTTTAACAACCAAGGTTGAGCTAGAATCTCAAATGTAAATCAACACTAGCTACCCCTGAATCCATGTATGTGCTTAATGGTGCCTCACCCTTTTATAAAATTTTCCTCATCTTTTGAACAACAATGTGCAAGATTTGAGCTACATGAGTTGATTCCCTTTAGCTATTGTGCAATGATATCCTGGGCATTGCTTCGCTGCTAGTCAAGCATCCATAGCCCTAATGGATATACCTCTAGTTAATGTAACTTATTTGAAATTTCAATGAACAGTTAATGTATAATGAGAAAACACCAAACACTGATTTTTGGAAAAAAAGAGACATACAAACAAAATAAATTATGGATGAAAGGTTTAAGATTGTCAAAAAGTGAAAAATTACATCTTTGGATAGCTAAGAGAGAACCTAACATTACCCATGTGTTCGATTTTCTCGATATTGAACTAGATGCAATCTTGATGGCGAGCACAAACCCAAATATGTGAAAAATTGTAGAATTTGCAAAAACATGTCTTTGGTCATTGGGAATTCCCTCCAAGAATTTAGGTTGGTATTCCAAGGAAAATACCAATGCTAAGGCTCAGGGATTCCCAAAGAAAAATATGACATGAGCGCGGTATAACACACTCAAGTTATGTCTTAGTTTTGAAATTTTTTTGCTTCTTTGGGATACATGTCAAGCAAGACATAACACAAGTGTGTTATAATGCACTCACATTATGTATTCCTTAATGTTAAATTCCACTCTATTGAATGTTTGTTGATATATTTGTATGTTTGTATGTACATGTATGCTGGTGTGTCACATGTATGTATGTATGTATGCATGCTTGTATGTATGTATGTATGCATGTATGTATGTATCAATGCACATATATTCTATGCATGCCTATATATATGTAAGATTGTATCTACACATGTATGTATGTATACTTGTATGGATGTAGGATTGTATGTACATATGCATTATGCTTGTATGTATTTATGTATGTCTTTAGAGGGAGGAAGAACTTTAAGAGAGAGAGAGAGAGTTGTCTAGGTAGAGTGGGATGGGGAGAGGGAGAGGGGGTGGAAGTGAGAGTTTAAGAGAGAGGGGATGGGAGAGAAGGGGTTGGAGTGAGGGGGACTTAGATAGGTAGGGTGACAGGGAGAGACTTGAAAGATAGGTAGGGAGAGGTAGTGCGAGAGAGAGGGAGTGCAAAAGAGAGGGAGCATGAGTGAGAGACTTGAGAGAGGGAGAGGGTGTGGGAGGGAGTTAAACCTGAGAGAGGGAGAGAAGGGGGTGGAGTGAGAGGGACTTATCTAGGAAGGGTGGGAGGGATAGATATAGAGAGAAGAAAGAGAGTTACCAAGGCAGGTTTCCAAAGGGAGTGGGAGGGAGAGGGGGTGGAAGTGAGAGTTTAAGAGAGAGGGAGTGGGAAAGGAGGGGTTGTAGTGAGAGGGACTCAGCTAGGTAGGGTGGGATGGATAGAGGGAGGGAGAGAGAGAGAGGGGGGTTGGAAGAGAGAATTGAGAGAGTGTGGGAGATAGTGGGAGAGAGCCTAGGAGAGAGT
>VDFB02379711.1:227067562-227136868 GCA_007258455.2 Sequoia sempervirens
TGGAAGAGGGTGGGAGAGGGTGGGAGAGAGTGGGAGAGGATGGGAGATAGTGGGAGAGTGAGTGAGACGGTCGGAGAGAGGGTGTGAGACAGTGGGAGAGAGTATAGACAAAGATAGAAAATACATCTATAAAAAAACCAACTTTATGATAATGCGAGTGCATTTTTTAGAAGTAGAAACATGGCCTTTTTAGCAAGAAATAATGCATTCGCGTGATAATGAAAGCACATTATAACTCAAGCATGTTTTATCTTTCACTAAAAATGGTAAAAAAACACAATATACCCATGGTGTTGGCCCACATTCTACATATTCTCTTGTTTATGCATGTGCTCTGACAAAAAGTAGCTTTTTGATGATTGAGTGAAGTGTCCATGCATGATTTTTAGATTACACCACCTTTGTCATGATCTTTCCATCACCTTTGCATGAAATAGCAAAGTTTTCATGTTGAAAGGAATATAATATCAATTCAAGTTTGAATTCCAGTGATAACTAATATACAATTGAAGTTTGGAAGGGAACAAGCTTTTGAAAAAGTCAAATTGTTGAGGATTTTGAGGAAAGAAGAAGAAAATGCTACATAATTGGGTAGAACTCCTCCATTTGAAACTCAGGTCTTTTAGGTATGTGAAGTCCTTGTACATTTTATTTCATTCTATTATGGCTTGCTTTCATTTTTTTTTTTTTTCATATTCCATGTTGATCATTGTTTGTTTGTCATGTTACAGCCTTAGTTTGTCAGTGGACATTTTAAATTACATGATTATATACACTTTCCAATTACATTTTTAAACCACATCTCTTTGAGGCATTTTGTTATTTAACAATTGAATTACTATGTGTATGCTTCCAAAGCTTTCATTGAGGTATTTTTTCAAACAGTTATACAAACCAATTGATTTCCTTGTCTATGCTACCAAATTTTCCATATATGTCTCTAAAAAATTGGAATATACTCCTAATGTAGTAAGGGGAGGCCTGCAACACACAAACACACAACTCCAATTTGCAAACACAATTTTCAATTTACAATTTGATTAGAACCTCTTCATTCAGCAAATTCACATTGTTCCTTGTAACATATCAAAGTAACTCAATTGGGTATAATTCCACTCACATAACCTTTCAACTCACAACACAACACACATCAGGGACCCATTACAAATCCTTTCAACATATCCAACAATCACCAATGCTTGTTTTGTACCAAACTGTACAAATAAGGTTTTCTATGCTTTTAAGGGCCCAAATTAGCCCACTTTTACAAAGGAATCACCTTCAAAACTTGTCCAAATCTCTTGAAACCTTGAGGAAACACTTTATGTATGTCAAAACTTCAAATTACAACATTATATTGTGGAGAGTCAATCATTTACCACCCAAACCATAAAACCCTCTCCCTAGGCTTAGAAACCCTAGGTTTTATTGAAAGTAGCACTTTCCAAACACTCCAAAAATTGAAAATTGTTCAAAAAACTCTAAAATACCCTGCTCATGCCCAATCTAACATAAAATAACACTTCCCAACTTAGAAACTCAATTTCACTCACCAAAACCTCATTTTTCTTAAGGAAAACTCAACATTTCCTAATTTGGTTTGACACCCAATCCAAGGATCATCCTCCATTCAAGTTTCTCATGGCCTTTTATAAATTTTTCGTCCTAAAAAAAACACTTCAACTTCAAAAACTAACATTTTAAAGAGGTGACCATTGGTCTTCCTCTTTAATACACTTTTACAACCCTTCACTATTTGTTAATTTCACAACTTAGTACTTTTTGCACATTTTGAAAATTCTACTACCTAGACACCTAAATACTATTGAAAAAATGACCAATTACATAAACACATGGTCTTATAGACCTTATTAAGACAAAATTCCTCCAAAACTATATTCTAGACCTTATTCAACCTTAAATGGATTAACAACTTTAAATGGTGCTCCAGCACCAACTCCTCCCACATTGATAGCACTAATTTAAACTATTTTGTTTTTCATCTCTATTTCCAAATTACCTCATTAGTAAAACTACCTCATCACCTCTGTTGTCTATTTATGAAGACTGGAATGACATTTATTTCATTTATTTTAATGGATACATTTTTTAGGAACTAATATTTGTCTCATTACCATGCTATAGGTAAAACTATCCACCATGCCGAAGAAACAAACAAGGAAGAAAATAAGAGACAAAGAGTATGAAACCTTCAAAGAATAGGAGAGAGAATGAGTGGAAACATATCATGAAAATAAGAAATTGGAAATGATTGATGAAAACAAGCCAATTGAAGAGGAACCTCAACTGTCAAAAATAGAAAAGAAATTGGCAGCACACAAGGAATGAATGTGAAAGCGTCGTCTTAGGAACGATGCGAATACCATAGTTGGAGACACACCCTTTACCACAAGTGAATACAAAGGGACACCATTAAGCACAAACAAATATGGAGGGACACCATCTACCACTAGTGAATATGGTTGGACACCATCCACGACATCTCAAGTTGAGAGTACATCATCACTTAGATTTGACGAAGAAGGTATGGCATCATCCCCATGTAAAGATGAAGGTATGTATTCTACTCCACCCTCGATCTAAGGTATGCAATCTATCCCACATCAATTAAATATTGATGAAATTGCTAATGTCGATTTGTATATACCTAGGAGAACACCACCTAGAATTTTGCATAGAAAGCCAAAGTTTTTGATTAATATTGATGAGGATATTTTGTAGCACATGGAAGGTAAGATTCTAGAATGCACTTCTAGAAGATATGCTAATAAGATTTGGAAAATATTATTTTAAAGGCTAAATGAAACCACAAGATGTCAACTATTTGTTCAACTGATGCGGGGTTTAAAGTACAAAAACATCATGAAGACTCTTGGGTTGAGAACATCAAATGCATCAAGTGAAAACACTATTATGAAGAATCTAATGGATGCTTATGAGAATGTGGGTAAGACCTCATGCTCAAAGGATAGTAATGTCACCTGACGTGTCATTACATTGACTTTGGTAAGCTATCAAACAATGAGATGTTGTCTCATTAAAAAGACAAGTGAACAAATGAGAATTAGTAGAAATTTTTTATCAAAAGTCGTTCAAAGGTGAGAAAGAATTGAGGGCACCGATTCAAATGAATTATGGGAATTTTTGGGGAGACTGCTACATAAAGATTAAAAAATTGTTGAAGCATTGAGAACACTAATTGAAGAGTATTAGGAGAATAATACAAGGCCATCTTCGAATGAAATGGATGTTGTAAGGAGAATTGGTAGTCAGAATTGTGAGCCACATCCAAAGTATTTTTTGGATACTATTCAAACCCAATTTTTTCATAAATTTCAAAATGATTATCCTCAAATTAGTATTTCTCAAATATTTTTTGAAATGCTTAAACCTTTTTATGTCAAGATAAATCACACACGCACTACTTGTTGTTGTAGACTACATATTGAATCCTCTAACCATTATGATGTTTATCGTTCTATATGTTTAGATTTTCATACTAACGATGTTTTGCAGGATTGTGGCATAGAAGCCCCACTAAAATATTCAAGAGAGTTCCTATCAAAAAAATTATGTGAAATGGAGGATGGCCAAATATTGTATAGGACAACATGCTTGGATGGTTCATGCGAGCATTGTGATGGCTTGCAATGAATGCTAGTATGCCAACATATGGAAAGCACAGATGAGGTGGGATAGAAACTAGTAGAGTTCAAGAAGTATAAAACAATGGCATATGCTACAAAAGATGGGTCTCAAGCAAAAAGGTGTGATTTGGTTATTGAAAAGATTCCAGTGTATCAGTTTATATCCATGTTTCATGAGAATCTAGTGTATGAGTATGAAAGGTATACCCATAGATCTTGATGGATGGACATGCAATTCAAGCTATGTAAGTACACCTTTCTAGTTGGTAGCATATAATTAGTGGTTGAATTTGTAGAGAACTACACTCCATAGCCACAATGTGAGGTGCAGTCATAGTATTACAACTCCACACAGGTTTCAATATTTGTGCACATAGCATTCATTCATTTAGCTAATAGTATAGAGGACCAAAGAAAGGTATTGAGGGTGTATCACTTTTATATTAGTGATGATCGCACACATTTTGTAGAGTTAATGCAAGGTTGCTTCCATATGTTCTACAATGATTTTGCAAAGAGGGGCATGGTATACGGTTGACATATAATATGGTTTGATAATTATGAAACACAATTTAAGAACGTGCACATGTTCTACTAGTTGTGTAGGATGCATCTCACTATAGGTGCTCAACATATGTGGATATTTTTTGAGGTCGGGAATGGAAAGGGGGAGCATGATGGTGCAGGAGCATGCATGAAAAGAGCATTAGCATGAGAAGAGTTAAAGTATAAAGACAGTGTAAAGTTGACAAATGCAAGATCAATCATTGAGTGGTGTAATGCTTCAATGGGTCCAGGTAATGAAGTTATGTCTTTAATTCATAGATTTTTTTGGTTAATGGATGATACTAACATTGCAGCATATGAGGATTATTATACACTAACAAGATTGAGTGAGCTACACTCTTTCCTTAGCTCAAATGCAGGTTCATGGAGTATCGATACACGTAAGATGACATGCTTTTGTTCTTCATATACAATACAGCTTGGAATGATTGTGAGTTAGGGGAGTGGGTTGAAAAATGGTTGACAAGTTATCCTAGCCCACTTCACACATATTTCCCTCCGATAATATTGAAACTAACACTAATGGAATCATCGGTTGACTTTGACCATGTATCAGATCTAGTTCAACCAAGTAATATATCTACTTGCTTAGCTTTCAAAATTCCATATTATTATCTTACTTTGTACTGTATTCATAATGTTGACTAATTTCAAGAGATATGTTGCACATATCAATGCAGGGCATGTTTATGCAGTTCTTGCAAATGAAGACAATGAAGAGGGAACATACTATTACTTGTGCCATTGTGTTGATGCCAAAAAGAAATTGGAAGGCCCAGTTATAGATGGAAAAATATCAAATACCCTACACGATCAGTTGTTGTTACTAGAATGTGGCTTAGAAGGTACCCACATAAGAGTGTTAAACATTGGTTGTTTCAGGACTTTAACACACATCATAAGATTCTTCATTACTCAAACCTTATCATGGCATCCAATGTTCATTTGACCAAAATGGGGGTAGACCTTTGAACAAAACCTTGTGGAAGGTTCGTGAGTCTAACCATGAGGCAATACTTGACACAATAAAGAGTAGAAAAAACTCAGATGGTTCATTGGATTAGTTTGTAAGTATATGTACAATGGTTCTTATTAATTTATATTTATATCCATGTAAATTTGTTTGATGCCAATGCTATCATCTTATTTTACTTTGCATATTTGTAAGTAACCTGGTAAACATTGATTGGAGTCCCCTTGAGCCATCCAAGAGAATCTCAAGTAGAAAAACAATGCAACATCCCTATTTTGATGATTTTGACAAATCTCAATTATGATTAAATAAGCTATTCCAAAAGTGTGTGAATATTGGTGAGGGAATTTCAAGTTATTCATTTGAATTTAACCTTATTGTGAGTACCTATGATGTAGACATTATAAGAGCATCTTGAATTTCAAGATATTCTATTCATGAGAGGTGTTGTGTGCAATAGGTATCTTGGAACTCTTAGTGAAGATGTATGACCAGGAGTGACTAAGTTGAGAGATTCCATGCCTATTTGTAAGTGTCTTCCAACTATTTTCATTTCATTTCCATTTTGGATGAGTTGTTTCTTTTTTATTCTTTTACTTTTCATATCTATAACTAAACTAGTAAAAATTGATTGGTCTCTCCTTGTAGAAAATGCTTATTTTTGATCCATTGAAGAGAATCTCAGCCAAAAAAGAAATGCAACATCCTTATTTTGATGATCTTGACAAATCTCAATTCTGATTTGAAGCCATTATAAAAGAGCATGTGAAGCTTTGTGAAGGAATCTCAAGTTAGTCATTTTAAGCTAACCTCTAAATGAGAACCTATGATGTATACATTATAAGAGAATCTCAAATTTATGAGTGACATTGTAAAATATTTGTAATTTTGGTGCAGGAGCACCTAGTCTCCTAGTTGCAAAATTTCACTTTTTGAAGGTTGCTAGGTGTTCAATAGACTAGATTAAGGTATTTTGTGTTTATTTATGCTAAATAAGGTCAATAACGACCATCTAAGGTGTATTAGGGTGATTTTTTGAGTCTTGATGGTCAAATGTGCAAAAAACTGCATTCTTGCTATAAAATTGTCAATATTTGACTTTGTAGTATTTTGAAGAAAAATCTTTGAATTTGGTTGTAAATGTGCAAGAATGAGGTATATGAGTTTGATATACCATTTAGAGAGATTTATTTTCATGGGGTTCCTTTCAAATCCTCTAATTTTATTGTTCCTACAATAAACTATTTGATAAAGTTGGTGGAATTACCTTTCTTAGTAATCACTATTAGTGAGATTGAGATTGTTAACCTTGAGAGAGTATGATTTGGGAAAAAGACATTTGATATGGCTATTATTTTCAAAGAATTCAATTGGAATGTACTTCGCATTGACGAAATTCCTCAATCTTCACTTGATGGCATCAAGGAATGGTTGAACTCCATGGATATAAAGTATTATGAAAGCATAATGAACTTGAACTAGTGGGCAATTTTTAAGAGTATTACTGATGATCCAAATAAATTTATTGAAGATGGTGGTTGGGAATTTTTGAATATGGAAGCTTGATATAGAGCTAGGAGGGTTCAAAACACATCTCACAAATCTTCAACAGTAATTCAAAACAATCTTTGTATAACACATGCTATTAGGCATTCTATATCACATTGGAAACATAGCCATGACAGCGCACAATTTAATGCAACAAAAAAACATTAATAACTTAAAAAAAAAAAAAAATGAAGCCAATCGCTCTATTGATATTGAAGAAAACATAATTATAGAATTTTCCTCCAATTTTTATGAAAATCCAATAGTGGAAACGAAAGTTATTGCATTTTTCCCAAAACTAGAAACCCTAGGTAGGGTTCATACCTCCCTCACAAAAATGGTCATAACTTATTCAAATATTAATAAAATTTGATGAGACTTGAAGAAAATAAAATTATATTCACATGGAAACAAAATAAAATTGGTTTTAGATCCAAAATATAGACTTTAAAATCTGTGCCATCACATTTTTCAGACTATAAATTCTACACAATATTGTTAGAATAGGCAGTCTCACCAAAATAGTCATATCTTCCACAAAACTCAATAAAATTCAATGAGACAAAAATAATTGGAAACTATAAATAGAAATATTTCCATCCATATATGACACTCCAGTATTTGAGTCCATACCAGGCCTTACAAAGCACAACTTCTGACAAGAAACAATATAAAAATTAGAAAAAAACACACAAAACTCGAGGTTTCCATTCATCAAACTTAAAAAATGATGTCTCCAACCCCAAATTCAATTTTTTGAGGGTGTATTTATAAATTTAAAACCAAAACCAACCATTCTCAGCTACTTTTTGATTAGTTTGTTGACAAAACACCTTAATTACACTTTTTGACAAGTTGCTTGACAACTTTCTTGAGAAACTTTTACAATTTTTACAATATGGAACAACTTTAAACATTATTCAAAAAATGACTTAAAATATAAATTATTAAGACTAAAAAACCTATAAAATGAATTTATAAACCTTATTATAAGACCCAATACACAAAATAGAGAAACTATTTACAAATGGCCTCATGGAGGCAATAAATCAAACATGTGCTCCTGCACCAAACTCCTAGGGGGGAAAAAATTCAAGCACCTTTGAATTTTATTCTTCTTGATCTTTTAGTTCCTTTTCAAATTTTCCTTCATCTTCATTTGTCTTTTCCTTATCTTCTTTACTTGTCTTCACTTTATCCTTGCTTTCTCTTGTCATCTTATTCTCCTTCACCTCTATCTTCATTTCTACATCTTAACTCTCTGTCATCAGGCTCACAAACTATTTCCTCTTTCAAAAGAACATAGGATTGTCCTTTTCATCTTTCCACCAACTCTTTTCTTAACCAAGGACACATGATTTTCCTTGCACACTTTCTTTGACCTTCTTAATCACCTTTCATCTCCATCTTCTACTACTCCCATCAATGGAGTATCCTTTAATAGGTTACAACCCTTTAGTACTTCTTCAAATAGGAATCCATCAGGTTCTAATTGCAACATAACTCATCTTGCCTCACCTAGGTGTTCCACTTACTCTTCCCTAGTCTCTTGACTTTCTCAATGCAACTTATATGGATAAGCATTGCAACCAACCAATAATATCAACCTACTATCAACAACAACTTAATCATAAAAACTTTCCCAGGGCATCTGCAGGCTCTAATACCAATTTGATGTAGAGTTAGGAGGATTAAAAAAAAATCTCACAAATCTTCAACAATAATTCAAAGCAATCTTTGTATAACACATGTTATTAGGCATTCTATATCACATTGGAAACATAGCCATGGTAGCCCCCAATTTAATGCAACAGTCATTAATAACCTCCAAAAAAACACATAATGAATCCAATCACTCTAGTGATATTGAAGAAAACATAGTTATATAATTTTTCTCCAATTTTTATGAAAATCCAACAGTGGAAAAGAAAGTTATTTCATTTCTCCCAAAACTGCAAACCCTAGGTAGGGTTCAAACATGCCCTCACAAAAATGGTCATAACTTATTCAAATATTAATGAAATTTAATGAGACTTGAAGAAAATGAAATTATATTCACATGGAAACAAAATAAAATTGATTTCATATCCAAAATATAGACTTTACAATCTGTACCATCATATTTTTTAGATTGTAAATTCTGCACATTATTGTTAGAATAGGCAACCTCACCAAAATAGTCATATCTTCCAAAAAATCAATAATATTCAATGAGACAAAAATAATTGAAAACTATAAATAGATATATTTTCATCCATATATGATAACCCATTATTTGAGTCCATACCAGGCCTTACAAAGCACAACTTCAGCCTAGAAACAACATAAAAATAAGAAAATGCACACAAAACTTGAGGTTGCCATTCATCAAACTTAAAAAATTATCTCCAGCCCCCAATTTGAGTTTTTGAGGGTGTATTTATACATTTAAAACAAAAACCAACCATTTTAAACTACCTTTTGATTATTTTGTTGATAGAACACCTCAATGACACTTTTTCACAAGTTGCTTAACAATTTTCTTGAACAACTTTTACAATTTTTACAATATGGAACAACTTTAAAAATTATTTGACAACTAACTTAAAATATGACTTCCTAAGACTCAAAAACTTATAAAATGTTTTGATAAACCTTATTATAAGACCTAATACACAAAATAGAGAAAATATTTACAAATGGCCTCATGGAGGCAAGAAATCAAATAGGTGCTCCTACACCAAAGCTAGTGATTTTGATTATGATAATTCAAAACAGTTAGAACAAGGATATGAACCCTTTGATGTAGAAGAGGAATCATAATAAAAATTCATCTAACCACCATCAAGAGTGTTACAACCCAAAAAGATAGAGAGAATTTTTATATAAGGATAATTTTCAATGTTGCAGGTATCGGCTTTAATGCCAACTACAATGGAAACATTGATATTCCCTAGCAATATTTTTGTTTAGGAAATTTCCTTTAGATGTAAGGATTCAAAGTACATAAAAAATGTGGTATAAATGATTAAATCCTAGAGATGATCTGTAGCAATGAAAAAGTTTGAAAAGGCAGAGAGAGCTACACTAGTGACTTAGGAGAAACTTTAGCTTTCAGAAACAAAGCCAATTAGGCTGGCAAACATGTGGATTAGACCAATATTTGGTGGAAGAGGAAGAAAGATGACTAGAACTTTGGAGGCCCACCATACTAGATTTTAGTATTCAACCATGAGAGTAGAAGAGAGAGTTGATATTATGTATCAAAACATTAAGTATGCATTCTTCCAACCAGTGAACAACGAGATGATTACTTTGCTTCATTTTCATTTGCATAACCATATCAAGGCATGGGAACCAAGAAGACCAATGATGTCCAGTTTTATGTGGAGGTAATGGATGTTGTCCAAACTTTAGGAGGGGAAAGAAGGTCAATGTATGATCTTGAAAAAATTGAGGAAGAACAACAAGAGAGGGACAAGAAAAATAAAATCAATATAGAGTTTCAAGGATTTGTCAAGTGAGTAAGAGAGCTATGGGAGTAGCCTCATCTAAAATATTTTTAACTAGAGTTTAATATACCATTTAGAGAGCTTGGTTTTCATGTAGTTCCTTTCAAAGCCTTTAATTTTATTGTTCCTACGGTAAACTATTTGGTAGAGTTGGTGGAATTACCCTTCTTAGTAATCGCTATTAGTGAGATTGAGATTGCTAACCTTGAGAGAGTAGGACTTGGGCAAAAGGAATTTGATATGGTTATTTTTTTCAAAGACTTCAAGCGGGATGTACTTTGCATTGACGCCATTCCTCAATCTTCACTTGATGACATCAAGGAATGGCTAAAATCCATGGTTATAAAGTATTATGAAAGAAGAATGAACTTGTATTGGTGACCAATTTTTAAGACTATTACTGATGATCCAAATAAATTTATTGAAGATGTTGGTTGGGAATTTTTAAATATGGAAGCTAGTGATTTTGATTCTGATAATTTAGAAGAGTCAAATCAAGGATATGAACCCTTTGATGTAGAAGAGGAATCAAAATTACTCTTCATGTAGCCACCATCAAGAGTGTTACAAGCCAATAAGATGGAGGGAATTCTTATATAAGGATAATTTTCAATGTTGTATGTATCGAATTTAATGCCAACTACAATGGCAACATTGAAATTCCCTAGCAGTATTTATGTTAAGGAAATTTCCTTTAGATGCAAGGATTCAAAGCACACCAACCATGTGGTACATATGATTAAATCATAGAGATGATTTGTAGCAATGAAAGAGTCTAAAAAGGCAGAGAGAGCTACATTGGTGGCTTAGGAGAAACTTCAACTTTCAAAAACAAAGCCAATTAGGTTGGCAGATGTGTAGATCATACCAACATTTGGTGGAAGAGGAAGAAAGAAGACTAGAATTCTAAATTCCCACCATACAGGATTATAATATTAAACCATGAGAGAAGAAGAGAGAGTTCATATCATGTATCAAAACATTAACCATGCATTCTTCCAACCAATAGACAAGGAGATGATTACTTTACTTCATTTTCATTTGCATGACCATATAAGGCGTGGGAACCAGGAAGACCAAGGATGTCTAGTTTTATGTGGAGGTAATGGATGTGGTCCAAACTTTAGGAGGGGAATGAAGGTCAATGTATGATCCTGATGAAATTGAGGAAGAAAAGCAAGGGAGGGACAAGAAAAATAAAATCAATACAAAGTTTCAAGGATATGTCAAGCGAGTAAGAGAGCTATGGGAGCAACCTCATCTAAAATATTTTGAACCAGAGTTTGATATGCCATTTAGAGAGCTTGGTTTTCATGGAGTTCCTTTCAAATCCCTTTCTTTTATTGTTCTTGTGGTAATCATGTATAATAAACTTCAATGTCTTGAAGGAGAGGTTGTTGGTTGATTTGTAACCCATTTTTTTATCAAGAAGAACATTATTTTCAAAAATTTGCTAGTTTTTCTCACTTTTCTTGTTGCCTTATGGCCTATGAGGATGATAAGATGATCTGAAACCTATTTTATGTTGTATATTGATGAATTAGCTTCCATTTTCACCTATTTAGAGGTTCTAACTCTTTGTATAGTGAAAGTTATCTTGTTTTTACTGCTCCTACCTACTTTCATAGTGTTCTTGGATTGAAGGGTTTCATGATGTAATTCAACCCATTCCAATTTTTGTGCCTACTATAACTTGTGGAATGGTTCCTATAATGTGTAAAATATATGCCTAACCTATTAAGAATGCTGTGGAGTTAAGGTTGGGTGTTTGGGATGATGTTCTAGGGCTATAGCATGGTATTTTCATGATGAAAATGAGGGTTTCAAGTGGGTTTTAGACAAAATGTGGGAATGACTATCCATGTAATGTATTATTCACCATATGTAGGGTCTAGTAAGTGTTTTTGGTGCTTTGTTTGGGTCTGGTAGGTCTAAGAGATAGCAATTTCATTAAAAACCCAAGTATTTTTCTTGAAATCAAGGGTTTGGTGTATTAGGGGTCTAGAGGTCTTGGAATTGGAAAAAAATATGGAATTGGAGGTTTTCACACATAACATACTATTGTTTGAGTATTTTGAGTGAATATCTAGTGTTTAAAAGGTCATCTCTTTGTAAATAATGCTAATTTAGTAGCCTTTGTGCAAGGTGGTCTATTGGATCTTAATGATGGTACAAAGAAACGTGGTATGATATCTTGGAAATTTGTCTTAGGGTCTATGTTAAAGCTTGATTGATGTTTGGTTGGCCATTGGATTACCTCTAAAAGATAAGCCCATTTTATGAGACTTGGAGACTATAATCCTATTGTTGTTAGTTGATTCAATTTGGGTGATTGTGTTTTCAAGCTTGGTGTCTTGTTGAGGTCTGATTAGATCATGTTGAAAATATTTCTTCCACCTTGAATTGAATCAACAAGCCCTCTAACATAACAAACCCCAAAACCCTCTTCTTTCACAAGTTAGGCAAGGGTTTATTGAAAACCCATACTTGATACCTTCCCACAACCAACCAAAGCCTAAAACACCTTCAAAAAGGTCTGCACAAGCTTAAAAGTTCAAGAGATATTGCTGCCCCCAAATATTTCTTCAAACCCTAGTAGTAAACCACCATTTTCCACTAAAAAATGCACCATTCAAAATTTAGGGCATCACCTAAAAACCCTCTATTCACCTCCCTTGCGCACAAAAATTTTCACAAATGTTTATAACCATAACTAAGCCTTTCCATCGAGTTATAAAAGAATACAGTGTGTGAAAAGCTCTATATAACATTTTAATGCACTCAAAACCCTTAAAACAGGTTATACAAACTAACCCTTAGTAATTGGCTTCTAAAATGCACAAGATCACTTGAAATCCAACCAAACTAAAACTAAAACAAAATTAAGTCTGATGTCCATTGAATTCCATAAAAAGAGACCACAATCACCCTATACAGAACCGTACAATTCAATGAAACATCAAATCCCAAAATGCAAAAGGGTAGCAATCTTTGACGGGGTATTAATTGGATACCATGGTGTTTATGAAATCTTCATCTGAACCTATGGGATCACATTAGGGCCCTCTACAATAACCTCTCTTGGTTTTTGTTATCTCAAAGTGGTTTTCTTGTGGTGTCCAGTTTATAGTTGATAGAAAAAGTGTCAAATGCAAGTAGTGGAAAGTTGCAAAGTGGTGCAACTTTCGTTCTGAAACTCATGTGACCAAACAATCTATTTCAATGCATCCGAATAGGTATGTTTACTCTAGGCATGGTCTTTTTTCACACCCAAACATGCAGAATCACTTTGAGCTATGTTCAACTTGATCGATCGCTTAAGGGTCCAAAGTGCAAAATGGATGCAAACTTCAACATGTTACTCAAATACCATGATGCTTAGAAAATTTTCATCTAATCTTATGAGATCACGTTGGTACCCTCTACAATAACCTCTCTCATTTTTTATTATCTCAGAGTTGTTTTCCCATGGTGTCCAGTTTTCAGTTGATGGAAAAAGTGTCAAATACAAGTAGTGGAATGTTGCAAAGTGGTGCAACTTTAAATTTGCAACTTGTGTGACTAAATAAACTATTCCAAAATGTTTAAATAGTTATTTTTATGCTAGACACATTCCTCTTTCATACCCAAACATGCGGAATCACTCTGAGCTACGTTCAACCAGATTGATCCCTTAAGGATCCAAGGGCAAAATGGTTGTAAACTTCAGCATGTTGTTACTTGGATACCATGATACTTAGAAACTTCTTGTATGATCCTATAGGATCATGTTGGGCCCCTCTACAATAATCTCTCTCATTTTTTGTTATCTCGAAGTGGTTTTCTCGTGGTGTCAAGTTTTCAATTGATGGAAAAAGCGTTAAATGCAAGCGGTGGAAAGTTGCAAAGTGGTACAACTTTTGTTCTGTAACTCATGTGACTAAATGAACTGTCCCAACATGTCTAAATAAGTATTTTTATGTTATGCATAGTCCTTTTTCACACTCAAACATGCGGAATCGCTTCGAGCTACATTCAACCGAATCGATCCCTTAAGGGTCCAAAGTGTAAAATGGCTACAAACTTCAACATGTTATTTGGATATCATGATGCTTAAAAAATTCTTGCTTGATTATATGGGATTGTGTAGGGCCTATCTTCAATAACCTCTCTCAATTTTTGTTATCTCAGAGTGGTTTTCTTGTGGTGTCTAGTTTTTAGTTGATAGAAAAAGTGTCAAATGTAAGTAATGGAAAGTTGCAAAGTGGTACGACTTTCATTTTGCAACTCGTGTGACCAAAAAAACTATTCCAATGCGTTGAAATAGGTATTTTTATGCTAGGAATGGTACTCTTTCACACCCAAACACATGGAATCGCTCTGAGCTACATTCAACTGGATCAATCCCTTAAGGGTCAAAAGTGCAAAATGGCTGCACACTTTAGCATGTTGTTACTTGGATACCGTGATGCTTAGAAACTTCTTGTCTAATCCTATGGGATCATGTTGGGCCCTCTACAATAACCTCTCCTGGTTTTTTTGTTATCTTGGAGTGGTTTTTCTGTGGTGTCTAATTTTCAGTTGATGAAAAAAGTGTCAAATGCAAGAAGTGGAAAGTTGCAAAGTGCTGCAACTTATGATCTGCAACTCGTGTGACCAAAAAAACTATTTCAATGCATCTGAATAGGTATTTTTACACTAGGCATGGTCCTCTTTTGCACCCAAACATACAGAATTTCTCTGAGCTACGTTCAACCAGATCAATCCCTTGAGGGCCAAAGTGCAAAATGGCTACAAACTTCAACATGTTGTTACTCGGATACCGTGATGCTTAGAAAATTTTCATCTAATCCTATGGAATCATGTTGGGTCTCTCTACAATGAAATCTCTTGGTTTTTGTTATCTCATAGTGGTTTTCCTGTGGTGTCTAGTTTTTAGTTGATGGGAAAAGTGTCAAATGTAAGCAATAGAAAGTTGTAAAGTGGTGCAACTTTTGTTTTGCAACTTGTGTGACCAAAAATCTATTGAAATGTGTCTAAATAGGTATGTTTACACTAGAAATGGTCCTCTTTTACACCCAAGCACATGGAATTTCTCCAAGCTATGTTCAAACTGATTGATTCCTTAAGGGTCCAAAGTGCAAAATGGCTACAAACTTCCGCATTATGTTACTCAGATACCGTGATGCTTAGAAACTTCTCGTCTAATCCTATGGGATCATGTTGAACCCCTTTGCAATAACCTCTCTCAATTTTTTATCTCAAAGTGGTTTTCTTGTGGTGTCTAGTTTTCAGTTGATGGAAAAAGTGTCAAATGCAAGTAGTGGAAAGTTGCAAAGTGGTGCAACTTTTGTTTTGAAACTCGTGTGACCAAATGAACTATTCCAACACATCTAAATAGGTATTTTTACACTAGGAATAATCCTATTTTCACCCAAACATGCAGAATCGCTCATAGCTACATTCAACTAGATTGATCCCTTAAAAGTCCAAAGTGCAAAATGGCTACAAACTTCAGCATCTTGTTACTCGAATACCGTAATTCTTAGAAACTTCTCATATAATCTTGTGTGATTGAGTTGGGCCTCTCTACAATAACCTCTCTCAATTTTTGTTATCTCAGAATGGTTTTCCTGTGGTGTCCAGTTTTTAGTTGATAGAAAATGTGTCAAATGCAAGTAGTGGAAAGTTGCAAAGTGGTGTAACTTTCATTCTGTAACTCATGTGACCAAATGGATTATTCCAATGCATCTAAATAGGTATGTTTATGCTAAGAATGGTATTCTTTTGCACCCAAACACACAAAATCACTCTAAGCTACATCCAAACGAATCAATCCCTTAAGGGTTTGAGTGCAATATGTTGAAATAGGCCATTCCACCTATTGTTTAGGTTGTGTCTTGGTGATATGAGTTTTATGTAAGTATGATATGGAGTACAAATAAGAAAATAGCATTGGTAAAGGCATTGGAAGAGATTACTAACACTGCCCCTGTTGAAAATTCAGAATTAAGGCCCCTTAAAAGCAAGGCTAGAAGAGGTGAAAAGAATAAATTGTTTGAAAATAAGTTAGAATAGGGTGGAAGTAGGGTGAGGTTGTGGATTTTGATGTGTTCAAAAGGTTTGCAAAGATAGGGGAGGTCAAAATTATGTTATGGCATGATTCCCTAGTTGGGAAAATAGGGGTTTTGAATGAAAAAGAGAGGTTTGAGGAAGTAAAAGTAGGTAAAGTCAAGAGGTAGCATAATTTGTAGGTCAATTAAGTTTGTGTTGATAGAGTGAAGAGTGTTGGAATAGGTTTTAAGGTTCGAATTCAGGTTCGGGGGTTCAGTTCGCTGGTTACACTAATTTTTTTTGGAGGGGCTTTAGGTTTGTTGGTACAAAAAACATGTAGAAACAAATATATATATATATATATATATATATATATATATATATATATATATATATATATATATATATATATATATATATATATGTAGCCTAGAAGCATGGATTAGGATTAGAATATCACATAACATCATATAAACAACAAACCACCATAAACCTAAATGTCATTTAAAACATGCATGATAAATATTCATTGTTGAAACTTGAATTGTGGTAGGTTGATATACAAAGTCTATTGATGCTAGGGTTCAATTTGTATGATTTTGAAAAAAAGAAGCCAATTGAATAGAGTTATCAGTGTTCTTCATAAATCATAAGAATTTTTTTAGCACACTAGCCATTTTGATGTCTTCTTGCAGTCTCAAACATTATTTTGTATCATTTTTAGATTGGTCTTCAGAGTGTTATCTTAATATAGCTCCACAATACAAAATCCGGTTTACCTGTGCAGTGTAACAATGGCATAGGAATATTTTTCTTTCAAAGTACCAAATGGTGACTACACAATTGAAGTGTATAAACACATATATTTTTGTAATATCAAGGACATTTTTTGAAATTGCCATGCATTGCTAATCTAAAATGAAAATTCTTTTTCCTAATCTGTATGCATCCATACTTTTGACATTGTCAAAAAGAGCAAAACTTCTTGAATGATGCAAAGGCATGGCCAAGTATTTCTAACTCTTCACATGAGTGAAGAGAGATGTTGGAGAGTACATCAAGTGAATGAGAATAGAAGTGTAATGTGATTTATTTTGTAGTATTCCTCTATTTCTCTATAGATGTGTGATAAATTCTTAGTTCAATGATGCAAAACAATTTTTGAAAAAAGAAAATTGTGTCACAATCTACTTTCAATCTAGCAAGCAAAAATGAAAGCTTAGCCTCTTGGAATGAAAATTATTGTTTGAAAGAAAAATGAATAATAATGAGGTAGTTAAGGTGTTTGAAGTGATTTAGAGGTCACTTTTAGGGTTCCCTTGGGTGTGGGTCAAAGTCAAACTCCATAAAACATTAAAAAAAAGTTCAAAAAAATACTTTTTTGGATGCCTAGGCATGCAGGTTCTATCTTGGTTTGCCTGGGTTTTGTTTGGGTTCTCTTGGGTTCTGATTGGGTGAACCAAACCCAAAAATGAAGGACCCTGGTTGAACCTGTGAACCAAACCAAGACCCACACCACCTGAGAAACTAGGACCAAAACTAGGGCTAAAATAGAAAAACTCGGTAACATAGATAATTGGTCAAGAAGTTGACTACTTCATCTACTTTGAATATTATATTTTGCAAGCTTTGTGAAGATTATGTATCCTTTGTTTAATTGAGTTGTTTTAATCAAAGGATTAAATATATTGGAATATTTTTATCAATCATTTCATGGAATACCAATTGAAAACATTGTTTTTTCTTTTAGATAAAGTTGTCTACCATCAATCAATTAATTTATCCAATACAAACTATGAAGGAAAACAATGATCAATGTTATGGTTAACCAATTAATAAGTATACACATGAATAATTCATGTATGTACTTGTGAATAAGGGAAGCACAAGTAGTCACAAACACATATTCCTTGAAGTATACACATGAATACATAGTATACACAACTTATATCTATTGAACGATGAATTTATAACATGCAAATATGGACACCATCGATAATAAATATTTCTATTAACCAAATAGCCATGTACGCATACATCAATATATGTCGATATAAGTATAAAACATAGGTACAAAATAGCCATATAGGCATACAATGTCAAATATATCCAATGCAAAATATATACAAAACTGTCATGTAGGCATACAAAAAAGGGCTCTGGAATCAAAAGTCATTGCTCTCTAGGCTCTTGAAATAAACTCTTGCCCTTTGCTTGTCGATTGGATGGCGATAGGTCTGTCACTCATTTGTGCTGGACTTGAGGAGTGCTCCTGCTGCTCCTCCTAGTACTGTTAAGTTATTGGTGAAGTTTTAACTATTACAATAAGAAGCAAAGACATTAATATATAGAAATTACATTGTAAAAAATTATATATTTAACAAAATAATCACTTACATCCATCTCACGATCACTCTCCATGAGGTAAATATTCACAAACCTATGTTGAGGCATGCTCAAGCCCTGTATAAACCATCCAAATAGAAATTAAACTATGAATCAATAATTTGGTTTGATTTTTCACTAGAACTAACATCTATAACAACAAATGTAAATTGAAATTTAGTAATTTACATCATACCTCCCCTATCAGAGCCATTAAGGATTGTATAGCGGATGAAACACCAATATACATTGCCCTTGTAACATTTAGAGGTGTTTCCACAACCAACATTTGAAAATAAAATAACAAATTATTTAATCACAAAAAAGTTACAATAGCAATCCATGTCATGACTTATAATGTATGAGATCTAATGAACAAAATTTTGAGTACTTATTAAACTATATATTTTTGATTATCATGCTTACTATTTTTCCTATCCATCTCTTGTTTGAAAGGATGTTTTTTTAGGCTTTTACCCATAGCAGCAAGCTGCTAAACCATTTGATTAAATGCTTTTGTAGACATGTACGATAACTATGGTGGCATAGAGAAGGCAGTGAACTATTTGAAAAAATACCTCAAAAGGAATGGGGTCTCATGGTGATGGAATTCCATTACAAACAAAATGCACGTCATGGAATTCCATCACCATAAGACTGTATTTCTTTTAGGATTTTTTTCAAAAATTTCATTGCCTTCTCTATGGTATTATTGCTTACTATTATAATTTGATAGATATTTTTCCAAGCATCCATAGTTTGTTGGAAAGCACCTACTTTAGGCTTTTAGCCATAGTAGCAAGGAAGTGAGTAGTTTGATAAAATGCTTTGGTGCACATGTATGAAATATGTGGTATCATAGAAAAGGTGGTGAGCATTTTGAAGAAATGCCTCAAAGAAATGTGGTCTCATGGTGATGGAATGTAATGGAATTCCATCACCGTGAGACTGCATTTCTTAAAGGAATTTTTTCAAACTACTAACTGCCTTGTCTATGTTATTGCTTACTATTATGGTTTCATATATTTTTTCCAAGCATCCATAGTTTGTTGTGCAGGTGCACCTTTGCAAGCCCATGCCTCCATGTGAAGTAATTGCATCACTATTTATGTTGACATTCTAAACAACTATATTGTAGTTGAAATTTTGTCACCTATCAACATCTGGTTATCAGTTATGGAATGTGAAGTAATTCTTTGAGTTTGAATGATATGTACAATGCAATGTAAACAGCGATATGAATATAAACTACACAAATCTATTAAGTATTGTAATTTATTAGTTAAACTCTTTATTCTATTACCCTATTCAACATCCAAAATAACATATTAAAATACCATTCATAAAACAATGCCATTAGCATGTAATAAATTTATAATTGTTTACTAGTTACATACCCTACCAATAGGTGTACTGCATAAATAAGTAGGTAGAGAGCCGGTATATCCAGTCTCAACACTTTGACCTTGCAATTTTATTAAAATCATAAAACTAAATTAGTTAATCTTGCATTTCAAAATCAAAATTTAATAAATTAAATTCAATGAACATGCTAACTTTTACCTGAGTATAAATTCCATACATATCATGCTAAATGTTAGCCGCCCTCTCCATCTTTGTAGCTGCATATGGATCCTGTGTAGCAGCCTCCTAAGTGTTGGTGGGGTCATATGAACAAGTCACCCCACAAGATTGACACACATGGGTTTGAAGGCCACCACTCTAAGACTCCCTTAGACGGTGATGTAGAATAGGGATAGTATGATGGATGACACTCTGGGTCAAAGTGTTGATAATCTACAATGTCTCTACATTGGTACTCTCCCTCAAAACAATAGACATAACAATGTGCTCATGAGGAGGCCTAGCGAGAGCTCATCTCCCTTACTGTGTAGGATTTTATTCAATATGGACTTACTGTATAGTTTCCTAAGAAAATACTAGGGGACTTCACAGTTGTTGCACGTTTGGTAATCAAAGAACATGTACCACCTATCATAAAAACAGTTCCTAATCTCTTGGTGGTGGCACCAATGAATAAGAAACCTCTTCACATTGAGGCTAATATTTTGATTTGTATGTGGGTTAGTGAATAATGAGCAAAAATCACCTTTTGTAATTTTTAAATCCTTTACTTGTTTATATGATAGTTTATCCGCATAATATGCCCTAATTGCCTACGTCCTATCTTGTCATCCAGTTATTTGTTTTCTAGTTGAATCTACATTTTTCAACATATCTTTCAATGAATTTTCTAGGGTCATTCTTATGTGGTTGACCCATTTGGATCACTCAACCTACTAATAAAATCCTCAATTTATTTTTTGTTTTTCTCAATTTCACTCATTAGATTTTGTCGAGTGTCAGGAGGGTGTTGAGTGATTGGTGGAGGAGGTTGTTGTTGAGGATTTTGTTCTTAAAGATTTGGTTGCTCTTCTTGTTGAGGATTTTGACGGTTTATAGGTTCATTTGCATCTCATACAAATTCATAAAAATATATATCAAATATAACCTAAAACTAACAAAATCAATCTAAAACTAAGAAATTCAAAACAAAATACAAACAATGCTTACCTCTCCCACCTCTTCGTCATTGTGGCACTATCCTTGCAAAGAAATAACAACTATAGTTGAAGATTTTTTCACAATACCTCCTCCTTGAACATGAGCACAAAAGTTGGGGGTTTTGGCCACGAGCAGAAGAAAAAAAAGTCGAAGTGAAAATGATAACTTTCATTTTTTTTTGCTTTTAACGTGCAATAACGTGAGTGCATTATAACATGCTCACGTTATGAGTTGTAAAACTTTTTTAAAAAAGTGGCCACAAAATTGCTACCCAACTTCATGCACCTGCCCCACACTTTATTTAATCTTTTGTTTGCACTTTGACCATATGTATTCACATATCGAGGTAACTCAAAGCATCAAGGAGACTTATCTTTATCTTGCAACGATATTTGGTTCTCTCATTGATGAAGTAAGGGTTGTTGGGCTATTAGTGAGACTTCAAAGTTCAAAGTGACTCCCAATGATACAACTAGTCTCTCCAATGAAGTTTTGCTTTTCTATGGTAGTTTTAGGGTTTCTTGCTTCACCTTAGTGGTGGCGTAAGAAATGCTAGTGAGATGCCTTTGCAAGATCTTTTTTTAGTGCAAGAATACTAACTGTTGTAGCTGTAGTACACTGATATTAGGATTTTTTTGTATGGGGGTGCAAGAGAATGCTTCAAGTTTTCTTCACTTAATCTATTTGATGTAATCTTTGATTAAGGCAGCCACCCAATTGGGAATTTTCACCTGGATTTTAAGCTTTTTTTAACAATCCATGCCCATACCCCTATTAAAAGCATATACATAGGGAGGCATAGATCATAGTAAGTGTATTATATAACTTAAATGATGTAATTCCTTTTTGCAAAGCTTTTGATGCTTGGTAGGAAAAGATCAGTTCTCCCGGTTCTCACATCGATAAAAAATTTCTTTCATTCTTACATCAGTATTCATGTGAGGATGAGTAATATTGACTACAAATCACTCATGCTTGGATTATCACTGTGATATATCACTTGAATGATTCCTTGATTTATCCTATTGCCGCTTTTTTTTTTTACTCTAAGATGTTCCTTTATCAGAATGGGAAGGGATTTGATGACCCAAATGGGATCCACATATTGTCCAATAGGAGAAAGCACAAGTTCATTGATACCATTAGTAGATGCATCTGAATCAGTTGCTAGAGCCTTTGCATTAGAACCATATTAATCTTTTTGTGTTTTAAAGCATATTTTTTCCCTTTTCTAGGTTGACATCCTTACAAATTTAAATACTTTCTTAGATGTATTCTTCTTTATTCGCAATCACCATGTCTTTGTCCTCATGTAGGTGGTGTATACAACACTTGGCATATCCCTCCATGGAAAGTTAAAGGTCGATATAAATATCACTAGAATGTTTCCTATCTTGTTCCCTTCTATGAACTTCCCATCAATAACCAAGAAAGAAACACTTGATATATTAAGTGCCTCTAATGAGTTCCAAAACTTGTTCGGGAGTGGAGACCAATATTTCTGGTTTACATATACTCACTTCCAGAAATTGGTGTTTTATTGAAGCTCCTAAATGTAGGTTGTCTATTGGATTCATAATAATTTAAACCTCCATAGGTCATTAAACTAAAATACTTCTTTTTTCTCACAAAAAAAATTGAACACTCTGATATGCATTACTTCTAGTATGACAATATGCCAAACAATGAGCCTTTTGCAACTTTTCATTTTGTAAAAAAATCATGTTTTAGGTCTTTGTTATCACAAGTTTGCTTATTTTGATCCATCTTAATAAGTTGTTTGACCTCATTCTTTTCTTTTGAAATTGTTTCATTAGTAGCTTCCATGATTGCAAACACCCTAACCAAGATGGTGGCACCATGAAGAACACTAGGCAATGTTTTCTTGTATGTTTCAAAGTAGCATATCTTGAAACCTCTTGGAATTGCAAGAACAATACACATGTGCACATTTTGTAAAATTGCAATGATAATGTAGTGGCAATAAGGTTTGATTAAAATTTATTTAGTTCAAGTTGATCTGCCATGTATTTTTCAAAACACTTCTAAATGGTTTCATCTCCGTAGTCCTTTTGAGCATAACCTTAAATGATCGAAATACACTTGAACTGAAGTGTGTATTCATTGGAATTTATTTTCTGACATTTTGTATAGTGATTAAAATAGGCCAAGTACCTTCCAGAATCACCTTAGAAAACTAATCAAAACTTCTCTTTGAGACATGAAAATGTACCTACACATTGAGTTATGATAGGGTAGTGCACTTGAAAAATGGTTCGGCATGAAGTCGTTAGGATTGAAAACTATTAATTTCCGAAGTTGCTTACTCAACCATTTCTGTAAGTTGCTCGTGTCAAACTCAATTGAAACCCTCCACTTGCCCTTTTGGAAAAAATACCAAATCTAATTTTGAGAAACTGCCATCCTGGAGATTAGTTCATTTAGGCAAGGTGAACATGTGTGAAAGAGGGTTTCTCACCAAGCATATTCATGCACAAAATATCAAGCATCAAAGTTAACCTCTGTGAATTTTTTTTGGAAATGCAGTCATGAAACTATGTAAAGTTCATTTGGATTTGATGTTGAAAAAATACTGAATGAAGTGTTGAGGCTCTGAAATTTGACATGGATGCTCAATGAGATGGGGAGAGTCTAAAGAACCAATTGGTTTGTCATGACACTCTTTTAGTTGCTTAATATTGTCCACCAAAGTTGACCTACTTGGCAGATTTTATTGCACGTGTAGACAACAAACCTTGGCAAAACCCTTCATCTTGGCCTTTTGAAATCTTGTTAAAACTAATCATACGAAGTTGAAATCTGGCATGCACATTC
This sequence comes from Sequoia sempervirens, assembly GCA_007258455.2. Lineage (NCBI taxonomy): Eukaryota > Viridiplantae > Streptophyta > Pinopsida > Cupressales > Cupressaceae > Sequoia > Sequoia sempervirens. The sequence goes on from VDFB02379711.1 coordinate 227,091,628, forward strand.
ACATATGTTAGATAAACATGTTTGCAAGGTGGTTTTGTGTGAAATTGCATTGGATTTATTTTATGATTTTTCAAAGTGGGCCATTTGAGCAAATTTTCCAACTATACTCCTTAGTGCTGAAATCAAAATTTTCATCATGGGAACCTTAAATTTTTCCAAAATTTGCATGAAATTTTAGGCTCCAACAGTTCATTCTTGGTTCACCTCAATACACACCCATCTATCTTCTGCAACTCTCTCTTTCTCTCCTTAGTGAATTCTTTGTTAACCTCTAGAGCTCAAATCACTTTTACACAATGATGATTGCCTTGGGATTCTCCACCACTTGCAAATCTTTTGTTAGGGTTCATAATATCTTCTCCAATGTCATACAGAGGTATTGAGCCAGACAACAATACATTATGGTGTAGAGAGTTTTCCTTCATTCTCTTTGTCAAATCCTAGAATTAGATATGCAATTAATCCATCCATCTAATAATTTGATCTAATCTTGATCCTTGATTCTATATCCATCTGTGTCACCGCTCTATGCATAAAATCATATTGCATCTATCATTGAAGAAGGTAAATCATTTAATTATTTATGCTATGTTAGTTTGCAAGAAAAATCCTTGTTTACATGGAGTTAGCCATTTGACATCTTCATGTTTAAATTTGAGTTGTCAATCAGTCGACTTCACGCCACAATCTTGCATTATGCATTCACTGTCACATCTTTAAAATGTGACATTGATTGTTCAATAAACAATATTTAAACCTCCTTCATTGATCTCAACCTTCATAACCATCACACATTGCGATATTACTTATGATTTTTTCCTTTATTTCTATGATGTGAATATGTTCATTGATCACTGTCTGATTGAACATCTTTTAATCTTGCATTGTAGATCTCTTTCCCTTAGGGACCAAGGTCATCGCATATCAATCTTTTTCTATGAGCACCACCATTTATGTCCATGATGTATCAAGTCACAAGGATCACCATTAGATTAATTTTCATTCAATCATGTCATCCCTCTCTATCTCGTTAGCTTTGTTGATGGGCCCACACAATCTTCATGGGTAGGCGGGATAATTCCATGTGTCCTTCTTTGACATTATACTCCACTACCATTTAGCACTCATTGCTTATTGCTAAAAACTTTATGTCTCAAAGATGTGTAAGTGTGATGCACTAACAACCAATGATGTAATATCATTTTGACCCCTGTACATGCTAATGTCACTTTCTACTATCAGTGCTCATCACCTAAATCTCCAATTCGGTGATCCCACAAAATTGGTTTACATTTTTTGGGAGATTCTGATTTTTGTTGAAATCACATATTTTTAAAGCATTCCAATTGAAGAGGGTTTGGTCAAACTACCTTAGATCAAACCCCCTTGGATAGAACCCCGCTAGGTTTAAACCATACCTATAATAGAGTCTCCTTTACACCTATCAAAATGCTAATAAAAAACCAATTTTGATTTACGTCTTGGGGGATCAAATGAATTCATTTAAAATTTATTTTTTGTAAGTATGCAATCCTTATTATAAGCTTCCCCAAAAGTATAATTTTAAATAAATTTAATCTTATTATTATATTTATTTTTTATTTCTTGTGAATGTAGTTTTTTCACCAAAAATCAAGCTCTTTGTTCTACACATGTGGAAAAATAGAAGATTATCAATCCTTTTTTTTGAAAAATATGAGTGCACCAAATATTTAAATTCTTGATCCAACAAAAAAAATAAAAATCGATACATACAAAAAAGGTATGTGTTAAATAGTCCTAATTATTTTGACTTTGAGACTTGATTAAGGAAAAAATAGTTAATAAAACACTATGAAACCAATTGGGAGCACTAGATATTGTAGTTACAAATCTAAATTAAAAAAAAAAGAATTTTATCCTTCATGGAAAAAAAGTTGTGTTATATGGTGAGCGTCACTCCTTAAAAATGGTGTTTACTGAAAAAAACTAGTTTTCAAAGGAAATGAAAAAGGAAGTGCAATTTATTTCCAAAAATTTTGAAAAAAATATATTTAGAATCTATAAAAAAAATGTCACAAATCACTAGCTTGCATCATCTTCAAATTCCTCATAGTTTGACCACTATAGGTGCCTAAAAGTGAAGATTTAATTAGAAAAAATCAATTCAGTGTCCCATTTGGCCAAAAAATTATAAACTAGTATTGTGGGATCACCCAACTGCTTCTCTTCACAATAGTGGTGTGAAGTGATCAGGTTATAGCATACCACGTGTCACTAGACCCACCAAGGCTCTATCCTCCATTGTTGTGCATTGTTCGATCAACACCTATTCAATCTCAACCAATCCATGCTTCCCCATGAGGCCTAACTAGGACCCACCACAAACAAGCCTATCATTATCCTATTGTCATAATATTTTTCATGAAAAACCCCATGTATTGTACCTAGAATGGGGCATGTTATTCATATGCGACATAGTCTTTGAAGATCACATCCTTGCTCTCCTATGATGCATACATCCATTCCATTCACTATGACCTATCCTTTCTATCCATCCATCTATCATGAGCCTTTTATCCCTTATCCTATCACCCACCCCTTTCATCCATCAATCCCCTCTATCTTCTTGCACCTAGACTTGGTTTTCCCTTGGCATTGGTATCTACAATAAAGGCTACCCAAATTGTCACCATTGACATCTCAAAATATTTCAAAACAGGTCTTGAAAATATCCAAAAAATTAAAACATTTAGAAAATCCAAAAAAATCAAAACATTTCAAAAATTCAAAAAAATCAAAACATTTCAAAATTCCAAAGAAAATCAAATATCCCCAAAAATCCAAAAAAGACAAATATTTAAAAAAAAACAAAAAAAATCAAATAGCCAACAAATATCTAAGCAATAAAATCAATCCAAATCACTTCTTCTAATCAATTCAACTCCTTCAAATCATCACATCAATCCATTCACTTCTTTTCATCAATCTAATCATAAAAAAATCACTTCTTATCAAAACAAGTCAATCAATCCAATTCAATAAACTCAAATGAAAGTCAATTCTTAAATCCATCTCAAATCATCTTCAATCATTCCAAGTAATAATCCAAATGCAAGTCAATCCTTAATCCATACCAACCAAGCTAATCAATCTTGCCAAATTATCGAATCACATCCTTTGGTCTTGATCCTAATCTTGTTCTAAACCCAATCAATCAATCAATCATCCTTGTGTTGATCTAGGGATATATCATTCCCCAAAATGGCAACATTATCATCATCAATCGATCAATTAATCATCGGTTTACAACTTGATAAGGGAAATACCTTCTTTTTTTTTGTGTCATTTGTGCATGCTTGCTTTCTTTCCTATGTGTGTTATCATTTTTATCTTGCATTTGCATCAAATCTGAATCACTCCTAGCTAATATTCATTTCTTGTATCTAGACAAGGTTTTATTATGTTGGGGCATGAGACACATCATCACCCTAGCCCTTATACCTTTGTGCATAACATCTAGTGCTATATCAAAAATATGATTGCTCACTTTATTGCAACATAATGTGTCATTCTTCTCTTTCATCGAGTTCCTATCTTGTATCATTCATCATTTCATTCATTTCTAGAGCATACTTGTGTTTGTCAAACCTGCCTATCCTCTTGAGGGGGCACCACCACCACCACCACCACCACCACCACCACCATCATCATCATCATCATTTCCTACATCATCATCCCATTTCTTCATATCTTTTGCATCATCATATTCTTATTGTCCCTTTTCTTCATTCATCTTACTCCTCACTTCATTAGGTGGTTGGGGCATCATCTTTTTTTTCTCTATCCATACCTTAGCTTCTTTGAAATGATGTTACTCGTCATAAATCTCACCATCTCGAACATCATCTCAAAGAGAGGCAAAATGTAGACACCCAAAGTTGTCCATGTCATAAATTACCTAGTCAATACATGACCTTGTAAGACATCTTGTAATATTTTACCTTAGGTCATTACATTATCCTACTTATCCCATTTATTCCACTTAATCACCTTCCCAATTAATTAAATAAATTACATTTATTTAATTAATTCCCTTTCACATGTCTGAAAATAATTCAAATTAAATATTTGAATTAATCCCTCACCTTTTACCACATTGCAACATGTGTCACTTGACTACAACTCTTCACATGCACACATAATTTAAATAATTTTATTATTTAAATTATGAGATTCCCACTCACATCCTATTTTTAGCCCCACTTATTTGTGTGTCATAGGCACTAAAATAAAATTTTAATCCTAGAAATACACAATACCCATTTGACTTTTAATCTTGGCCATTGAATCAAATAAGCCTTCTCCTATAAATCAAGCCTTTCATAGGCCATTTGAGATCGAATCTTCTTTTAGTATCCACTCTGTCAAAATTTCTTCCAATCTTCTCATCTATCTGTCTATTTTTTCCCTATCATATCCATCTTATCGTTATGCTACAAAAATGAGCGACCAACATCAACATATCAACAATCAAACTGTTCAATCCTTCAAAATATTGCATTCTCATGTAGGTGGAGAAGAGCAATGGATATAAATCAAATCTAGCTTGGAGATTGATTTTCTTTGATTTCTTATTTTCATTTTATGCTAGTTTGTGCTCTATTGTGCTTGTTAGGGTTTCATTATAATTTTCCCTAAAATGATTTTCCCTAACTCTAGTTAGTTTTATTTTAAGCAACATATGTAATATAATAAATACACTTTTTTCATATTTAATATTCAATATTTAGTTATTCAATTAAAAAACTATGGATCTTACAACAATATTATAGAAGAAAAAGTGTATGCGCTATTTTTTAGTTTTATATTATATTTGTAATGATTAAATAAGAATTTCCATGTATACTTTTATTTAGTTTTAGGCCTTCACTTTGATGGAATTACTTAATATAATTATACATTGGTAAGTGGTGTATAGTCTTGTGTTAAGTTTGGCACATTCCCTAATCCTTGTCTACCCATATTTCCTCCCATTTACACCTATTACTATAGATTCAACCTTATCCCATTTTTACTAGCACACATTTCCATATAATCACTATTTAGGCATCATTTTTTGCATCTACATTTGTAACCATATTCATACATTCACTCATCACCTCAATATTACCACTTCCCAAGGTTCAATATTATGCCACTAAAGATTGATCTTGTGGTGCTTGAGATTGAAGCTCAAGATTAAGAGTGACAACACCTAAGAGGATGAATCAAGCAACACAAAAAGGAAGGTATCATCTATTGGAGCTCTAAATATCACTTCAAAATTAGATCTAAAGTGTGCAAAAGATTTAACATTAAAGTAAATATAGGATGAAAAAAAGAAGTAAATATAGGATGGGTAGGGTGAGTAAAAAATAGGCTTAGGAGAAGAAACACCAAAAACTAAAAGGAAGATCTACTAGTGAAAAACAAAAGCGAAAAGATAATTTTTTATTTATTTTTATTCAAGGGCTAAATGCTTTTGACTCAAGCTATGAACCAAATACAACCATTCAACAATACCACCCCAACAGGGTTTGAACCTTGGTGGCAAGAACAACAATTCCACCTATAAACCATCACACCATGCCAATGCTGGCAAAGAAAAAGGATAATTTATCTCTAAAAATAAAAAAAGAATTATAAACAAACTAGCCAAACTAATACACATAAAAAATAAAAATTAACCTAGACCAATGAGTAGATGGAATGGTATGAATGAATTCCTAAGAAAATAGATAATTGCACAATTATGTTTTGAACAGAAAGTAAATTGGATGATAGATCACTTAGCTCTATGACTGATGAATGAATGTCAAATAGTGAAGACTAAAAAATAATATGCTTTGGGATCCAAAAATCTCTAGAATAGTCAGTGTATGAATCCCAATCCTAATACCTACAAAAAAACATGAACAAACACATTATAAGATGAAATGCAAACAAGAACAAGGATTCCCCATAAAATCCATTAGCATTGTTTAAAATAGGAAAGAAGAATGGATAACAAAAATGAAGTCGATTAAAATCCTAGATCAAAACAAGCCAACTTTTGATCTCATGGGGGAATTGGTGCCAATTTGATATGAAAATTGGTCCTTTCCCAAATCCTATGATGCAAGATTGATGTGTGATAAAGAGTGATCCATTTTGTTGATGCTTGATGAGTGTTCCAACAGAAAAATCTGCATAACCTAGCTATGAACTCAATGATAATGGATGTAATTTGCTAATGATTTGGGCATATTAAGTTTACTCCAATTATGGATGATAAAATGAGAGATTAGACTCTTATTTATAGAATGAAAAGATGGATGAATGTCCAAAATAGAGCAATGTGGGACTAAGAATTAGCCAATGGAAAAGTGCCACTTGTTAAAATGTGAATGGATGGAGGATGTGCAAGTTTTGAAGAATATGTCAATAAATACATATATTTGAATTTTGAAATTGTTGAAATGTCATGCAAGAGGGAAGGAAGAATGCATTGAATGCCACTTGGCTCAAGGAAAAGGACATGTAAGAGAGAGTAAATGCCTTGTTGGAAGGACTCATCCCACTTGGATTTTGAATTCAAACTTGGGGAATATTCCTTAAAAGATGCCTTGTTGAGAAAAATAGAGATTTAATAAATCAAATAACTGTATTTTCATGTGCAAGTGGTAAAAGATGGAGGACAGGACATGAAAAGAGATTAAATTAATTAAGGTTAATTAATTTAATGAAGGATTAAATGATGTGACCTATTTGACTTAAATTTATAGATTTATTTAAATCAAATATGAGAATAATGTGATAAGGGATTAATTAAATAAGGATTTTGATTTATTTAATTAAAAAAGATGATATTAAATTAAAATAAATAAGGTTTTAATTTATTTAATTTAATAGATAGACTTAAGAGATTTAATCAAATAAAATTAATTATTTAATTAAATAAGATACTTAGATCAAAAAGGTTAATTTAACTATGGAGAAATGATAACTTAATTAGATAACTAATTTATTTAAAATTAAGAGATGAATATTGATGAATTTAATCAAATAAAGGTATTTGATTGAATGGTTAGATCAAAGGATGATTCAGGATGAAATGATGTTAGTGGTGAGGATCAGATGCACAATGTCAATCAATACATTTTACGTGTCTACATTTTTCCCCTCTTTGAAGCAATGCACTTGTTGCGTTGGTTCAAAGAATGACCTTGCCATGATCAAAAGTAAAAAATTCTCTAATTTTTTTTTTAGATGCCCCATTGCTGCCCCAACGAATAAAGAATTACGCTGGTATACTGCCCCCTCGAGAGATCAGGCAAAAAGGTTTAATTTGAGGGTCGATCTCTCGACAAAGAGGTTCAAGATCAGTTCAACTCGAAAGTTTGATGTAGACAGATTTTGATGATGTAGATAATCATTAGCCATGACAAGACTCATGCTTATTTTGATAAATTACACCCACTTGATCCTGATTTGTACCATCACAGTTACATTATTGATGATATAAATGAGATGATTATGATGTTTATATGTAATGGATGATATGATGATGCATGGATGATATGGATGCACATGATATGATATGATGATGATTTTATGATTATGCAGTGGATGATAAATGTATGGATTATGAGATGTTTAGAATAACCAATCTATATTGTGCAATGATGAAATGCAATTCATGTGAGGTGATCAATTTTTCTTATATGGTATGATATGATATGTAGATGGTTTGTGGATGCAGGATGGATACATTACTAATGATTTATGATTAACTGCCATGGTACCATGTTAGCGCGAAAGGAATTAGGAAGAAAATAAGATGATGACAAGAGACATCAACAAGCCAAATTTATTAGAGATGATGATAATGATGATGATGATGGTGATGATGATTTGCTTACTGAGGAGTTGGGATTTTAAAAGGGCCAATTACCTTATTGTTTGATAACACACATAAATACGATGCATCAAGGTATAAATGGCCAAGATGGCATTGTATATAGTGAAATGGACTTTGACTCGACAAATAGATAAGAGTATTTTTGTTCACACCTAACATACAAAAACCTTGCTAGGATGCACTTCAAAAGTTTCAAACATCTTAGACCAAAACATGGAAAGGTATAACCTATCAATGCAATGGTCAACAAGCTACCCAAAACACCTTCCACACACACCTAACAAAGCAAGCATTCACCAAGGTTATATTACAAGAACATCCAACAAGCACAATAAATAAAAGATAATGATCATTGCCCCATTCCTTTCTCTCTAAATCATTTTGATTAGAGATCATCGAGAGGTCATTGGAATGGGTACAATAAGATAAATCAAAAGAAGAGATCAAGCAAATAAACAAGTCAATGTTCTTCATACCACAAGCCAAGGGGATGTGTTTTGTTTAGGATAAGTATCCAAAGTGATATCCAAAATGATGCCCATTGTCGAAATGATATATCCTAGGACATGCATTGTATAGCATATGATGGGTTGATAAGTTGTTGATATAATGTTGTCTGACATGTTTGAAAATGATCAGGATTTTGATTTTGCATTTAAAATTTTGTTGTTTCGATTTTGATTTTGCATTTGAAGTTTGCTTTTGCTAATCGTCGTGATTGTTTCTATTTGTGTTGCCAAAGGATGAAGGTGATGATCAATTTATTATGGATGATTGATTATTATAGGTAAAAATGAGATGAGACAGATGGATTTTTTTCAAATATTTGGATGTTTTTGATGTTTTAAAAAAATTTTGAGACTATTTTTGGTTTTTTTTATGACTATTTTTGGATTTTTTTAATGTTTTTCAATTTTTTGAGATTTTATGAATATTTTTAGATTTTGTGTCTCGGGGGCTGATCAAAGACTAGCCGTGCCTATGTTTAAGCTTAGAGACGATGTAGTTTAGATTCCATGTTTTTGACTTTTTCTAGCTTTTATGAATGTTTTTGAATGTTTTTGTATGTTTTGAATGTTTTTAGATTTTATTGGTTTTTCGAATATTTTTAGATTTTTCGCATGATTTTGATGATTTGGATATGGATGTGTGTGACAATATCAATTATTTGTTTTGGGATTTTGTTGAAAATCAAGCTAAGGTTGATTGATTGGATCAATGGATTGATGATGATAACATTGTTGAGGGTACGCAACAATGCAAGGCCAGTGTTAAGCAACACGAGGATTTAGGATGGATATCCCAAGATGATGGAGGATTGATGATAACATTATCGAGGATACACAACAATGTAAGGATAGTGTTAAGAAACACAAGGATTAGGATGGATATCCCAAGATGATGTGGGATTGATGATGATAACATTGTCAAGGATACACAACAATGCAAGGATAGTGTTGAGAAACACAAGGATTAGGATGGATATCTCGAAATGATGATGGATTGATTGGATTTGATTTTATCAAGATTGATGAAGCTTGGTTTGGAACATAATATGTTTTGAATGATTTGATGTGATGTTGAAGCACACATTAGATGTGACTAATAGTGATTGTTTGGATTGATGTTTGATGAAAGATGAAGATTGATAAGGAATGTCTTCTCATCAAAATATGCCATGGGCTAGTGATTTGTTTTTTTCACAAATAGTGGACCAATTTGATTTCACATTTTCCAATGTTCAAATCACCACATAAGTTGGAGGATATATATCAATATTTATTCCCAAAGCAAGATGTAAATATCTGCCCCCAATGTCTAGTAATGTATGGAATACCATGGGTGAATGCTTGGATAGGTGTATGGATGAAGGGATATGGATTATCTTGTGATAAGATAAGGTGTTTAGATAGAGAATGCTCATTTGGATAATGCTTCATGGCTTAGATAATTTTTGGTAGGATACGATCAATGAAAATGATCCATGTCAAGATGTTTACCGTAAGCAAGCGTAAAGTGTGCACCAAACTTTTACCAAGATCAAGATAATTTGTACTATGGATGCAGATGGATTGGATAAATGGTTCATGGATGAAATGGATTTATTATGGATGAGATAGATGGAATGTTTGATTTATTATGGATGGGATAAGATGCTTTCACCTGAACTAGCACACTTAGACGCTTGATTCTACACATGATGTTTATTTGCTATGTTTTCACCATGGTACCTTCCCAAAGTGCCACAGAAGTGGTTTTCACTAGAGGATGATTTTTTTCTTTACTATTTTAAATCTTTTTATTTTTTATTTTTTGTTTATTTTTTATTTTTTTTATATTTTGATTTTTTTTTGAAAGATTTTAAGTTCATGTTGAACCACCTGATGGTGTTGATGTAGATGCCCTTTTCATAATGTGCCATCAATATCCTACCTGAAGAAGTTGTTTTGCCAAGATACGTGCACTTGAATAAAATTTTTGAGATTCCTGATCTACTTTGTTGATACCAGAGTTGACTTTATCTTTATGTGCAGATCACGATAGAGTGCCTTCTAAATCCTTATGATAAAGGGTCATTGTCAATACATGATCAATGTGAAAATCAGATATCATGTGTGGAGGTGTGGATGGAGTGTGTTTAGGGATAGGAGATGGATTGGTTGATAGTTTGGAACCTTTGACTCTCCAAACTTGGGAAGATGAGCAATGATGGGTGGATTCAAAACTGTGCATGTAATTAGGACCAACTGCTTGATATACTTTGTAAATCACTTGAGAAACATTTTTTTGCTTTTGTGGACATCTTTGATGGATACTTTTCCCTTTCTTATTTTCCCCCACAGTTTCTTTGACTAATGGAGTTTGATAGGGATAATCTTTCTTTGTATTCTTTAGTATCCACTTGTGTTTGATTTGTCTATTATGCTTCTCTGCTTCTTTTTCTTTAATAATGTTCCTTGTGCTTTGATTCAAATCTTTCTTTTGATTTTGGTCCCAATTCGTGGATGGGGTGATGGGTGGATGAAGATTCATGATGTGGCTAGTTGTAGTATTGGCATTGGTTTCATCATAAGGACTCTTCATGCTACCTATGTTGTTGTTTTCCTAAGACATAGTTGCCCCTAGTATGGTGGTAGTGGCACCTTCATTCCTTGATTCTACTTATTTTGAGATGTGTTGTTCAGTACACATTCTCTAATAGATAACGACTGCAGATGATGTTATTTTGATTTGTTGCTCTACTAACTCTGGAATATCCTATTCTGTCTGACCTGTTTCTTTGAGTGGATAATGTTGGATATCTTCATACATGATGTCCTCAGTCTGAATTTGGTATATATTTGATCCTGATGTTGAAAACTTAGTTTGACTATAGGAATCACTAACTTGTCTTTTTGTGTAATAATGTCAGGAGTAAAGGAATCATGTTCTGAATGAAGATCATCTACATGCCCATCCAAAGAAAGCATTTGATGGGTAGATGGAGGAGTATGTGCTATGTGGATATGATCATCTTGTATAGATAGGAGAGTATCCATTAGACCATTTTAGTAGCTTGGAGATACAAACTCTTGATCTTGAATGATTTCAGAATTGCTTTCGTCATGCTTTGGATCAAATTCTTGATGTGGGTTAGTTTCAAAGGATGGATTACTTATAAAGGTTTCTAGGATATCTTCATTAGGAATGGAAAGTGGTTCATTATCCTCTTGATCTTTGAGTGGTCTTGGATCAAGTGTCGAGTTGAGGATTCCTTCAGTATATGTAACCATGAGGTCAAAGGGGGTCAACATGTCTTGGAAAGGACCATTGCTAGACTTTGGTGAGGGATGTTGATCTTGCTTTAGAATAAATTCTTGAGATATGTACTCTAACTCATAAGGTGATGTAGAGACATTTTCAATATGATCATTGGTCAATGGATCATAGATTATGTCAATGGGATCAAAATAATTCCAACACTCCTTAAAATAGATCACTAAAAAGTGGTTCTTGATGTGTGGTGGGTTGATCATTCGATGGGGTAGAAACATCTTTAATGTGCTCAATAATGGAGAGATCTTGAACATTGTTTTCAACAATTGTGGTAGAGGGATTTTCAATGTCTTTAACCATAGGGTCAAATGATGTTGACATTTCTTGAATTGGATCATTGTTGGGTATTGTTGGTGGATTTTGATCATGATTGAAAAGTGACTCTTGATGTATGTTAAATTTGATCATTGGATGAGGTGGAAACATCTTCAAGGTGTTCATTGATGGATAGATCTTGATCATTGTACCTAATAGTGATTATCTTTTGATCAATAAAGTCTTGGATGAGATTTTTGAGTCGAATACAACTTGATGTTGTGTGTCCCTTTGTTTTGTGGAAATCACAATGGTGCTCCTCGTTATACCCTGGTAGTTTAACTAGGGGTTCTTGATAGTTCCCATAGACGAGGAACTTGATGAGATTTTCTTGTACCAATTATTGCAGGACTGATTCAATTGGTCTCCCAAGTGGTGTGTATTTTTGTTTGTCACTTTGTGAGATTTTTACTTGACCTTACAGTGGTGATTGATTTTGGAGATGTGATGATTGATCTTTGAAATACGGTGATTGATTTTCAAGGTGGGGTAATTGGGTTTGTTGTTGATCTTGATCTTGATATCTAACCTCTTGACATTGGAGATTTTGTTCTTGATGTGATTGTGGACACAACTCAATGCTTTGATAGCATGGTTTAACCAAAGGAAGGATGTACTAATTTTGGAGTGAAGATATCTCTTGGTTCAATAATTCAATTAGTTTAGCATGTGAAGCAAGTTGTTCTAGCAAAATTTGATCTTGATTTTTTATTTGACTCCCTTTATTTGGCTTTTGTTCAAGCAAATTTGGGATATACACTTGTGGTGTTTGTACGGGATCATGGACAAATTGATTTTGGACAATGTTTTGACTTGGGATGATGTTCATATTTTGCATTATGGGTTGAAATTGAACATTGTTGATGTTGGGAATCACATTACCTTGATTTAGGTAACTTTTATTTTCCATGGTGTTACCTTGACTTGGAGTCATTAACATCTTTTTTAGACTTTGAAAAATATTCGTATGATTTGTAAACATATCCATCCCAAAGTTTACCAAGTTTGAATTCAAAATGTTCATGTTTTGTAAAGTTGTAATTGGTACATTCACATTTGGCATGTAGGGATTTGATGGGATGATGTTGTTTGTTTGAAGGATCATGCATTAAGTGTTTGGTTGATAGATTTATAGGTTTGGACTTGGATTTAAATCTACCATTGGGAAGGGTGTTCCAAAATTTTGACTAGGCATACTCACATTTGTTGTACCATTGAGGTTTATAGGAGATAATGATCCCATGTACGAATTGTATAAATGTGAGTTTTGAAAATCATTTGGCATTGTGAAGCTTTGATAATTTGGTTGGTTTAGATCACTTATGATGTATGGATCAAGTTTATATTCCATGTTCTTGCATTTTGACTTTGTTTCAAAAGTGACCTCTAAGGTGTTTAGGACCAATGATGAGATGAAGGATGAAAGGGGTGAATGATATGGGTGTTGTTTTTCTTAGGAACTTTGGATCAATGCTAGACTTTAGGATTTGATTTTGATTGAATTTTTATTGGATAATGAATTTATAAACCCTAAGATGTTGGATGTGATCTTTAGGATAAACTTGCTCAAAGGTGTGTTGATTTAACTAGAGGTATGATAAAGGATGCATTCCCATACTCCTAATTAAACAAAGTGATTTTGATTTGGTTTAAGGATGTACCCAAGTCTAGATAATGATGTTTCCAAAGCTCTAAAGTTTCTTGTTGGATGGGATGATAAGTGTTTAAAATGGATGAAGTGTTTGATTTGATCCTAAATGAACCTAAGGACTTGTTTACAAGGCTAAGGTTTTGAAGAACATGCTTTTCCCTTCAAACCAAAAAATCAATGTTTTCTCAAAAGACCATAAGACAAAGGATACACAATCACATGTGTGGGGTTCAATTGATTTCATCTTGATTAGTGATTTCTTTTACCTCAAACACTTTCTTGATTATATTTTCAAACTAAACGTCCAATGTCCTAACTTCTTTTCATCCCACAAAGTGCTATGTGGAATTCAAGGAAAGCAAGGCAATGGTTACCCAATGTTTACCTTGGAAGAAGAAAATTAAGATGTAAACCCAATTACTTAGAAACCTCTAAGGACATAGTCCTTAGGGTAAGCAATAGTTCTTGGGTTTTGTCAAAGGTATTTTCTCTAACTAAGGGGTTTGAAATTTTGATGATGATGTTAAGTTTTTTTTCCAAATATTTTCGAATAAGCAAAGTGTTTTGACTCACAAGCAATCTAACATCCTAGCTCAATTGGTACATTTTTCTTAGTGGGCTTGCCTCACTCCCTTCGTAGTAGAAGAGATGATTTTACATGCAACCAAGGAAAGAGTATAAAGGTATGTTAAGAATGAAGTCTTAACCTCTATACTTTAACCAAGATCAAACATGGCAAGTAACTTCTTGGAATCTAAGTTCCAATGCACCACTTTGATAAACTCGTTGGATGAACTAGTTGGCTGCTACAAACAAGGTTCTTAATGATGGGACATTGGGGATATGACACCTTGTGAGCGTCCAACAAGCCACTAAAGGCTTTAATCAATCCTATTAGGGGCTCTTATACTTTTTAAATGGTAGTACCCCATTCTAAAAGACACTATACGACTAAGGCCTACATACTATGAGGACTTGACAGTTTAGTCTTATCCATTTATATACTGGCCCAAATAAAAAACTGGTTGGAGTCACCTTCAAGTTCTCCTTTCAAATGTGTCTCTTAGGTAGGCCCCTCTAAAGGTAAACAATAGCGAGCAAGCACATACGTAGTTTGATCGACCTTCATTTAGAAACAAAGGGAGAACCCACGCAATATACCAAACTCACACTCACAAGTTTTGTTCAAATTTATTTTTCAAAAATGAAGTGTGGAGGTGACTACTTTATCTCAACCTAATATCATAAAAAAGGCCTTTTGATTCTCAATATCATTGTAAAGTGCAAGAGAAGTGCATACGTCCCTGTTGATAATGTTAGTTTAAGTAAGCAATCACAAAAAAAAAGTTGCACATATTCATTTTAACCTTTCAAAGAAATTGTGAGTTCATTTTAAAAGCACCAAAGTAAGTGTGACAAATTTCCTTGTTCAATTTTTTAATCCGAAACAAACTTTAGTAGATTTGAGTCCTAATATTCATTTTAAGCCTTTTGTAGAAAAAAATGAAAAATTCTTTTTAAAGCCCAAACAAAATTAGTGGATCCTAAGAATAGAAAGATGAAAAATTTTCCTTAAGAGGGATAATGGATCCTCAAATAGTGTTAAACAAACACTAAAGTGTTTGAAAACACTTGTTTTTGTGAAATGACCTCATTATGCTTCTTTTCCTTTTCATCTTTGATCGATTTAACCTACAAGAAAAATTAGTTGTATTCTACAAAACAAAGGTCAAAAAGATAGAAAATAGACAGAAGAAGTAGAATTTGAAAAAAAGCATGTACTAAAAATTAAAGTTCACTCCATACTCCCCTCCAATGGTGCAATCCATGAAGGCGTTGCAGTTTCATTTCTCTAGCAGTGTTGTATAGTGCCACTTTCTAGTCAGCATCACTCTGGAGTCAATCCAATGAGCGTGAATGTGTCGCCCTTTTGCCCAATGGTGCAGTTTGATTTTTTTAAAATTCTTGCGGGTTTGATTGCTCTAGCGGCACAGTTTAGAATTTAAATTTTTTGGCAGGAGGATTGAAGCATTGGAGTTTGAATTTCCAACAGTCCTATATAGCGACACTAGAGAACCAGTGGTGTTAAACAATGACGTTGAACCTGTAAACAAAAAAAAAAGCGTAATTTTGATTTAAAAAAAATGATTGAAAGGTGAGATTGCCCTCCTTCTAGCGTCAAATGTGGGAACCCCAATCCTAATACTCACAAAACAACATGAACAAAAACATTAGAAGATGAAATGCAAGCAAGAACAAGGATTCCCCATAAAATCCATTAGCATAGTTTAAAATAGGAAAGAAGAATGAATAACACAAATGAAATAGATTAAAATCCTATCAAAACAAGCCAAATTTTGATCTCATGGGGGAATTGGTGCCAATTTGATGTGAAAATTGGCCCTTTCTCAACTCCTATGATGCAAGATTGATGTATGATAAAGAGTGATCTACTTTGTTGATGCTTGATGAGTGCTCCAATAGCAAAATCTACATAACCTAACTATGAACTCAATGATAATGGATGAAATTTTCCAATGATTTGGGCATAGTAAGTTTACTCAAATTGTGGATGATCAAATGAGGAGATTAGCCTCTTATTTATCGAATGAGAAGATGGATGAATGTCCAAAATAGAGCAATGTGGGACTAAGAATTATCCAATAGAAAAGTGCCACTTGTCAACATGTGAATGGATGGAGGATGTGCAAGTTTTGAAGAATGTGTCAATAAATGCATATATTTGAATTTTGAAATTGTTGAAATGACATGCGAGAGGAAAGGAAGAATGCATTGAATGCCACTTGGTTCAAGGAAAAGGACATGTAAGAGAGAGTAAATTCCTTGTTGGAAGGACTCATCCCACTTGGATTTTGAATTCAAACTTGGGGAATATTCCTTAAAAGATGCCTTGTTGAGGAAAATAAAGATTTAATAAATCAAATAACTGTATTTTCATGTGCAAGTGGTAAAAGATGGAGGATGGGACATGAAAAGAGATTAAATTAATCAAAGTTAATTAATTTAATGAAGGATTAAATGATATGACCTATTTGACTTAAATTTGTGGATTTATTTAAATCAAATATGAGAAGAATGTGATAAGGGATTAATTAAATAAGGATTTTGATTTATTTAATTAAAAGAGATGATGTTAGATTAAACTAAATAAGGTTATAATTTATTTAATTTAATAGATAGATTTAAGAGATTAATCAAATAAAATTAATTATTTAATTAAATAAGATACTTAGATCAAAAAGGTTAATTTAATTATCGATAAATGATGACTTAATTAGATAACCGATTTATTTTAATTAAGAAAGGAATATTGATGAATTTAATTAGATAAATGTATTTGATTAAATGGTTAGATTGAATGATGATTCAGGATGAAATGATGTTAGTAGTGAGGATTAGATGCACAATGTCAATCAATACATTTTATGTGTCTACAGTCAGCAAAGTGAATTAGAATCAAAATATTCTTCTCTACAATGTTTTAAATTGCATTTGCTCTAGAATGAATCTAATTCATGATTGTGAACTAAATTATATGTTAGGAACTTGGCCTTTGATGTAATTCATTAAAAAATGTGTATCTTAACATTTAAAATAAATATTAAAATTTAACTTTAAAAATGTTTGCTTTTGGTTAATTCAAAGTTACCAATATTATTAATTAATTAAAACCTTTTAAAAATATCAATTATTACTACCATAACAAGAACTAGTAAATAATTATTACTAAAAATATCATTTTAAATTATAATTTATTAATCCATCTCTTAATTAAAAGATTAATAAATAATTTAAAAAGTTACAAAACTTCTTACTAATTAAAAGTTTCAAACTTGAACTTCAAAATAAAATTTTACATGATCATGACAAAAACTAAACCTGCATATCTTTTATTATTAGAAAATAAAATTCATTTCTTTAAAGAAAAAATATTTTATTTTAAAAATAATTAAATAATATTCACTCTTTTATAAAAAACAATTATGTACACTCAGTCTACTTTAAAAAATGACGTAAATTTCCTCTCATAAATATTGTTGCAATCTTATAAAATATAATCCAAACTCTATGAAATAAATTGACACCTTATATCTTTACAAAAGAAACTACAATAATTA
The DNA here is from genome assembly GCA_007258455.2 of Sequoia sempervirens. Classification (NCBI taxonomy): domain Eukaryota; kingdom Viridiplantae; phylum Streptophyta; class Pinopsida; order Cupressales; family Cupressaceae; genus Sequoia; species Sequoia sempervirens. Next base: position 227,109,470 of record VDFB02379711.1, read on the forward strand.
GAAAAAAACACAATTTATAAATGATATAAATTATCAACTATTGTACGTAACAGAACCATACTTTTTGGCTCTTCACCTTTCTTCACCTCTACCTTAAACCCCCACTTCATTATTCCTTTCTTACTTATAACATCAACTAAACCCTTAATATTAAAATAATAACTACAAGAATCACTTGCTACCGTTGTAATTATCCATTCACCTTCACGTACCTTAGGCCAAGTGTCGATATAGCCACGTTCCCTGAGTTGGGATAATCTAATGACTTCAAGTGATCGATTTATAGCCTCTGCCAAGGTAGAGCTATCAACAACGACCATAAAGCATATAATGACAGCTGCCCATTTTTTCAACCATTCTATGTTTTGAGATAGCTGTTTAAACTTGACGCCAATACGAGCGTCAGAAAACAGAAATTCTTTTAAACTTGACTCCGCTTCATCCACTGCTCTTCCAATCATATTCAGCTCACTTGGCACATTCTGAAATAAAACACAAAATACTCTCAGTTCATCCACGATAAATTCTTTTCATTTACATATCACTTCAAACAAACATTACTTAGGAAAATATAGATTATCATGTAAGAATAAATGACAAAACAAGGCTGATGGTCAAAAACTAAGTAAAAGAAAACTATCATGTAAGAATATATGACAAAACAAGGCTGATGGTCAAAAACTAAGTAAAAGAACACTTTAATTAAAAATGATATTCATGATTGCCTGTTAAAAACGAGTATTGAAATCATTACCTTCAACTTACAAATGCAATTCCGTATTACTGCATTGCTGCCATGACCAAGTTGCATGCATTGTAATGCACGCAACTTTTCAATACCCGATATTATCTCCAGCTTTTCACAAGAGTCAATCTCAATCTTCTCCATGTAGCTCAGTCTGGAGAGACTTGGCAACTCCTCAAGCTCAGGACAGTCAGCAATAAACAGCTCTGTAAGTTTGATAAGGTCACCACTTCCTGAGACTCTTTGCAAATCTCTGCAACATTGTACAGACAGACTGATGAGTTCTGTTGGCAGCTTAATGTTTCGTATCTTCTCACAAGAGTGAATCATAATCTTCTCCATGCAACTCACTCTGGAGAGACTTGGCAACTCCTCAAGCTCAGGACACCCGGCAATAATCAGTTCTGTAAGTTTGATAAGGTCACCACTTCCTGATACTCTTTGCAAATCTCTGCAACGTTTCACATAGAAACTGATGATTGTTGTTGGCAGCGTAATATTTTGTAGATTCTTACAATAGAAAATCTTAATCTTCTCCAAGCAGCTCAGTCTAGAAATACTTGGAAACTCCACAAGATTAGGACACTTGGTAATAATCAGCTCTGTAAGTTTGATAAGGTGACCACTTCCTGATATTCTTTGCAAATCTCTGCAACATTGCACAGACAAACTGATGAGTGTTGTTGGCAGCGTAATGTTCTGTAGCTTCTTACAATAGTGAATCTCAATCTTCTCCATGCAGCTCAGTCTAGAAAGACTTGGCAACTCCTCAAGCTCAGGACACCTGGCAATAATCAGCTCTGAAAGTTTGATAAGGTCACCACTTCCTGATACTTTTTGCAAACCTCTGCAACTTTGTACACACAAACTGATGAGTGTTGTTGGCAGCATAATGTTCTGTAGCTTGTCACAACTGTAAATCGTAATCTTCTCCACGCAGTTCAGTCTAGAGAGAACTGGCAACTCCTCAAGCTTAGGACACTTGGTAATAAACAGCTCTATAAGTTTGATAAGGTCACCACTTACTGATACTCTTTGCAAATCTCTGCAACGTTGCACAGACAAACTGATGAGTTTTGCTGGCAGCGTAATGTTCTGAAGCTTCTCACAAGACCGAATCTTAATCTTCTCCATGCAGCTCAGTCTAGAAAGTCTTGGCAAATGCTCAAGCTCAGGACACCCAGTAATAAACAACTTTTTAAGTTTGATAAGGTCATCACTTCTTGATACTCTTTGCAAATCTCTGCAACTTTGTACAGACAAACTGGTAAGTGTTGTTGGCAGCGTAATGTTCTGTAGCTTCTCACAAGAGTCAATATCAATCTTCTCCATGCAGCCTAGTCTAGAAAGACTTGGCAACTCCACAAGCTCAGGACAATGACTAATAATCAGCTCTCTAAGTTTGATAAGATCGCCACTTCCTAATACTCTTTGTAAATCTTTGCAACTTGTTGATAATTGATGCCGATAGGGCAAAATCTGCATGGAACGATTTGAAACTCTATTTTTAGGATTATCTTTAGTTCTATTATTCTTTTAAGATACATGAAAGATCTAATTTTAAAGATCTATTTTTTACAGTGTTTAAATTGTTTTTTTTACACTAATAAAACTGCATGTAAAGCTAGGCTTTTTAAGCTTTATTTTACTCGGTTTTTAAGGATTGCAAAATCTTTAAAAAGGCATTGCCTCTTCCTATTTTGTGAGGACAAAATATACAGACTTCATAGTGTATTTTTCTGCAGTATAGTGTCGATATTTTTTTGAGTACATGTTGATTGGTTTATGGCTGTAAATTAATGGGGTTTGTTATTATGATGATATATGCTATTAGTAATTAATTGTTTCTCTTTAAAATTAGTTTTCAATTAATTCAAAAAACAGTTGGGTGTTAGTTCCAGAATCTTCACAACTTCTTATACACAAACTGATGAGTGTCATTGCCAGCGTAATGTTCTCTTTTCACAAGAGCCAATCTCAATTTGCCCCAAACTACTAAGTCTGGAGAGACTTGGCAACTCCTGAAGCTCAAGACAATTACTAATAATCAGATCTCTAAGATTTGTAAGCCCAACGGTTCCTGCTACTCTGTGCAAATATCTGCGAATTTGTAAGGCAGCCTAATGAGTGTTCTTGGCAACTCGTCAAGCTTAGGACAAAATCACTAATATCTAGCCAGCGACTCTCAAAGTTGCCAGGAACCATCCAATAGAAGATATTTAGACTTCTTTCATCCATCAATTATAATCCTCTCGAATTAACACTACTAGATATTCTTCCATTTTTCCAATCTACCTTACCATTAAATTTGAAATTCACGATAACCAAAGATTTAGAGTCCTCTTTTTTAAGCTGAAGCCTGTTCCCCCTCTGATTTGGAAGACCGGATATTCTAGTAAAGACAAACCTTGGATTGGCAATCTTGGGGCATCTAAGAACACATTCTTTATCTATCTGATATTCCTATTAACTTTGGAAACCCTTTCAAAGAGGTTTGAAAAATCACCAGCTCTTTCAATTGGGAGGGCGCCTTTAATTTTATTTATTTTTTAATAAAGCTCTCAATGATAAAAAAAAAGAGAAAAAGAAAAGACTCCGCAGACAACCATCACATAATGCATTCCACTATATAGCCTTACTAAAGATTTCGTCTTTGACCGAGAAGACCAAAATACCTGTATGCGATTCTCCGGCAATGTACTGAATCCTCTTCCGATGATGTTCAAACACTGCAAATTTTGAAGAGGAATCCATGAAGGGATGCTTGGTTGTTCTGCGATAGTCTCCTCAAGCTCGAGCCATAGTAAGGAAGCTGACGTCTCGACACAGCTAGCTGATTGGCCTAAAAAGAATGTAACTCGAGAGCCCGTCGAACGGTCGAAAAATGAATGGAAACACCTGACATTGTTTTTGGCGAGGATAGTTTTCAAACCCGTCATTTCCTGCATACACAGAAGCAAGCAATGCAGTTTTCAATTTATGTAGTAACAACTTAAGATTTGGAAAATTACGATGCTAACGACAAATATGGAGGGGCAACAAGAATACCAAAGATTCCAAATCTCGAGGATGCCACAGGCGATGAGGAGAGCCAAGCTCAAGTGCCATTTCTCTTCCCAAGTCCCTCAGGTGGTCATGCATTCTCAATTCAGTTTCCCATTCTGCATTCTCACGAGAAAAATCGATAACATATTTTTCTTTTACAAGACATTTATCTTTTAGTGTTTCTAGTGCATTTTGAGCGTGCCATCCTGATCCCTCCAATATCCTTTCGGCCATGCGCTTCGATTTGCCCACAAAAAAGCAAGCAATATCCATGAAAACCTGTTTATCTTCATCATCCAATGTGTCAAAAATTATTCTCAATCTTTGTTTTATATCTTGAGGCAACATCTCTCTAACTTTATTCAAATTTAACTCCCAATAACTGGGAAGTCTACCACGAACAAGCCGGCCCAGAACCTGAAGCGAAAGAGGTAACCCTCCGCACACATCCACGAATTCATCAACCAGCGCCTCGTACCCGTGACGTGGAAAGGGTTGGTCAAACGCATGCCAGCAGAAGAGTTGCCTCGCGTGCTTTCTGTTCATTCCTTTTAAAGGATAACCAACAGTAATCCCTGCGGATATAACAACTCCAACGTCACGGGTTGTGACAATAATCAGACTATTATCTGATTTTTGTAAGATATCCATGATCAATAAAGCATCCAACTGCTCCACATGATCAATGTCATCTACAACTATTAGGAAGTTTCCAGAGAGGCTCCTTTGTATACTATCTTTGAGAGAGCTTTTTCCTTCCTCTATACTTCTAAAACTATGCTCTCGGTGGAAGATATCTTTGAGAAGCTGACTTTGCAAACAAGGTAGTTCCCTTCTCACAGCCGCTTCTCGCACATCAAACAAAAAACTTGCCTTAGAGTAATTTGAATGCTTTCGATTAAACAACTCTTTGGCAAGGGTCGTCTTCCCCAATCCACTCATGCCGAAAATGCCAACAATGTTAGGCTTACTTTCCCTTTCTTCCAGGCCGCACTGGTTTTCAAAATCTTGCACAAGTTCATCAAAGCATCGCCTTTCAAAATCTTCCACAAGATTGTTAAGCCCTACTGGATATTTTGCAACATGTAAACATTGTTTCCTTTGCAATTCCTTTTCTACTGCTGCTACTATGGTTTTGCAGTCACTGAAACATTATAAAATGAAAGCAGAATTCCATGAGAAAACAGTAACCCAGATTTCAAGGGAAAACAGAATTATATGAAGTAGAACTACCAAAACCACAGAAAGATTACCTGTGAAATTCTTCTCCAGCTATAAATGAAATATTTTGAAGGGCTTCCTTCCACTGGCTAAGCTTATCCCGGTATCTGCCCTTTTCTTCATATTTCTTGAATGCATCAGCGTATACTCCCTTTTCAATGTGGCGGAGCTCACTAGGGTTCACTTCATAAAACACAGGAATAATTTTGGCATCGCTTTGTAACATGAGAACCAGCTCAGCCAGGCACCAAGGTGACTCTGCATATCTTTTGGAAAAGATGGCTATGTGTACCTTAGCAGAGCAGATGGCTGTCTCAATAATAGAAGGAAACGAATTTCCAAGTTCCTTCTCTTCAGAATCAAGAAACGCCTCTATTCCCAATTGCCTAAGAGAATTGTAAAGCTCAGTTGCCAAAGACTTTTTGACATCGGGGCCTCTGTGATTAATGAATACATCATACAATTTCGAAGATTCACAAACCTTCCTTCTTTTGCCAGCAGGTTCTATTTCAGAGAAAGCAATTAATTCCCTTTGCTGGTGAGATAATGAAGAAGACGCCATTAGGTCCAATTCAAACGTTAGCAAATCGTTTTAGAAAATGGAAAGAGAAAGAGGAGAGCGCATATGAATTTGATTGCAGTATGCGCAATGAAATATGAGGCTTTGGGGAAGAAGAAGGGTAATGTGAATTAAATAGATCATATGCAGACTTGTTCAATCTTTTCCTTTAGACTGCGGGGAAAATTATGGTGAAGAAAACGTTTACAAATTAGAGAAGTTCTTTCCTCGAAACATGCAAGGGGAGTGAAAAAAGGGAAACAAAATGCCTAGAACTCATTCAGTCCCCGGCCCGTGCAAAGAATAAGATAGGTTCAGTTTAGTCAAAACATCCAAGTGAAGAAAAAAACAAAATGCTTTGAAAGAATACGATGGCCGGCCTGTATAAAGAATAAGGTGGGTTCATTTTCGCCGGAACATCCAAGCGAAGAAAACAAAAGGCTCCCAAATAAGACAAGGATGGGGATTGAATGGGGACGCAGCTAATCTCCGGTCAAAACGCACCTCTGTACATAAAAAACGCATAAAAACATCCATAGCAACATACACCATGATGGGACGATGTAGTGCGGGCTCGTCAAGACGGGAGATAAAAGTGGGGAACTTTCATTTGACGGAAGGAAAGAGAAGCCGTTTGTGCATTAATTTTAAAAATCACTGCTCACTTATGATTTATATAAATTGTCCTTCCTTTATTTAAAAAATTTGTTGCTTTTCAAAAACTAGCATTTGTACCCGAAGAAGGTGCAATGGTTACGTCAATTGTATTGTATAAAATATTTTATATGATAAAATAATCTAACACTTATTCATTTCATTTATTCTAGTTTTTTACATGAAAATATTAATTTATTGTGAAATAATCTAAATTTCCATATATTAATGATCATTTGCTTTTTGTTGCCAAGTAGTGACAAACAATGACCACATCTATTTATAATCTACATATAATAGTGATTAAATTAGTTAACTGACCACATTATTAGTAGTTTAACAGAGAGTGGTCAGTTTAATTAGCACTAATATCTCTATATAGCTTAACATATATATTTTTGTTAATATATTGTTGAATTACTAAACAGATCATTTGTTTTTATCTCATGTATAATTTAATGCATAATTTGTGCAAAGGGGTGCATTTCAATTAAGGTTGAGGATCACTTTGTCAGATCTAAAGGGGCTTTCAATGTCACATTCTCTACCATTTATAATTTAATTATGTCAAAGGCAGATAGTTAATATTAATATTTGTGGGATCCTAACATATATTCCTTGATTGTGAGATGAATTTTATGTCACCTATTTAAACTTATCACAATTTTTTTTAACTCTTGACGACATATTGGCATGGTTCTAAGTAATATTTTTTCTATTGATTTCAATTATAAGTTGAATAGTGTTTCCTTCACTAATATCTCTATACTTCTTTTCATAATTATCACTTTACCTATATACTCTTCACGTTTAAACAAAATACCTAGTCTATATAGTTCTTACTAGAAGCATTCTCAATCATTCACAAGGACTAGGAATATTATGTCTATTATACTCTAGCACATTAGTGCTCTTTGCAAGGTTCCCTCAAACAAATCTTGCAACACCTCAAACATGTCATTAGCGTTTTGCCACTGCTGAGCCATCGAACTATCATACCATAATATAGGATCAAGCAACCTCAACATTTATCAAAAAGTAATCCTAGTGATCGTCGCTATAGGACTCCCTACAATATTTTAAATGTATGCACCACCAATATTTGAAGATATCACCAATATTTTAAATGTATACCCATTACAAGGGAAACAATAAATTTTCCTACAAAAGGGAAATCTTGGGGATTTTCCTCATGATAATCCTTTAAAAGGTTGTATAAATTGTTGAACAGCTTACCTTCGAATTGAATAGCAATGTATCTCTATATTCAACCTTTTGTGCTTCTTAGCTGGTCTTCTTTGGACCTTCTCTTATGTTTCTGGGTGCAATTGAACTTTGGTAAATCTTTTAACTTGACCTTGACTTTGTTGTTTTCTTCTCAATTCAACAAATTTCTATATAAGTTTTACCTTTAATATGAGGCATTGGATTTATAGACTTTTCCTGGACTATACTCATGATTGCAAATTCATAGAATCCAGATTTCATCTTGAAGTCTCCCCTGCCTCTCAAATTAATGGCCTAATCAGACCATGTGCACAAGGGAAATTAATCTGAATCAATCAACATCAAATTCAGCTACTTTTGTCAAATGCCAATTTGAATTTAAAAAAATGCAATGGGGTTTTAAAGAATAAATGCTTTGGTCAGCTTTTGTTTCTGAGTTAGCAATAGACAAGAGCTGTATCTACCTTGACATAGTCCTTGTAGTATCCTCAAATAGTAGGATCGTCAAAAATAGAGTCATTTGAAGATCATACATCAATTCCAGCTGCATGAGCCCATTGTACATACTGTTCCTTCCCACCATAGGCATTGAGATTGTTAACAAGGCTGAAAATCAACCTAAGTCTATTTCTTCTTGCTTCCACAATGACAAAATCTAATGCTTGCAATCACTATTCCAAGTATTATCAATTTGTTGAAGAATCTAAAAGCAAAAGTTCACTTTGACAATGAAATTTTACAACTTTCATAATCAGTGAATGCCATTTTATTTTAAAGAGGAAAACATTCTTTGCAGAAGAGAATCAAATGTCTCCATTGCAAATAGTTGGTCCCAAAGAAGAACATGAATTTCTCAATAAAAGAGCACAATAATTCTTAAAACAATCCATCTCAATAACACATTAAAAAATGAGAAAAGCTCACCAATGTGGCTACCAAAAAGTAACTACATTCAGCATTTGGATTTTTGGAAACAATTAGAAGAAAATAATTTTATATATGAGGAATCAGCGTACAACTTACAATACTCTTTGCAGTTATTGAAAGACAAATCATGTGGCATCTCACTAACAAGGGGAAAATTAATTAAAAGAACTTGAGTGTTGCAATATTTTCCATCTTCATTTTCACATTTGCTGGCAGTCTCACAATCAATAGGTTCAAAATTGCGCTGAAAATTCTTCAGGGCTCCTTGCACTGCCATCCAAAATCCATGCATTTATCAAATCCTAAGGCACAAGTATAAAAAAAAATCGAACCATCAACAATTATAATTTCCTATGTTCCACAAAGTCATCTTCATAAGCCCTTCTAGAAAAAACAGGACTTGAGAGAGATTATTGCAAATGAATCATAGATGAGCCCAAAGAAGAATATTAGAATATTTCAACTCAAATAAAGTCTAAATTTTGCAGCCTTTGCAATGAAATGATTCTTGACCAAATTAGATCAAAAGAGATTAGAGGGACTTCTCTCATTCTATGACACAGTCACTGACATTTGAAAATGGTAAGCAGATCGTTGAATATCTTCAATCCAATGAAAATATAAAAACATCACACATAAAAATTTCAAGTGAAGGATGGTGGAACCCAATTTTTATAGTCTCTGTCCTCAACAATGACCATCAGATAATAGAAACCAAATTAATTTATTTTCTTCAAATATATCACAAGACAAGCATAACATTCGTAGCATCCAAAAACAATGGATGCAAAGTCACAAATAATAAACTAAATTTCTAGAATCAGTATTTCATCATACAAGATGAAGTACCAGTGTAATTTTAAAGATGAAATACTAATGTAATCTATAAAACATGCTTATGTCTGCATATGTCTATTTACATCGAATAAATACTGTAGAAGGCACGGTAAAATGCATATTGACATTGAAAAGCTTGGCACTATGTTTTTGAAGTCCTTATCATGTACATGAACTTGACTGTTGCTGTTGGCTTCGTGGAGAAGAGAAGAGGATAGTTACTAATGAGCATGTGATCCCTGAAGCAGTCAATCTCTGATTTGCTGAGCAACTTCACGAACAGCACCAAGCCCATGGGGTATGAAGACTGATGAAGACTTGGAATGTGCTCCAATCTCTTTCATTGTGTCGAAATACTGTGTCACCAACACCATATCCATCACATCCTTTATACTTGTGCCAGGCACATTCCCTGAGAAAGGAAGTACAATGACTTGCCTTTGTCGAGCAATGCCAAGTCCTTATAGATACTTTGATTTAGCTTCACCTTCTGCTCTGTTGATTTGTAAAATTTTCTCTGCCTCTAATATTTCTTGTGTTGCTACTCTCATTCTTTTAGTTGTCATAAAACAATGGAATGAATGATCATAAAGTAGAACAATATTTAGGTAAATAAACTAAAAAGAAAATATGTTTTCAGACGTGAAAGCAAGAAAGCTTCTGGTGTGAGACAAATTCCGACGTGAGACAACATTCTGAATGAAATCTTATCTTAAGATGTATCTATTTCTGAGTATATTGAAGATCAGGGCACATTGGCCTACAATATTTCTCTTGTACATTGATGTAGATTAACATCTTGCGATAGTTCGGTACGTTGGATATTTGTTTCCCAACACTAATTATTTTCTCAGGTGACCACTTGAACAAATTAATGAGAAATCTGAACCCAAAAATGTTTTTCAGGAGAATTTTGAACACGAAAAATACCTTTCAAGAGAACTGAATACAACCCCAAGAAGATTAACCAAATAGACACTATAAACTTTGAAAGATGGGAGGACAGGTTGGATATACACTCCCATGTGATAATCCTCACCTTTTGCTACCCTGCTTCTAGAATGTATATTGATTACAATAACATTAATTCTCAGAATATCCGGCTGCTAAAGAATCACTAATGTGAGGGTTAGACTCCATAGGTTGTACCAATAGAAATATATACAACCTTGCTTAAATTTAGGTCAAGAAATAGTGAAATTTAGCTTATAGTGTGGAAATAGTGGCTTCACCCAACTGTTAATTGTCCCTGCATTTTCTCTTGACAAAAGGAATCCTCAAAGCATTGGACATGTTAGTTTTGTTTTGACTGATGGATAGGCTTGTTGTATCTCATGGAAAATTTATTTCCCTAATTATTCCAGCCAATTTGTAGCAATGGCTGAATGTTGAATCTGTGTCCTTATAAGGCTCATAGCCAGAGTTAGATACAAAACAAAGGTGACTACTTAACCAAAATGCAAACTAATAAAAGTACACCTTCCTTGTGTTGAATTTTAGATCATTTGAAGCTCTGAATACAAAGTACTACTCTGCTTAGTAGTCATTCAACAATTATGCTCTTATTTTTCTCTCAAACTAGGTTTGAATTCACATGTTTGCATCATCTGAGATTACTTGCGCTTTATGTGCCACTTATACATTCTCATCTATTCTCACAACTTAATTTATTTTTTTACATATATACCCAATTACATCCTCATACATCAATTAGGTCAATCTAATTAGATGTGACCAAAAACAATTCAAAATAGTTTGGTCGGCTTCATACTCAATTCAACAACCATCCTTGCACTTAAATCAAACATGTAATACATAAGTTAGGTTAACATGGGCCTAAAATAGATCCTACAAACATATGCATTATATATTTAATCTTCTCAACACATATCATGTATTAGGTCATCCAGGAATTGGATAGGTAATCACAAAAAATTTCAATCATATATACACTTCTCCATGCGAGTGACTTCAAGACTCAATTTTTCTTCAAATTCACACTTAGCTGACATCAGTAAGTCTACCTTTAGAACCACAACACAAAAAAATTCTTCTCAAAGAAATGCACAATCTCCCACACTAATATACTAAGCAAAGAAATGATTGTGATACACAAAGTTGAACTCTTGCATACATAACTTCCAAGATATTTCACAAAAATATTAGAATCTTGATTTTCATTGTGTCTGATGAGCTTGAAAATGTGGTTAAAATTTTAGCGCTAGATCTTTTAGTGACGAGGAATGTAGATCCAAAAACTTACGCACTGCACCACAAAACAATTAGAAGTACTTAGCTAAGTTTTTGTACAACCATATTTACCAGATCAAGTAATGTTGTACACATGTATGCAATAACTATTCCAAATCATACTAGGTTGATTGTAACAATGCTAACATCAATGAAAACACTGGATCAAATAGTAGTATTCAATTCATCCTCATGTTGCCAACTCACCAAAACTTCCAACAATCTCCTTCTGTTTCTTCCAACACATATATCCCCCTTTCAATGTAGAATTTTTCTTAATGGTAGATGCTCGAAATTAGATGTAGAAGGTGGTCCATGATCATTGAACAATGTTCCTCCCATTAGGAATAAACAAAACCAAAAGATAGTAATAAAATAATTTGAATTTTTGGTGAAGGTATGGTGACTTGTGGGCAGATATTATAGACAGTGAGTGGCCTCGTGTCATCACAACACGATCTTTCAGAATTGCATGGCAATGATGGGTGCACTTGGGTTGTTTCCAGCGTAATCAAAGAAACATGAATAATTTTGTCAACAACCAAGGGAGGATGGTCGTTTAAATCCTAACGATTGATTTGCCAACAAGCCTCAACAATCTAGAGCTCAAAGAAGCCATAATTTTGTTTTTTGTTCTCTTCCTTGACAACAATAGTCGTTCAATAATGGTGGCCATGAGTGGTCTAACATAAGCCCTAATTTTGATTCTATGCCTATTTCTCAATGGTGACTATCATTGAACAATGGTGGCAGAGAATATTTTTCTCCTTGGAGGTATGCAAATAAGGGTTATCAAAGGCAGGAGTAGAATGGGATTTGTAGATATACACAAAATCATTTTCGTGGCCCTCCACCAGCCAAAGGGAGTAGCAGACATGTGGGATCAAAGACACATGAGGCCAATATGGAAAATGGGGTCATGACATGATGGCCTAGTCCTTGGAGATGGGAGGATTATGGGAAAGAAAAGGAGAATAATGGATTTGGAAGTGCCTTGTTACAAAATGACAAGAAAGATGGTTAGCAAGGTTCCAAGCCTCTATCGCCTGACTGAAATGGAGGTTCCACTGAAAAGGCATCGTGGGTTAACCCCACACCCAAGTTGAGTCTTTTAAATGCCCAAATGATGAAAAGATTCTTATATCTGGAAGAAAATGCTTGAGTGAGTCAAGCTTGCGGAAGAAATTATCTCTTTTGCAGATCAACGAATGGGTAGCTTTAAACTGGTGTGTTTCTTTTGATTTATACTTGCTTTTAAAGGATTCCTTTCCTTTTTTTTTGAGAATAGGGAGGTAAAAGAAAATATTCTTAATGTGGGCCCTTTTTGGTTTTGTAAATCCTTTTCATCTTTACAATGTTGGAAATCAATTTTTTTGGAGGAGAGTTTTTTTGGGTGTCAAAAAACCAGTTTGTTTTCCTTTGCAGAATCTCCCTTTTGAATTTTATGATGAAATTGTTTTGAGGGAAATGGGGAATAATTTGGAGGATTTTATCGGAGCATACTATTTCATTGAGCGAGGTTCTCCAATTTCTTTTTTGTGGGATTTTTTGGAAGATCCTAAAGTCATTCCTAATGAGATCTGCATTCTCTCAAAATTTGAGATCTAGAACAAACTCTGATGTATCTAGGGAAGATCTAAATTACAAGTGGGACATTGGGTTTGGATCTGAATTGGCTTTCCTCCATAGAGATTCTGGGAGGGTAAATGTGGTCCTTTCAAGATGAGGAATGGGAATCTTCTATTCTTTTAAATGGGAATCTCTTAGACCCTAGGTTGGGCCCCGAGGAGTTTTTCTTCTCCACGATGTTAATCTATGTTGGCTCTTATGCTAGTGGGCGGGTCTTAGATCGACAATGAGATGTCGCCCTTGGAAGAAGTCACCCTCTTTGCAAGGTTTTGGATTTACCACCCCCCTTAAAATAGGTGTCTCATAGTTTTTGATGGGTACGGTCAATGAGATAGTGGAAAAAGCTAAGAATGAAATTGTTGTTGATATCAGATCTAGAATTTTCCCTTGAATGTCTTAGAAGTGATCTAGAATGCTCTCTCAATGACCTAACCCTATCTTGCTTGACTTGAGATGGATAATGAATGATGAATGAATTTGTTGGATGAATAATTAATTAGGGTTTAAAATCTTTTTTATATAGGAGATACACCTAAAATTCCTACTAATTTGATCCCCCAGGTTGACATTAAAGAAAAATAAACATAAAACCCATTTTTTCCCACTCAAACCCTGAAAAATAGCTTAAATGGGACTCATTCATCAAGCTAGGAAACTTAGTCCCACTTGGATGGGACTCATTCACCCAAAGTGGTGAATGGGTCCCTCAAGGGCTCTTTTGCTAGTTGGGATGTTGGGGAATGAAGAATTTTAGTTTTTATGTTGATTTTATTGGCTCTTTGATCAAAATAAGCCTCAGGATGTATAATATGGGGCCATAAGGACCTATGAATGATGATGTAAAGGGTAATTATGCCTAGGGATGCAAATTTCAATGTGAAAGTGTGATGAAATACACTTTACAACATTAAAATGAGGTCCATCTGGCCTAGAAAGGCACAACATCCAATGTGAATGTGTAAAACACATTACAAAACTAGATTAAAATTAGGTTTAATTTAAAATCCTTCTAGATTAATGTGAGAATGCAATTAAATATATTTTATAATATTGAATTAAGGTAAAAATAGGTCTGTTAGACTTAAATGCTTAATAAAAGTCTAGAAAAGTATGAAAGTCATTTACAACACTTTACAACACCTTTACAAGACATCAATAAATGCATTTTATTCAGTTTGCAAGGGTCCAAGACCTAATGTGGATGTGTAAAACACCTCACAACACTAGATTGATGTATCATTAAGTCCAATTTATCATTAATTATCCCATATCAAGAAAAAGATACTTTTTTCTATGCTACACTCTATAAAGAAAAGATTTTTTTTTCTAGTGTTCACCTACATACCAACCTCCTAAAAAAAGGTTCCAAGTTCTCTCAACTCCATAGGTTTCCTACCAAGCAACTGAAATACACACAACTATAATACTAGTTGTTAGGATTCAAGTAGATTTTAGCAATAAACATTAACAATTATATGCAAATTAAATAACACATAAATAACAATGAAGAATAACAGAAGAGAGATCAACACAAAAATTTAGCATGGTTCACCCAACATGAGCTATATCCGCAAAAACTTAGCCAACCAATGGTTTTATTATCTAGTGCAAAATAGACTGTAATCTCGCAAATTACACACACTACAACTTACATCTTAGCCACTTATAACAAGCTTTTTGGAAGCTTCTAGAATTAGGGTTTTTACAAAGTCATTTTTTCATTTGACGTGTCAATGAGAAAACCTTGGCATGTTAACAAGATTTTTTTTTTGAGGGTTGCACCCCTAAACCCCTACTATTGGACATTGTTGCCCCTGAATCCCCGCTTAGGGCCTGGCTCGGCCCTTAACCTCGATGAGGATACGTTACAAGTGTATAGTACTTGCATGATTAGTTGCCACATACCAAAACCCCCAATGCACTTTGGCTATGCTTTTGTGCAATGATAATATGATAGTGGTGATACTGAATCCTATGCATGTTGAACAATTTATAATCATGAAATTTTCCCATACATTGTTGTAAAATATAGTAATATACGTATCTCACATTCTCCACTCCTCTTCTGTATTCAACAACCTACACAACAAATTCATAAAAGAAAATAGCTTAATATATTTTATATTAAAACAAATTGAATGCACAACATATACACACAACCAAATGATGCAATAATTGAGTTATTATGTCTACCTTCCTATCCTCCACATCACCCCATGCTTCATTAACACCCACCTCATCCTTAGGGTCACCCTTTGCATGCTCTTCCTCTTTTTCATGGACTATGGAAGGAGCATGATCATCTCCCTGATTATCTATCCGAATCGAAGGAATGATATATTATCAAAATCAACATATTCGTAGCAAACATGAAATTTTCTATATGAAAATAAAGCATTCTAATTAAGTCATTAGAAGTAAACGATAATTGGAAGTTCACAATCAATTATCAAACATGTTGTTGCCTCAGCGTTTAGTGTTCTCCTAAAATGAGGGGACATCCTCTGTATAAAATTTGTTGTCTCCTAATTAAAACATTCCCACTTTCTCGCCAATATCATAACTATTTATTAGAGATTAAAATTAAACATTTGATTGCTTCTTATATTTAGAAAATCTTACCTGCATGCCTATCATACACAAAAATACCAAAGGAGATGTGTCACTACAAACCTAGTAGGTGTGCCAACCATCTCAACAGGATTTTTCACTATATGAAGCACTTTCCATTTTAAAGTACACATCCTTAGCTGGTTGTAAAATATAAAACACTTGCAAGCGTTATAGACAGTTAAAGTTCCAAAATTTATTACACCATTTGTTGTAAGCAAGCATATCTTTTTTCAATCATAAGAGGAATTTGAAACTCAACTTTTAGTTTATCTAAGACTTGTGATAAATTTTGAAGGTGCCTTTCATTGCATGCTTTTTGTCTAAATAAAAAAAGGTTTCCAATACATTCATATTGTCAAAAAAATTGTAGGTTGGAAAAGAGATGGCGTTATGAAACCTACAACCCACATAGTGTTGTAAAACCCTATACACATAACAATGCAATTTTTTAGTCACCCCTTAGCTCGATTTGGTTTCAATTATGTATCCCCCACTTACATAATGAAATGAATTGCAACCCACTATGTTTTCCAATTTGCAATTATTTTGTGCATTTAATTTTCAATCACATGAAGATACTGAATTGCAATTCTTACTGTAACTAGTAGTTGTGGTAAATTTTGAAGGTTCATTTTCATTACATTCATACTGTGTAAACAAAAAATATTTTTAAGACATTCATAATGTTTTGTAAAATTCCAAGTTACTTTGAAAGGTTAGAGGAGAAAATAGGTTGCATATTTTATGTGGGTTTTTTGAGATCTTTCTAGTGGTATCATCTACAGATCTTGATGTCAAATTGTACACTCATGATCATTTTTATTCTAATTGGTATTATAGTTGGGTTGTGGGTTCAAATCCCATTTTTTTGCTTGGTGGGGGGGGGGAGGGGGGCGTTGTTGGAAGCTTGGTGTTTCACCCCTTAATGAACACTAACTATGTGATTCATGATATGATCTAACTGCCTCTTGTGGATCTTATCAGATGCTTGTATTAGGCATTGATAGGTTGACCTTTTGGTGAAATAGCTAGGCCAACAATCTGTAATTGCAAGTTGGAAAATATTGGACATTATGAAACCTACAAAAAAATATCATTTTAAAACCCTTTACAAGTAACAACCCATTTCATTACTCACCCCTCAGGTGAATTTGGATAGTTTTTAATCCCCTTGTAACTCCACCTTGTGATCTCAAACATTCAAATTTCAACATGCAAAATGAAATAACTCACAACCAAGAGTATTTTCAAACCACCAATTATTTTGTGCAATATCATATTTGAACACATCTTCTCAAAAATAATAGTTCTTACAATTTACAATGCATGTCTTACTTACATAAATCTCCCTCCAATGCCCACAACTACACAAAATTTAGTGAAAAGAATAGCTTCTCATGGAATTAATTGGCCCAACAAGTTTTATGGTTGAACTCCCACCATGGCATCATAGCTATTAGGAGGCAAGAAAAATGATTTGATGTTGTTGTTATCTCCTCAGATCTATTGTCATAGCGTTTCCTCCTGACTACCCAAATTTTCACTTTTATCCCTTATCTTGGGAGGCCCCAAACTACACTATCACATTATGTTGTTTATATATATTTTCATGTTTTAATGCATTTTTGTATGTTATGATGCCTTTGACATGCATTCTTCTAGGGAGAATAGCCATGGCCAATCATAAAAGGTGATCTCCCTACAAAACTACATGGCTCACACATGATAATGCATTTCCCTTTTTCAAGCATACGACATGTCTAATTATGTTATCATATATAAAAGACATACATTTTTTCAAGGATAATATCTAGATTTTACTATATTTTGTAAGGAAATTAGCTTATTCCCATTGGAAAAGGCTATTCTCCCTACAAAAATGCATGCCAAATGCATCATAACCATCATCATGTTTTAAAAATGATATTTTGGAATGGACAAAAAACATAAAACATCACCACTTTCAACATTCACATTTTGGAGGTTGTTGGGGAGAATAGAAGGGAGTTACAAGCATTTGGAGGCCGAACTAGAGCGACCACTTTCCCTACCAAAATGCATTTGACACACGGGTAGGTAGCTACCAGGTATGCATATCTACAAGAAATATAAGTCATTTTATCCTTCTGCCTAGGGAATTTGAAGAATTAAATCGATATTCATTGCAAAAAGCAGTATTCATTAATGGGTTTCCAAGGGTTTTCCTTGCAAAAATGGGTTTTTATTTGATATGCAAAGTTCATTATGTGCTTTTATGTAGAGGATTTTGTAATTTTGTAATTTTAATGTTCAGTCCAAAACTATCACAAATGAGGAAAACTGTCCAAATTGAGCTCATGTGTGACTAACCAATTTGGTTGTGCGTGTTCAACTTTAAATTTCCTCACATAGATATAAGGTTTGAAAGCACACTATCATTTGTCAACTACACTTAATGGCATGGACCAAACTTTAGGGAAGACAATTAAACCTATACAACTTGTGTGATATAAAAAATTGCATGCTTTATAACACACTACATTTGTCAACCTCCACATAATAACATACCCAAGCCCTTGTGGTTTTTAAGCCTGTATATGTAGGTGTGCATTACAAATAGTAAGAACACCAATTTCTTGCCATTATTTTTAATAATGAATAAACTTGTTGACAGTGGTGAACATTGTGTAGTTCAAGTTGGGAAACACAATGTGTTTTGAAGCCTACCTTTACTTATACCCAAGCTTTGTCTTGAAATGCAGATATACAAACATATATATGGGGTTCTATTTTATTAAATAACACATTTATCATTAAAGGTGGACTCTATTAACTATCAATACATAGTGTATATAATACACACTTCATAGTGTTTAGTAAAAAAATCACGTTAGAAAACCCTAGGTGTTAAGAAACAAGCAACCCACATAGTGTTGTAAAAATATCTACAACCCAATTGGTTAGTACTCCTCACCTTGATTTGGTTAGTTTTCTCCTCCATCTCCTCCACATGCACTCCAACCTTCACCTTTCAATGTGCAGACTAAAAATGTAGAGTGTTTTCCACCTACTTTCTCGAAACTTAAAATGCACATGTCAGTCTGCCTCTAATTCTTGTGCCCAAAAAAGCAATGAAAATGATAGCTTCTCATGCAAGCCATAGGGCCTAGTTTTATTGGTTGGTAGAAGGCACGAAAAATGACCTAATGGTGTCATTATCTCCTCAATTCTATCACTGTAATGTTTGCTCAAGTATGTTGATTTTGTTACTTTTATCCCCCATCTAGTGAGCCCCACACTACGCCATCTCATCATGTTTTGTATGTTTCTATGTATGTTTTTATGCATAATTTTATTCATTTTTGTATGTATATAGGTGTGTTTTGTCAAGAGATCAACTATGTCCAACATGGCATAAGTGTCTACACAATTGACAACACATTGTGTTTCTAAAGCTCCAAAATGGGCAACAAGGAATACTCATATTTGTAAAGAGGCTTGTACATTGCAAAACACATTGTGTTTATAGAAAATTTTCATTGTGTTTGTAGAGTAGCAATTCCATTACAAAATTTGGGAAGCCCAATGGCCATTTGTGTGTAATTCTGGCCTCACTTTTGTAGTTACAAGTATGGTATAATATAATAAGTAAAAACAATTATAATAATAATTTTCCTTAATCACAACCTTATGAAACCCAATTGTGCAACAATGCTTCACAACTGAACAAACATATATGATTTAAATGGAAAAAAACTCTAACGTAAAATGATAAATGTGTTATTTTGCAAATATATTTGATCTAATTACCAAGGATCCAAAGGTTCCTATTCTATTTTGGGAGATAAATCATACCAATGTAGTGTTGGAGAAATCATCCTAAAATTAACACAAATCAATTATGATGAGGATAATTAAAAGGATGCAATATCACCCTTCATTGATGCTTTAAGCATTTCCTGTGTAACACTCACATTTTAAGTAGGAAATATGATTCACGTAAAATTTTGGGATATAATACACACATAATAATGTAACATTAATTTTTTTAAATTAAATTGCATTTTTTTTCATTCCTCACACTAAGCATCTCATCTATAAATGAATTAGAACTTCTAAATGAAAAATAAGTTTTGGAAATATAATTGTATAGTACACTTGCAATTCAAGCTATGATAGTTAGAATTAGTTGTATTTAGTGCAAAAGCTTCACGTTTCTTGAAGCGTCCTTCTCAATCCACCTTCCCTAGTTTTATTCAATTTTGTTTCCTCACCTATATCAGCCACCTAGAAGAAAGACAAGTGTTAGCGATAGATTAAATTTGTAAATTAAAGATATTTTCTGCTACAAAGAATTCATTTTATTCCAAACTTCACCAATATTTGATTATATGTTGTGTTGATTGCAACATGCCAGCTTCTACAAACAATAAACAAACATATTAAACTATACAATGAGAATTTAATTTCCAATTTAAACTATCACTAACACTAGTAATATATCAACAATTATATCTGTCATTTTTCCATCGTGTTGGAACTGTGAAGCACTAAACGTTCATTTAGATATATGAAAAACCCATCTCTCCTGGCATATGAAAGAGGCCATAACTTGTATAGTCAATAAGGATAGAGAAGACAAACAAGAAAGATACCACGTACCACTATCAAACTTTTTTTTTATATCATTACTTGTATAGACAACTAAAAAATAAAAATTATTGCAAGAAACTTTGGTTGCAAATCACGGTGTGCATTGGTTATGCAAGAATAAAGGTTAAGAAGTCAATGAAAACCTTAGTGATCACCTTGATTGACCAAAAAATAGCAAGTAATCTCCCAACAAAATGCACCTCTCATAGGCATGTAATATACAAAAGAAGCATAAAAATATACATAAAAACATACATAGAAACATACATAACATGATGGGATGACATAGTGTGGTGCACACCAAGACGGGAGATAAAAGTAACGAAATCAACTAATGGGAGGAAACATTATGGTGATGAAAGTGAGGAGATAACAACACTGTCAAATTGAGTTTCTCGTGTTGCGAGAAGGATTTTTACCATAAAAATCACCATCTCAGTGGCTTGCATGAGAAGGTATCCCTTTCTTTGGATTTTGTGTACCCACAAGCATTGTAGGCATATGTAAGTAAGATATGCATTGCAAATTGTAATAAGTAATGTTTTTCAAGAACATGTGTTTAAATATGATAATGCACAAAATAATTGCAGGTTGGAAAAAAATTTGTGTTATGAGTTATTTCATTTTGCATGCTCAAACCTAAAGTAAGAAGAGCATGGGGAGGAGTTGCAAGTAGGGAATACACAAAACATACCAAATTGAGGTGAGGGGTGACTAAGTAATAGGGTTGTTACTTGTAAACGGTTTTAGAACAGTATGTGGGTTGCAAGTTTTATAACACAAGCAGTGTTTTCCAACATGGAATTTTACAAAATAGTATGAATATAATCAAAACCTTTTTTGATTATCACAATAACAACCTAATTGGTTTTCCCCCCTCAGCTCAATTTGATTAGAAACCTAGTGTTTTCCAACATTTGGTTATATATAAATGTATGAACATATTGAAGAAGTTTGCTTTAGTATATAGTAAGAATGTAATGAAGATCACCTTCAAAATTTATCTAATCCACATTGAATGAGATAGATAAAACATAATGTATTGAGTAAAGAGATTCTCCATGTTGTTGAGAAGTTGAGGAAGGTGTGTGTGAAGTATGTGTAATGGGAAAATGACAACATAGAACTCAAGCAATAGGTAGTAGAAAGTATGTAATGGAAAATGAATCTATTGTAAAAACACTTGAAAAGAAGCAAACCAAAGTGAATGAGATAGATAATGTATTGACTGAAGAGACTATTCTTGATCTTGATAAGCTGATGAAGGATCATGTGCACTATGTGAAATGGGAAAATGGCAATGTAGAACCAGAGGCAATAGGTACTAGAATGCATAGAATGAAAAAGGAATATTCTCTAAAAACACTTGAAAAGAAATAGAGTAGAGCGAGTAAGATAGATAATGCATTGACTAGAGAGATCCTCCATGCTCTTGAAAAGTCAACCAAGGTGCATGTGCAGTATATGCAAAGGGAAAATTGAAATGCACAAGTGGAAAATATGAAGAGGTTTTGTATTGCACAAGAATTTGTGTAGGAAAAGAAAGTGAGAGATTTTGCTATGGGTGGAGTTGAACAAGTAAATTCTATCATGAATAACTTCTACAACACAATATCTTTATCCACTATGAATTGTAATAAGAACTTTATCTATTAGTTTTGAAGCTTCATAAGTGTCACTTGCTAGACTAATAACTTATAATTTTCTTGTGACACATTGCACCAAAATTGTCTTGTCTATCGAACCTTTTCTCGAACGTCCCTAACTTATTATCCTTTTCATAAAGAGTACATATGAATTTGAATATTCTTTCTCTTGAAGAAAATTTTAATGCATTCCACTTAATTATCACCACACC
The DNA here is from genome assembly GCA_007258455.2 of Sequoia sempervirens. Classification (NCBI taxonomy): domain Eukaryota; kingdom Viridiplantae; phylum Streptophyta; class Pinopsida; order Cupressales; family Cupressaceae; genus Sequoia; species Sequoia sempervirens. The sequence continues at coordinate 227,131,667 of VDFB02379711.1, forward strand.
TTGGCTAACTTTACTTTCCTCATTTTGATTAAATGAGATAAAAGAGGAGTTAGCCAAAGTGTGGTGAACATTGATTGGAAATGCATTAAATGTTGTGCTTCAAGAGTAAGATTATTAAAATTACTTTTGTAATCTCTCTAAAATGGATAATAATGCTAGGGAAGTTATTGAAAAAGGTTTGATGGAAAAGACAACTTAGGTGCTCTATGTCCTAGGAAAATTACAAGTTATTAGTTTGGTAGAATTATGTGTAGACATCATGAGTCTAATGAAAAAAAATAGTTTTGCAAATAGTTAAAAAGTAGTGAAGTTCATTCACATTCACAATTTAAAGCAACTCTTACTTGTAACACTAAAAGTTGCATTTCAATTTCCTTATATGATTTATAAATAAATGTAGAATATAATTGCAAGTTGGAAAATAGAATGTGGTTTTCCATTTATTTCATTATGTATGTTCAAAACACACCTATGTATAGACATTATATAACATAATACCCATACCTCATACCACTCTCTCAAAAAAACACATCAACGAAAAGACTTGACAACCACACTGATGGAGATTTAGGAATGTGTGGGATGACTAATCAATTAGGTTGTTGCATCTACAAGATTTTACAACACTATGCGGCTTGCAAGTTTCATATTATCTAGCGTTTTCTAATTTTACTGCATTCTTACTATCTAATTCACAAAAATTTCTCAAGACAATAAAAAAAAATACCAAATTGAGGTGAGGGGTGACTTAGCAATTGGATTGTTATTTGTAAAGGGTTTTAGAATAGTATGTGAGTTATAGGTTTTATAACACCTAGTTTTTTCCAACCTAGAATTATATAGAACTGTATGAATGTCTTGAAAAGCTTATTCTATTTAGATAGTATGAATGTAATGAAAGGCAACTTCAAAATTTATAACAAGTCTTATGCGGAGTAAAAATTATGTTTCAATTTATTAAATATGATGCAAATATAATATGATTGCGGTTTGGAAAACATAGTGGGAAGTGAGTACATAATTTATGAAACCTCCAACCCACACAATGTTGTAAAACCTCTACACACTAATGGAAAATGAAAACACTTATTTTCTGATCAATAAAACCCCATTTTCACAACAAATAGCCCTTTAATTCTTCACAGTCCTTAAGAAAAATGGAAAAATGACATATATTTTTGGCATATATACATACCTACTAGCTAGTTGTTTGTGCTTGCCACATGCATTTTGGTAGGGAGAATGGTCACTATGCTTCAACCTCCAAACCCCTACAACTCCCTTTTGAGCGCACCAACAACCTTCAAAATGAGAGTGTCAAAAATGGTGAAGTTATGGTCTTTATGTGGTTTTAAAAGTATATTATTTCATTGCAAAACCCACATTGTATTTTCCAACCTGGTTATATATTCTACATGGCTTCCAGTTTCTTTAAACATTATTTAGTTATTTCACTCATGGGTGATCCCACAATAGTGGTTTACAATTTTTGGCCAAACTAGACACTGAAATTAATTTTTTAAACTAAATCTTCACATTCAAGCACCTATAGCTGCTAAAATGTGAGAAATTTGAAGATGATGTAAACTAGAGTCTCATGAAAATTTGTCTATAGATTCTAAAAATATTTTTTTCAAAATTTTTAGGATTAGATTGTACTTCTTTTCCATCTCCCACAAAAACTGGCTTTTTTCATAAAACAACATTTTTAAAATGTGATGCATACTGTATAACGCATAATTTTTTTTCCATGAAGGATAAAATTCTACTTCTTTTGAATTTAGATTTTTAACTCTGATATCTAGTGCTTCCACTTGGTTAGATATTTTTTTATTGAATATTTTTTCTTTAATCAAGTTTCAAAGTCAAATCAATTACAATTCAGACATAGCGCGACCGTATAACATGTAACATTTTTTGTATATATCAAAATTCAATTTTATTTTTTTTGTTGGATCAAGGAATTAAATATTTGGTGCACTCATATTTTTTAATTTCTTTTTTGATAATCTGCTATTTTTCCACATGTGTAGAAAAAATACCTTCATTTTTGATGAAAAACCTATGTTTAATAATACTAAAAAAAAAATACATAATGAAACCAAAACATATTAAATTTATATTCATTGGATAGCTTGTTCCAAGCACTACTTGATTCTAGTTGGGTTTGTGAAGATTCTTCCATTTTAATCTTCAACCCAAGCTTCAAAGTGCCAAAATTTAGGTATTTTTTTGTCTCAGGGGAGTATGAGAGATAAGGGGGGTTCGTACGAACCCCTAGGGGTTTGAGCGGTTCAAGCAAACCCCTAAGGGTTCGCTCAAACTAGAGTTCATTCAAACCCTGGTTCATTAGAACCCCTTAAAGGGGTTTGCTTGAACCCAAGCTTTGCTATGCATTCTTTTTGGTTTTTTGGCAGTCAAAATTCAAAGGGGTTCAGTCGAACCCTAGTTTGGGTGAACCTTTAATGGTTTTGCTCAAACCTATAGGTTCGTCCAAACCCCCCAAAATCATTTTTTTTGCTTTGGGGTCATTTTTTGTGAGTTTTCCTTCCTCACTTGAATTGTAAACCACTATTGTGGCTTCACCTTCTGAATATTTCCACAATGGGTTGTTAGTTATTCCATTTGGCTTCCTCTAAATTTTTTGTGTTGTGAGAACATTAAAATGGAAAAATTAAAAAACCTTCAACATAAAAACACATAAAAAAACTCTACATTTCAAATGAAAACCCCTTTTTGCAAGGAAAACCCTTTGTTTTCTTGTCAATAAAAACCCATTTTTGCAATGAATAGTCATTCAATTCTTCATAGTTCCTAGGTAGGATGGAAAAATGGCATATATTTTTGGCAAATATACATACCTGCTAGCTAGTTTCCCACACGTGCCAAATGTGTTTTGGTAGGGAGAGTTGTTGCTCTACTTCAACCTCTAAACATCTGCAACTCCTTTTCGCACTCTCTAGCAACCTCCAAAATATGAATTCCAAAAATGGTGAAATTTTGGGCCTTTTGTCCATTCCAAATTATTGTTTTGAAATGACGAGGTTGGGATTTTTGTCCATTCCAAATTATGATTTTGAAAACTCATCAGTGCTACCACATTTTCTTGATGATGGGACAAGCGACAACACTCCAAACAACAAGTGCCTAAATGTCTGTTAGCACAGCTCGTCAAGTCTTTCTGTTTGTGCCTTTTGTCAAGAAAGTGGCATGGGGGATGGTGTGTTATGTTACAATGTCTATACATAGGTGTGTTTTGTCGGGAGATCAACTTCTTTGAGTACTATTTAGATCTGGAAATAATAACAAAGAAAATTATGTTTGATATTACGAAGTATCTAGTCATTGTAGTAAAAACAATTAATGTTCATGATTTGATGAATTTCATTTATTGAAAATAATCTCCAAAATAAACATGGTTTAGTCTTGAGTTTCTTTAGTTCAAATAAAGCCACTTGAATGTGATTTGGGGCTTCAAAACATTGATTTCATTTCATATTTTTATCAAGTTTAAAACTACATTTAACTTGTACATACAAACCACCTTCATATAGGGGAGAGGACCTAGTAGTTGTGCTCCCTAACTTTGCACTTCTAATTATCTTATGTGGAAACTTCAAATCACTCCCAATCTTTTACAGTAGCTTACTTAGCAAGTCCCTTGCTTATAACTTTTGTTTCAAGGCCACATCATCAAATATGATGCCACATCAACATGCTTTTTGTCAAGATGTTCAAAAAGGGCCCCCAAAAAAGTGAGACCAATACTTGTGCATTCACATCATGAGTAGTTGAGCGCTAATGTGGCATCACATGATTGGTTGCTTTTTAGATCAAAGGAATACATTTTGTTCAAGGTAGGGTAGTGATGTCACAACTATTGAACATTATATAAACAACTACTATCACAACTATTGGACATTATATAAACAACTATGATCATAACTATTGGACATTATATAAACAACTACGATCACAACTATATGAAACATGCTCAACTACTGGGTTTGCTCCTCTACCCTAAAATAATTGTTGCATATCAGTAGTATGAATTTATAGTATAGGATTGTACATAAGATATGATGGATGCAACCACAATCATATATTACTACTAGGGGAAAAGACCCAATTGCCGCCCATGATCCAATTGTTGTTTACTCCTTGTTCACTTGACCCCCTAATAACTATTTACATTTTAGTCATTACATTGTTTTAATTATGCCAATAAAAATTTACAAATTACACCAATAAATGTTCACTACTAAATGTGTAGTTGACCAAAAAAATAAAACACATTGAAAACTATTGAAAACACCTTAAATTTTTGTGGGTTTTTATTGGTTGTCTAATGAACAGGTACTGGTGAAGTGGTAAAGATGTAGGGGGCGGAGGTTTAAAAACATCATTTTTGAGTACCTTTTGCTTCATGGGTTTCACAAGGCACATTTTAAATACTAAGAAGCCAAATTTTTCTTTTTAAGGTCCTAACTCGCTTACGAAGAAGTCCAAAAAAAATAATTTGAAATTTGACCTATTTTACACTCTACAAATGCACTAACTTTATTACGCCGAAGGCGTGTCCTATATGAGCTTTCCAAGCTCATTTTACCCATGAATGGTCCAAAACGAAGGAGAGGGCTTGGTTGACATTAAAACGAATCTCAACTCATTTTGCCGTGTTTTCTACGTTCTCACCACTTTTCACACCTTGACCGCTTTCTAATTCACGCTGCACGGATTTTCATGCTCTCAGCTTTTCATATAAATATGAGCAACGCATTTTCCCACCGTTTTTCTACTTTTTACGCTCACTGCATTCACGTGGTTCTATGCAATTCTGGTGTACGTAGTTAAAAAGACTGCAAAATGAGTAAATAGCTTGATAGTTCATTTGTACGGCAATTCATTTTTCGAGATGCTGTAAACAAGGTAAATAATCGTCACCGTCTGTTCACTTTTTCTTCATTGTTTTTCACTTCCGCCTTTTTGCGTCTTTTTTACGTCGTTCTTATTTTCAACCTGGGTTTTATTATCATTTTTCACACCGTTCTTATTTTCAACGCCGGTTTTATTTTGCTACTTTTATTTTATTTACATATTATTCCCATTGAACCGAGGCCTTCTTTACTTGTAAATTACTTCCCATGGGGAATCAATGTTTTTAATATATATTTTAAATTTGATTTTGTTTTTTTTTTAATA
>VDFB02379711.1:227136968-227227573 GCA_007258455.2 Sequoia sempervirens
GATCAGAAGAGGAGATATAAGGAGTTTTACATTGGTGATGAAGTGATGGTCCACTTGAGGAAAGAAAAGTTTTCAGTGGGAACATATAACAAATTGAAGATGAAGAAGTTCGGTCCCTGTAAAATTTTGAAGAGGCATGATTCAGGGAATGCATATAAGGTAGAGTTGCCGGATGGATTCAACATTTCCCCTATGTTCAACATTTCAGATTTGACAAAGTATCATGAAGGTGGCACAGAGGAAGTACCAACAATGGAATAGTGTGGGATTCCAGCACCTACTTCAGAAAAGGAGATTGAAGAAATCTTAGATAGTCATGTGGGAAGGAGTACCAGGAACAGGCAGTATGAAGAATATCTGGTGAAATGGAAAGGAAGGCCTGTTGCAGATTCATCTTGGTTGCCTAAGGTAGAGGTTGACCATTTGGGTTTTCCCCCACCATCTGAGATGTGATGGGGTCACTTCTCAAATTACCCTAGGTGTCTGATGTAGGAGCATCCAGTAGTGTAAGGGCAATCTTGCATCACCCAAAAATAGTTAAATTTCAAGTTTCTCAATTTTTGGATGTTTTTACATTTTTGGATACCCTTTTCGTCATAATGAAATTTCCAATTTATGGTTTTTATTTTCTATTCCTGGGTTGAAAGATATTGCAGTTTTAGTTTCCCAGATTTGCACCTGAAAATCTTTCGAGTTGGATTTGAGGCACTTAGAGTTCTTGGAATGGCCCCAAAACTTGTTGAAATTGGAATAGCGTATTTTGAGCATGTTATTGACTTCGAGACCTTTCCAACGGTTCAAACGGTTCACGAATCAGAGTCCCAGATCAAAAGTTATGGCCTCGAGAAGTTGGCGTACTTTCTAGAAGATACAATTGCAAATGCTCTTTTGAAATTTGAACTTCATGTTGTAAATTTTTGGCATCAAACCGCCTAAACTCAAATTTGAATGTTGTTTTGGCTCCAAACTAATGTGGAGCTCTATTTATGGGCAGGTTTCTAATTTTTGGGTAGCTTTTTGGGGACAAGTGTGCATATTGCGAAAGGGTTATTCTGTAGCTTTCTGTAACTTGCATGTGTTGTAGAACTTTGGGATTGAGATCCTCTGCATGTAATAAGCTCCATTTTCTAAATAATAAAATTATTCTCTTATTTGTGGGTTATTTTCTAAGTCTTGGGCTGCGCCCTCATCAAGAAGATATGGACAATGCCATCAATGATGTTGAGGAAAATTTATTTTCTGTAAGAGCAGCAACAAAAAGATGGGGAATCCTTGCTAGCAGTTTAACATATTGGCTATTAGGATTGACAACAACAAAAAGAAAGGGACCACCAACAATCCTTTCTATGGAAGAAGAGCTGGAAATAGTTGACTGGTACAAAGACTTGGCTCAGCTTGGTCATGGATTGGAGGTTGTTTAGTTGAAATCACATGTGGCTCATATTTGTCAAAGAAGGCAAAATCCATTCAAAAATGGTTTACCAAGTAGATCATGGTGGATGGGTTTCTGCAAACGTCATCCAGGATTGACCATAAGGACTATAGAGGGTCTAGATAGGGATAGAGCTGTTATGTTAAGACCAAGCATTGTGTCAAATTTCTATGATACCTTAGACAAGTTATATAATGCTAATCAGTATGGACCAACCAAGATATGGAATTGTGAGGAAATAGACATACAAGTAGGTAGAAATTGTGGGATGCGAGTGATTGCAAAGTTGGGCAGCAGAAGTGTGCCACATATTTTATCTAAAAGTAGAGAATGGATAACAATATTATGTTGTATTAATGCAGCAGGTCATAGCATTCCAGGATTCTATCTTTTTAAGGCAAAAAGACAACTGAAAAATTACATTTCAAATTGTGAACCAGGAGCCTGCATGGCAGCAAAACCACATGCTTGGATGACCAAAGAGTTATTCTTGAATTGGCTGCATCATTTTGCTAGATCAGTTCTAGGTGGGGCTTCACCCAGAAATAGACATCTCCTTATTTTTGATGGGCACAGAAGCCACATTGCTTTAACTACAATCAAAGAGGCTAGATCTCTAGGTATTGATCTTCTTACACTACCTGCCCATACCATCCATAAATTGCAGCCTTTGGATGTAAGTTGTTTTTCTCCATTCAAGAAATATTTCAAGTTTGAGAGGTCCAAGTGGATGGTAAACCATCCACACTTAGAAATAAGAAGAACTGAATTGGCAAAACTTGCAAACAAAGCTTTCAAACATGCCCTTGTACCTGATAACATCAGCAATTTGTAATAAAATTGTTTTCAATGTGTTTATTTATATTTTCTCTCTATTTAATTTATTATATCATTGCAGGTTTTTGAAGAACCGAAATTTGGCCACTGAATAGAAATGCACTCAATAATGATATGAGACCAAGTGAGGCATTCACTGTAGAAGATGATAATGAGCTTGCGAGAATTGCAAGCATTTTAAGATTGGATGGTTATGAAGAGACTATTGTAAAACAATGCTTGGAACAAATGGAAATAAAACAATCAGCAGCAACAATAGACCCAAAAGAAGGCATAATTTCACCAACTTGTGTTAGCCAAATGGAAACCAAAAAATCAGCAGCAACAATAGACCCAGAAGAAGGCATAATTTCACCAACTCATGTTAGCCAAACACAATATGAAAATGACTTGGATAATGACACGAGCTTACCAACACAGATTGACCCACCAGATTGGGTTCAAGAAAAAGAAAAAGAGTTGGGAATACAGATTGATTTCCAAGGTGAAGAAACCTCATTATCCATGCCTTCTCCACCTCCACTGCCAAGGTTTGAAGTGATTCATTATTATGCAGAAACATCAAAGTGGGATACTATAAATTTGGAACTTAATGGAGTTGAAGATGATCAAGGTGGATACAATGAAGGTTCACAAATGAAATCTGAAGCTTTTGCAACAAATGAATAGGTGCTATGTAGTCAAGGATCCTTAAATTTTTTTTTGAAGCTACCTATTGAAAGGGTTAGAAAGAGGTCCACTGCCTCTAATGATAATGCACTCAAATTGGGCAGGCAATCTCAAATACTTACTACAACTGAGTACATAATATTGTAGGAGCAACAAGAAGCAAGGAAAGTTGAACTTGAACAGTAGAAAGCAAGGAAGAAACAACAGATGGAGACAAAGAAACATCATCAAATTGAACAAAGAAAAAGGAACGAAGAGAAGAAAATTGAAAGACAAGTAATGAAACAAAGGAGAGAGGAAGAAAGGCTATAGAAGTAAAATGAGAGGGCGTTGAAAAAGAAACAAAGGCAGCTAGGTAAGAATGGGAATTCAACACATCCTTCAACTAGTTTAGGGGGGAGAGGAGTACTCCATCAACCCCTCTCCTTGAACATCATCAAACTCTATGAGATATGTACCAAATTTTAACCCCTGCATATGCTGCTCTTACTAACTTCCAAGTTAGTTTAGATAAGAATCCAACACTGGATGCAAGTAGAGCAGGGCAACAAAGTACTCCAACAACCCCCCTACTTGACCATAATCAGACTTTGAGAGATATGTTTAACATTTTAACCCCTGCCTATGCTTCCCTTAACAACTTCCAAACATCTACTAGCCATAGCCCCCCTCATTCCCCTGTGAAACAATTTCAATTTTCTAGCCTTTTAGAAGAGCATATGTTTGGTCATCTTGCTCCTATTACACCTCATGTTGACTTAGCCAATCCAAAAAACACTACAAAAAATAGTCCTATGGAGGAGACAAAACCATTCCCTAGATTTATGGTGAATTAATCAATTTTGTAAAGCCTATTTTGCATAATTTATGTTTGATTTGGAAAAACATTTTTTTTGCAGACCATGCCTACTTTGCAATATCCATAGACTAGTCATTTTGGAAAGTTATTTTCTAGATGATGTAACCATTTTTGCATACCATGCCTATTACTTTTCAATATCTATAGGGTGGTCATTTTGGAATGTTAAATTTTTCTAGATGTTGTAACCTTTTTTTGCAAATCAAAGCTACTTCACAATATGTAGTAGGCAGGTAATTTTGTAATGTTATAAAATTCTATATACTGTAAGCTTTTTTGCATACCATAACTACTTTGCAATGATTACAAAAAAGTTGTATGTGGCCATGGAAGTCTCTATTATAAAGACTAAATTTTTGTCATGGGAACCTTCATTGCTATTTGGATTCAATTTACTGTTTATAGAGAAAATTAACTATTCTCACTATGTGTGATTGGCCGAAAAAGCCATACTTTCCCACCTAGTACCAATTGTGCAGACCTATTGATAAACAAACTTTCCTTCTGCAAAAATGTTTCTATGGATAAACAATGTTCTATCAAGGATGATGATTTTATAATTTTGTGCTGATGTTGAATGGCATAGCTTTCAAGCAAACAGTTGCAGCCAATATAATGAAATTTCAACATGTATTGCAAAAGATTAACACAATTTAACTGAATGCGGGTTGTGCAACACATAAAATGAACTATTTGAATAATGACTATAAGTTCTTTGAGTGAAGTAAGGCATTCCAACCATGAATGGAGAATGTGTTACCATGAGAATGAGATTGCATGTATACATGCATGCAAAATGGTAGAGAATGGTGTGTGAATTATAAGATAGAATGCCTGATAAAATGGCCATCTCAAATGATGAAGTGTCTGGTTAGAAGGATTTAGAATCTTCCATAGGTCCGAAGAGATAGATACAGGTAAATCACTAGTCATAAGGGTAAATTTCTATTCTTTGGAACTACAAAGCAGGTTTCCCATTAATCTCTAAGAATATTAAATTTTGAGGTGGGTCTTCCAGAAAACCCTCAGAAAGTTAGGGGTTTGACCTTAAAATGCATTGAACACCTTACTGAGCCCAATTTTCTAGTTGGGTATTCCCAAAAAAAAAAAAACATCTTCTGATATAACAACGAGAAAAACATCTTTTGATATCACACCACCAAATTTATTGTGGGTTTTCAAAAAACAAACAATATCAGTCTGGCATTTCAAATTTACCATATTCTTATTATATCAACTAACTATATCCATAAACCCTAACCTTAAAATTTTAGAAATAAACTACAATGCAAAAATTAATACCACCGAAAATGGGTCATAGCCCAAATAAGGTCAGAAAAGACCTTACCGCTCAAACAGTTCCAAACCCTTCTCCAATGGTTGTGTCCATAGACATAGTTGCATGTTCGACAACATTCCCTTAATAGTTGCATGTTCAATAGATGCATGTTCAATAACATGAATATGGGAAGAGGAGGCGACCTGCAAATCAATGAATTTGTTAAAACACTGAACAAAAATCAATGGGTTGAACAAAAATATATGCAACCTTACCTGCTTGGTCATCGTCTTCCCTTGCATGGTTGTAGATCTCACAGATGGACACGTTCATTGTAGAGCTTTAGACCTTAGCAATGGACACAGTGGCTAGGATCGACACATTTGTTGCAGACCATAGCAATGGACACAACAGTAAGAAAGTATATTAGAAATTAGGGTTAGGTTATATGCACTATAGGTCATAAGGAATAGTAGTATATTATTAATTTATAGATAATTTATTCATAATTGTATGTAATTTAATAATAATTTACAGGTAAAAATTATTCATGTAGTAAATAAAATATGTTCTATTTAAAGATTATTAGTAATTATAAGTAATTCATATTTAACTAATTATTAGTAACAAGTTTAATTTTTCAACAATGTACAATCATATTTAAAATAAAAAGTGATTTTTTTTTTATGTTAAAGTGTTCAAGTATTGGTGTAAAGTGTTCAAGAATCGGGGGTGGTAATTCACTATGGTTGGTAGGGGGTTAGAAAATAGGGATTTTTAACACTTTTTATAGTAATGCATAATTAAGGTATCAAAATTAATGATGACAACTTCAAACAAAAGTTGTGAGCAGGGGACTTATCAAGCAAGCCACTGTAAAAAATTGGGAGTGATTTGAAATTTTCATGTAGGATAATTAAGAACGCGAAGTTAGGGTGCACAACTACTGGGTCCTTTCCCCTAGTAAGTTTCCTTTTCATCTTGTTTGTTTTGTCCACATAACATTCCAAAAAAAATCTCTCACAAACCTTTTTATTTCCTCATTAAGTTTTTGAACATTCCTACATATTAACATCTCATTTCTTCAATCAATTTTCATTTTGTTTCCTTTGTGTGTTATTTCTTCTAGTTAGCTCTTCCTCAATAATTTGCCTAGGCCAATGATGGTTCTCCATACTTTGAATTTTCTTTAAGTAACTTAACAACTAGACCATTGTTGATGCTTCCAAAGGGAAAGTACCTATTTAAGCTAATAAAATCTTGTACAAAAGAACCATTGTAATTTTGAGGCTACTTATGACTAGATGTTTTTGGATTATTTCTAGCTTCCTCTATTTTTGATCTGATGTGCTACTACCCCAAATTTTACATCCATGGAGAATCATCATAGTACTTGATGGAACCTTCAAATTTTTCAAAATTTGAGTGCCCATGATGAAAAAAGTTGATTTACACACTTAGAAATGCACCTAAAAAGTCTACCCCAGTGACCTACTTTGGAGGGTCATAATCAAAGCCAGTTAATTTTCATGTCAAATCCTTTTGTAGGCGTATTCATTTGGAATATTGTAACACGTCTACTCAATTTCAACTTCCAGTGATGGGTTTTGAAAAGGTTTTGAAACACAGAGTTGTAGGGTTATGTAATTGTTTTGTTGTTTGTGAATCCTCAATTCTGTGAAATGGCCTCCTATTCGAGTGGATATTTCATAGCTGGATAATTGTCATGAAAAATGGATTTATCTAGTCATTTAAAAACTATTATATTTAAATTGTTGTCATCCAATGTACTTAAGTACAATTCTTCTCATTCTTCTCCATTCCTTCACATCCTTTAGAGTTACAAAATTATAATATTTTCTAAAAGGGTGCAATGATGAGAGAGAGAGAGAATGAGCCCAACACTCGTTATGTGGCTAATGTTTCTAATGTTCTTAAATTCAAATCTTAATTTTCATAAATTTATGACTGAGATCTTGGATAGTGTGCTTCCAAGTCTACTTCATGCTAATATGATTAAAATTCCTTCTATTCATCCATTGGATGTTTATAGGGTAATACCCAAGGGTTTTTGTGAGAGGACATTTTGTCATTATCATGGAGTTAGTGGCATACTACACAATATTATATGGGCCTAAAGAATAAGGCATAATATTTAGTCATAGTAATGTGATACATTTAAAGGGAATTAATGATGAAGGCAATCATTTTATGTCTCCCCCTAATTGAATTTTTAGGATCTACACAAATCCCTTTCCTTCTCATGACTAGGGTAATAATTTATAATAACACAATGATAGTCATAAGAAATATGGGAACATGGATAATGATGAGGCATATGTGTAGCATAATAGTCAATTTGAGGTTGGTTTACATTCATGTAAGGATTTTTTTTTACAATACACTTCATAGTAAAGGTGTGTCTTTTCTTTTTCTCCGCCATTGATTATATTTGTAAATGATGAGATCATTCATAATAATTAGTTGGCACATTATATGTTTATGTATGTGTTAAGAAATTTATTGGCATTCTTGTTGATCTAACTTGTCAATATAACATATGCATAGAATAATTTTTGTTATGCGCATACAAGGGTGTTTTTGAAGATGACTAGTAGCATTTTAATTGACACTATGGGTTGTATTATTTTTTCCTTAAGTTGTTATGAAGGAAGTGTTGGTTCTGTGTCATATATCATTCCTACTTTGGATAGATTTATAATTTTACTTGGTAGATCATGTATTGAGCAAAATAGAATAGTCCTTACTTTGTTAAATCAATGCCTCTAATATGTCCATGAGGGTGAAGTGGTAAAATTTGACAAATATCCAAACAAGTCTTTTTATGAATCAAGTCATTTTACTTTGCAATAAATTATCTTGTACAAATACAATCATAACCAATACAACAAATCTTTACCAAACCTTGTTGGTTGTGATATATGCTACAATTACATAATATCACAACCCTCCACATAACCTATAATAACCAATCTTCCACCACCAACATCAAATGTTCTTGTTGATATCATTAAAATATTTCCTTTTATTTCATCTCAACAAATGTTTTGTGTGCTTGAGAATATAAGACAATAAGTTATCCTTGAAACCTAAAGTTGACCATTAATACTTGTCCCTTCACTAGACATAATCATAAACATTTATCCTAAAAATATGGATTTTTAAAAATTTATTCTTAAAATACAACTTAAGTCATTAATAATTGTTCATTAGACATTGCACAATATTTATAAAATTGTAAACATTTATATGCAAGTATAATTTTATAAATATTGTGCAATGTCTAATGAACAATTATTAATGACTTAAGTTGTATTTTAAGAGTAAATTTTGACAAATCCATATTTTTAGGATAAATGTTTATGATTATGTCTAGTGAAGGGACAAGTATTAATGGTCAACTTTAGGTTTCAAGGATAACTTATTGTCTTATATTCTCAAGCACACAAAACATTTGTTGAGATGAAATAAAAGGAAATATTTTAATGATATCAACAAGAACATTTGATGTTGGTGGTGGAAGATTGGTTATTATAGGTTATGTGGAGGGTTGTGATATTATGTAATTGTAGCATATATCACAACCAACAAGGTTTGGTAAAGATTTGTTGTATTGGTTATGATTGTATTTGTACAAGATAATTTATTGCAAAGTAAAATGACTTGATTCATAAAAAGACTTGTTTGGATATTTGTCAAATTTTACCACTTCACCCTCATGGACATATTAGAGGCATTGATTTAACAAAGGACGGACTATTCTATTTTGCTCAATACATCACACACACACACACACACACACACACACTTGCAATTAAAAAACTCAAATAATGAATATTAGTAAAATCATTTGTATATGCAAATATATTAATGTTTATTGTTATTTTCATATATTAATAGTTAAGAATAGTGTATAAAATAATAATATTAAATCCTCATAATATATTATTGAATAAAATTAATCAATAATTATATTATTTAACAATTGTAATATATTAATGATATCAAGTTTCCACAATCCATAATGTTCTTTGCAATGGTTTCTGGTTTTGATATATAAAAAAATAAAACTAAAAATAAAAATAAAAAATTATCACACAATCAAAACTAGAAACCATTGTAAAGAATTGTAATATATATTAAATATTAGTATATCATTAATATAATAAAATAGTTTATTCAATCAATATAAAATTTAACAGCTAATATTAATTATAGTTATGAATATTTTTGAAGTGTTGTAACACCTACAAATGACAATGACAAGATAGCAAGAACTTTGGAGAAATGTGGTTATTAAATAAAAAATGGAGGAAGTCTTTTTTTATAGACAACCATTTGAATGGATGAACAAGATTGAGCTTCTAGAAAGATGCCACGATCAATGGTGGAGGATTCATGCATCAAAAAGTGGTGGGATAGGGATGGCTAAGGATAGACAGTCAAGATTGAAAGAAGACTAGAGAGAATCCAAGGTCAAGATTTGAAAAGAGAAAGTGGAGGGAAAGTAGTGGAGCAAATTTAAAAAAAATTATTTAATTTGGGAGAGTATGTGGATCATTAAATAATAATTTTTAATTGAAGAAGGGAATCTTGACAATTAAATCCTATTATTATTTAATTTGGTAGAGGAAGTGTAGGAATAAAATAAATTATTTAATTCATGGAAGGCATCTTTGACCATATTTTCAATGTGGTAAAAGATATGGACGAATAAATAATCATTTTAGCTTATTTATTTATGGAGAAAGGGAAAATGAATGTTTAATTTAAAAGTTATTATGGAACTATTTAAATTAAATATAGAGGCAAGTGAAGAAAGAGGAATTAAATAATTAAGTCAAATTAATTATTTAATAGAGGAAAGGTGGTAAGAGAGTTAAATAATTTTAATAATTATTTATAGAAGAACGAAAATGATCAATGAATGGATAAATAATTAGGAATAATTATTTAACTATAGATGAATAATGAAGAGAAATTAATTAAATAAATAATAATTTATTTAATTATATAAGGAAAGAGTGTTAGCGATGCAATTAAATAAATAATTTAATTAATCAAAGGAGAATAAAGATCAATAAATTAATTAATTAAATAATTAAAATTACTTAATTATATTAGGAAGAAGACCAAGACGATGGAAAAATGATGCTCATGGACCAAGACATTTTTTAGTGTCTACAAAAATGAGTTCCTTTGACATCTTGATGGTACGTCATCAAAATGAATATTAGCAGGATAAAATTATTGGTCCCTTCGACGTGTCGATAAGGTGGGACCTGATAGGAAGGCAATAAAGGTGCATGTTGGCATGTAGATAGGTGGTGAAGAGCGATTGCTTGATGGACCAATTCACATCATTATTGTGAATTGTGTGATGATGACATGGATGACATGTGGATAGTGGGGACTACCCATTCGATAGGAGCCAATAGTGATTGTGTCAGCATGTCCAGATGGAAAAGGATGATTGGTCGATGTACCAGCTCACATCATTATTGTGAGTTGTGTGTCTTGGTGGACCCTGACCATGGGAAATAGTGTTTGAAGGAAATTGATGATAGAGATTTAATGAAGGTGATCAAATGGTGATCGATGTATTCCTTCACATTGTGGAAATGAATGATGATGCCCTAAGTGTTGTAGGGATACATAATGGTGTAAAGTGATAGGTGTGATATGGATATTGACAATGCCAATTTAAAGAGGTTTAATTTGATGATAACATTTTAAAGTTGCCAAGATGAACAAAGAGCCAGAGGATCATGGCATGAAGAGACAAATCGACGTCCTATATTTAAGGATGAAGACACTTAACAATGAAGCCTATGTCAACGGGAGTTTCAACTTGTAACTAACACAAAGGAAAGAATTTATTGGTCCAACTGTACCTGTGACTATTGTTAGTGAAGATTTGGTCTGCTAAGCAATGACACAAATAGTCATGTTGATGAAGATCATAATAAGATCAATTGAACAGAGTATAACATTCAATGCATATTTGATTCTAGGGTTTTGGAGGATGCTATTCTTAGCAAATCCATTGTGATAGAATTTAATGTTGGAGTAGCTCAATGCAGAGGTATGGCATGGAGTAAGATATCTAGTAAACTCTGATAGCTGTTTCTAGATGAGTAGGATGGTGTTGTAAGGCTTGAGATGAACATGAAGCTTGTTGGCGAAGTGAACAAGTGTGGTAAACCCTAACAAAGGATTCTAGATAATCTAGATGATGGTGCACATTACAAGATAACGAGGCTATAGGTCAAGAAGAGAAAAAGTATGAAAAGAATCAAGAAGTTGTTGATGAGAAATGACTACATGAGTTGA
Source organism: Sequoia sempervirens (assembly GCA_007258455.2). Classification (NCBI taxonomy): domain Eukaryota; kingdom Viridiplantae; phylum Streptophyta; class Pinopsida; order Cupressales; family Cupressaceae; genus Sequoia; species Sequoia sempervirens. The sequence continues at coordinate 227,148,399 of VDFB02379711.1, forward strand.
GTGTGAAGAAAGAATATAGTGCAATAGATAAATAATGCACATGAAAAGAAGAATCCTAAATGCAACAGATAAATAATGCACATGAAAAGAAGAATATCTTCTAGGTGTTTGCATTCAAGGTGTGGAGGTGTAGTGTAGCAAGATAGAACATAGAATGTTCTAAGTGTAGAGGAGAATATAGTGCAGAGTAGATGGATGTGGTGCTAAGATTGTAGCATGAATAGTAGAGGGAATGTCTACATAGTTGGAAAATAGAGGTTGAACATTTACAGATTAGAATTGTAACAAATAATTGGATTCATGTGACTCACATGTATTTTTCATTGTAAATCTGATTGGTTGGTGCCATTAGATAACTAAGTTGGTGGTCAAAGTAGAGGATTGGTCTCTCCTTGGAGTTGGTGCCCCTAAATTAGGGAGTTGGTACTTCCTTGGGTTGGTGGCCTAAAATATTATTAAAAAAAAATTATTTGTGATGTTAGATTTGAGCAGTATACTCATGCAGCCTTTTTCACTGTAGATTTTCCCATCTCAAGTTTTCCATGTACATCATGTGTTATGGGTATTTGTGTTTGTGCATGTTTATCCTTTTGCTAGTTTGGTAAATCTTCAAAAAGTTCTAAAAGGAATTAATTTGTAGTATTGATTAAGGGCTTAAGAATTTGGTCTACACAAAAGGTTTTAAGGGCTAAGTTTTAGTATCTACTGATTCACCCTCCCCCTCTCAACAATTTTTTTTATTCCAATAGTATAGGGTAGAGGGTTTAGGGTTTAAGGGTATAATCATTGAGGGTTGATGGATTAAGGGTTTAAGGGTTGAGGGTTGATGGATTATGGGTATACGATATAGGGTAGAGGGTTTAAGGAATTAGGGATTAAGTTGTAGCTTAGGGAAAAACCTAGGTTAGTATATTAGAGCTTAAATAAGATAACTGAAAGCATAGAAATGAAGAAAAAAGGAGTACAAAACATGAAAACAAGGAAAGATCTCACCAAATGTCTTTAACCTCCATTATTAACCTCCATTGCACCCTCTCTATTTGCTGCAAGTAGATAATTTCCATTAGATTTTTTATGAGCAACCTATGACTATGCCAATGTCCTAAGAAAATGTTGAAGGATTCTATCAAAATTCTACACAATGCAACTTTGAAGCAAGACTAAAACATGAAAAATTTCTAAAGAATGAAGTAAAGAAATGATGAGATGTCAAGATTCCAAGAGATGTATATGTCGAAATGAGACCAAAATTTCCATTTTATAGAAAATTCAATTTTGGATTCAAATGGCAAAAATGGCTCTACAACTATCAAGGCACTAATGGCCACCCAATAGTCAATACATAGACAATGACAAGTCTCTAGGAAAACAATGGTATCAAAGTCCTGTCAGAGGGGGTCAATATACAGACAATGACAGGTCTCTAGGAAAACAATAGTATCAAAGTCTTGTCAAAGGGCCCACTCATCAACATGGTAACATGTGAAATCAAGGACAATATCATGTGAGATCAAAGAATACATCAACAGGTCATCAACATTGGAGGGATCAGGATGCAAAAATTGACAAGTATCGTCATTATCATCCTCCGCACCAACCTCAAAGCTTCACTAGAAAATCTAATCAACAAGAAGGGCCCACAGAAAGAGCAAGGAATTATCATGTGAAACCACAAAATCCCCAAGTTAGGTATAGGTTTGCAAGACATAATTGGAAGCCATTCAGGTATCCAAGACACCTGGATAGATCTAAGCAACCAATTTTCAATATCTATGAAGATAGGGTTTTACCATCAGAAGATATGAGTCATTTATAGCTCAAATATTAAGATAGTGAAAAGGATTTGAAGGTAGCCCAGTTGCAAAATAAGTCATATTTAGATAGGGCCTCTCAACCTTCAAGAGATCCCTTCAATTCAAATATTTCTAATAAAGATTTCTTGTTGCATGCTCCTAATATTGGGGCTGAAATTGATAACCCTAACAAAGAAAAGGGTACAGAGAAGAGTCTCAATCAAAACCTATAGAAAGGAAAATCTTAGAAAGAGGAAAATATTGAAAAGACCCACAACAATGAGAGAAAAGGCCATCAAAATGAGGAAGTTATTAAGAAAAGCTTCATGAAAGCTCAACACATGAAGCAACAAAAGAAGAGAGGTACTAAAGGTGATAAGGGTTATCAAGGGAATAGGAAAAAAGGGCATAAATCAAGATTTTCATCAAAACAAAGAAAGAACAAGAAAAAGAAAGTATGGAGATGGAAATAAACTCAACAAGGGGTCACAATGCAAAATGAAGGGGTCAAATTTGGAAAAAACGTGAAGGATCTACCACCTAGAGAAGATCATGAACTTATTTAGTTAACCTTTCTAGATCACATGATCCAACTACAAATTACGGACCTCAAGGAAAAAGTGCTCATCTGTAAGTTCTGGAATCTCATCTTGGATCTAGAAACATTAAATAACATTATTTTTGAGGAATGGGAAGGGGCCATTAAAGTTTTTTAACTAGATGAGGGTAAAGGAATTTTTGTTGTTTTATTTTCAAATAAATCATTTAAAGATGATCTTTTCATAATTAAATCCTAGAATTATCAAGGATTTGGATTATACATGAAAAACTGGACTCCTAACTTTAGGCCTGGAGATTTTGTGGTTCATTTTTTCCCTTTTTTGTTTCAACTCCATTCCCTTCCTTTAGAATATAGGGAACTAGATTTATTGGAAATCTTGGCTAATTAGATAGGTATTTTTAAAAAGCATGATTTCTTGTTTTTTAATAATCCCGCTAAACCGGTTAGGATGTTATATTACAAGATGTAACTAAAAAGCATCCAACACATATTGAATTGAAAACCAAGTTTGGTACTTGGTTACAAGAAATAAGATGGGAGACTTTGTAGGATACATGTGTTCAGGGTCACACATTTGTTCATTCTATATCAGATTGTTCAATGAAATCTATTAAGCTAAATCACACTCCAACCAAGTTAAATAGGGGGTTGGATACACTTCATTCCCAAATTTCACAGAGCACAAGGAAACCAATAGAGGCTAATCAAAGGGATAAGCACAATAAACCTGCTGATGTGGGTTAGTTACAAATAGACGTAGGTAAGCAAGGCCCCAAGATTAGCAAGGTTATGCAAGGGCATATAAATTAGATTGTCAGGATTAATGTATATCAAGGCTTAAATGGGAAAAAATATCCTTAGGTAAATCAACAATCTTCAATTTTTATGAATTTCCCTTCATTTTATGAATGGCTAGGGAAAATGCATACCAACCAAAGCCTAAATTTATACTCCCCACATCTTCAAATTAATGAGTATCAACTAGATGAAATATTTAGAAAACTAATGTTCCAAGGGTCAGATACGCTCACTTGGTCTAGAAATTTGATGAAGTAGGAAAAAAGCTTACCTTTATTAACTAATTACTCAGTTGATGCACAATTTTTATTACATTCCACAAAGGAAAGCAAAATTGAAGAGGAAGATCTAGAGCTATTAGTAGAAAAGATACTAGTTTCAGTGGGTTCAAAAATTGTTGAAGAAATAGCAGATGAAGTTTTGGAGGAAGGTTCCTTTTGGATTGGGATAGTAATGTTGTTAAAGGGGAAATCACTTGCTTCAAACAGAAGGCTTAGAAAAATTAGGGGGTAGTTATAAGTGATACTGATATGTTTGATTCACAACATTTCGATATATCCCAAAATCTAATGTTATCACAGAAGGAAAATGTATTGAGAGAGCCACAATCACAAGATGTGAGGGAAGTTGTAGGTGAAGACATATAAGACTCTTTAGAATTTGTTTATTCACAATCTATTTCCATATCTCAAATTCCTTTTCAGCCACCTATGAAGAAGTCTCTGGATAAGAGAGGCGACAAGTCAAAGTTCAAAAAATTGCAAGAGGAAATATAAGAAGGGTGATAGGCTGCATTACATGATTCTATGGTATCTTCAACAAATAAGTATCCAAGGAGAGCATGCTACTCTCCTTGGGTTCAATGAAGATTCTATCATAGAATGTCAGGGGCATTAAAGCCCTTGACAAGCGAGCTCGCATCAAGCATCAAGCATATATGGAATTAAGAGCATTCCCCTACTCAAGGGGCCTTAGGGGGTTTAGTAGCATTATGGAATCCAAAACAAATTTATAAGGTATTGCTTACAAATGAAAATAATTGGTAGCTGCTAGAAGTGACTAAATTTGATATCAAATTTTGGCTTTTCAACATCTATGGCCATCATCCACAATGAATAAGAAGCATCTTTGGGATCACCTCACTCAAACTATTTTGAATTTGGGTAATACGAAAGTCATTTTGGTAGGAGATTTTAATGCCATAACATCACTCCAAGAGAAGATTGGGGGTATCAGTCCTCTGCCAAAAGTTATGGCCAATTTTAGTTCTTTCATCAATATGAATGCTTTGAGGGACATTTTTCCAGTTAAGGGAAATTTCACTTGGACTAACCAAAGAAAAGGTTTCCTTTAGATTATAGTAAGATTGGATAGATATCTCCTCTCTTCAAATTGGTTTAATTTTCTCCACCAATTTACATATGAGATATTACATTTTTTTTATTCTGATAATTATGAAATTTCCCTTACTGTATCAAATATATCCTCCCCTTCTTTCAAATCACCATTTAAGTTTGAAAGCATGTGGCTCAGACATTCTAATTTTGTAGAGATGATTCGTTAATGGTGGATTTCTACCCATTATGAGCTTGGAACAATGATGCTCCAGTTGTGTAAAAAGATGATGTCTATTAAACAACAACTCATTAGTTTGAATAAGGAGACTTTTAAAAAAATCTTTAAAAAAAGAGTTGATTCGTAAAGAATTGGAAGAGTTTCATGCACAAATTACCCAACAAGGTTTAGATGAATCACTATATGAGAAACAAAAGAAGTTGCAAGTGCATTGGGAGGAGTAGTGTGCAAGAGAGGAAGCCTATTAGAGACATAAATCATGGGAACTATAGTTAAGAGAGGATGATAAAAATACTAAGTATTTTCACGCATCTACCCAAATAAAAAGATTGGCAAAGGCTATCCAAGTTGTTAAGGAGATTCCTATAGGTAATTGGATTTTCAAAGAGGAAGATATAAGAAGAGAATGTGTCATAAATTTTTTTTGATCTCTTATCTGCTCCACATGATAGAACCAAGCAAAATGAAAAAGATGAGGATGAATTATTGAACTCAATTCCAAAACTTATATTTGCAAAGGAGAACGAAGCATTATTAAAACCATTCACAATAGAGAAGCTTAAAAAGGTAATATTTTCTTTGCTTCCAAATAAAGCTCCTAGGCTAGATGGTTTTATTGCTCTTTTTTTCAAAAAATGTTAGGAAATTGTGTGTTATGATCTCTTATGGGCAACTAAAGAATCAAGAAGAACTAGGTCTTTGCTTAAACAATTTAATGTAACAAATATAGTCATTATTCCCAATGTTAGTGACCCATCATCCTTTGCGGAATACAAATCAATATCTTTGTGTAGCATAATCTATAAGATCTTTTCTAAGGAAATATACTTGAGGTTATAACCTATTATCTCGAGAATAATTTTCCAAGAATAGGGGGGTTTTGTTCTGGGAAAAGAAAAATATGAAGGGGCTATTGTGGCTCATGAGACCTTACACTCCATAATAGTTAATAAAGTCCCTTCAATCATCATAAAACTAGATATGATGAAGGGATATGATAAGGTTAATTGAAATTTTTAAAGAAAAGTAATGCTAAAATTTGGATTTTCTAGGAGATGGTGTAGATGGATAATTGCATACCTCTTAGGGGCTAAATTTTTAATAATTCTTAATGGTTCCCCCACAGGATTTTTCAGTGCTTCTCAAGGTGTAAGGCAAGGGGATCCTCTCTCCCCTTTCTTGTTTATCATCATGGCAAAGGAATTAAGCAAATTTATTATCAATAAACATGCTCTTGGTTTATGGAAAGCAATACATATTGAAAACATAGATCTAGCAGTTACTCACTCTCTTTTTGCAGATGATAAAAATTTATTTGGGGAAGCAACATTGGGAGAAGCAAACCAAATCAAAGAGGTTTTAAATAAATATTCTTCAGCATCAGGTTAGCAGATAAATGCCTCTAAGTCAAAAATTCACATCTTCAATACAAGTGAGGCCAATGAGAACAAGATACTCAATATTTTGGGTTTTCAAAAAGAAACTCTACCATGTTAATATTTATGGTTACCTTTCTTTGCAGGCCCGAATAAAGCAACATATTTGGTTAAAGTAATTGAAATGCTTAAATCAAGGATATTGATATGGAAGGCTAGATGGTTGTCTCTAGCTAGCAAAATTTTATTAGTTAAAGTTATGCTCTCTTCAATTCCTAACTATTTTCTTGCAGTTTTATAGGCTTCAAAGTCTGTTATTGAATAAATTGAGAGAGTGATCAAAATCTTCATTTGGAAAGGTAATATGGATGATCAAAAGAAGGTGCATCTAATATCCCTTGAAACTATGTCTTGAAAAAAATCTCAAGGAGGGGTGGGTATTTTGAACCTCTCAAAGCAGAACAAAGCATTTGGTGCAAAGCTAGCTTAGAAAATGGATGCTAACCCATAGGCCAAATGGTCTCAAATAATGCAAGGTAAATATTTAGACAATATGGATCCCACAAGAATCTTCACGATCACTAATCCTCCAAAATGGTCACCCATATGGAACTTTCTGATCTCTTGTAGGAAATTAGTAGTTTCATATATTTCATGGGAGATAAATAATGGTCAAAGTGTAAAATTTTGGATAGATTCTTGGAATAGCAATCCCCCATTGTAGAAAAATCTAGATCTTCTTCCAATAATGGAAGTCCTAAAGGTTGCTTGGGGAGAATACTTGTTGAATTATGTTCATTCGGTTGATCCTAACTTAGGTAAGGTAGCCTAGAAGAAAATATTAGACCCCTCTTTGTCTCCCCATCAGTGTTGTGCTCTACAAAATGTCTTGGAAGCTAGAATAGTATATTTCTCTTGGAAGACAAACAAATTGATATGGGCTCCTTCAAGTGATGGAAATTACATATTCAAACAAGATTGTAAGGCTTTAAATTAGAATTCAGGACATCTTCTTACCCAAAGGGATTACTCATTTTCTTGGGATAGTAAAGTCTTACCCAAGGCAGGGAGTTTTGCATGGTTAGCATTGAGGAAGCATATCTTAACTAGTGATCAATTAGCTAAGTTAAAAGTAGTTGATCCTTTCATGTGTCCTCTATGCAATGAGGAATTTGAGGAAGTTGATCACCTACTTATGTGATGCAAGTTTGTGCAACAAAGATGGGAGGGCATGTACAAGATCATCATGGAAAGTAGGCCCTTAAGTGGCAAAAAATTAGAAAAATTAGAGTTAGGAAACTTGCCATAAAAATTTGAATAAGTTATCTATATTATTTCAAAAATATGTAACAATAGAATCTATAGAAAATTGAATGTAGTTTCTAAACTACTAGGTTTTTTTTTTTTAAATCTATTTGGTAAAAATTTGAAATTTCAATGTAGTAGTACTTAAATTTTAGGGAAAAAATAAGAAGTACGTGTTTGTTTGACCACCCTAACCACAATAAAATGATAATATTTTTTTATAATATTTTAGATATAAGTAGATGACTCATGTCAGGATGTGATGCATATTTTTTTGCAATTTTTTCCAAGTAAATAATTAATTATGAATTTTTTATTACAAATTTTTAAAAATATAAAAACTCATATGTGTGACCACCTTAACTTGGTCAAAACTTAATGAAACTAATTTTTTTTAATCCTATAGTATGCAACACATAGAAAGTGACACATGTTTCAGATTAAAAAAATGTGATACCATTTGAAAGCTATAGATATTTTTCAATCAGCCTATCAATCGAGACTTTAGTCGTAATTCAAATAGAAAATGAATAATAATTATTAATTAAATTCAAAGTAAAGAATCATTTATATTGGTGGAAAGCTGAGAATATCCTTTAAAAACCCTTTTCGTTTCATTAATTTTGGGTTAAAAAAATGTCATTAGCCACATACCCTACACATACCCATCATATCGCCACTTTTTGGCCCATCATGATCCTACACATACCTAGGAGTTTATTCTTAATGAGCTTAATTTTTATACTACCTTACCAAATTCCTTATGGGACTTGTTCCAAAGCTATCCAGTTCTCTACAAATATTCATTCTTTGCTTGCATATGGAGGGTAGTGCTAGCTCTAGTAATATGGAATCTTTGGTGGGAAAGTATCCTCTTCAAATGACGTTGTGAATGCTAAAATTGAGAATGTAGTATTTGAGGTAGTAAACGCAAGTGTTCAAGAAACCAAAGACATAAGCTCTTCCTTTACTAGCTAGGACAACAATATCTTGCAAAATTTGAATTATGTAAAACTACCTTTCCCAGGTAGCCTATTGCAATCAAAATCTGATAAGTGTAGTAGAAAGAATGTAAAATGGGAGGCTCCCAAGGATGGTTTTATAAAGATGAACTTTGATGGCACCTCAAAAGGTAACCCAAGAGAATCAGGGGTAGGTATTTTCTGGTGTGATTCACAGGGTAAGGTATTAGCTTTATGTTTGAAATATCTTCACAGAGGGTCTAACAATCTAGCTGAATCTAGAGCTTTGCTAATAGGGATGGAAATGGATTTGGAGATGGGTATTGAGAAACTTCATATCAAAGGAGACTCCCTACTGATAGTTAAAGCTTGTAAAGAAAAGAAAATCCAAAACTGGTTCCTTCAATACATTCTTCAAAGACTATGGGAACTTCTTGACAAGTTTTAGAACTATAAGATTATACATACTTACAGAGAAGGAAACAATCTAGCTAATTTTGGTAGCTCAAAGTAGGAAATATATACTTTAGTTGATCTCTCTCCACTTGCATATTATCCTCATCTAGTAGAAATTTTTGATCAAGACGTTCTATTCCTACAGAGAGGGTCAATATCCTAAGTACTATCAAAATATTATTAATCAAATAGTGTTGATATCTTGTATTTTCAAGAATGGATGGGAAATCAAATATTTTGTCGAATATGAAAGGACAATTTAAATAAATTGGTCTAATATTAAAATTGGTAGTGCCATGTAACAACTATGTTTTGGTTTTACATATAAAATTCCTTTGCAAGGTAATGATTAAGCTTATCACCTGGAGGTATTTGTGCTTTTGTCATTGGTACTTCCAAGGTATTATCATTTTCTCTAGTGGAGATTGTGAAATACTTACACATTGGTGATGGGACGGGCCATATACCACATTACAAGATATTGCCACCTCTATTTTTGCCACCTCTCCAAAAAATGATGGAGTTTCCATGACGTAGGGCTTCAAGGTACCTGTAGATGTGTTGAAGTACTTCACATTTATCTCTTACAACAGTTGAAGAGATTTCGTACGATTTGACATGTTACAAAGGATTTGATTCAATTAATCACACATATGTTTTAAGCCATCATTTTACCCTCCAAAAAATGTGAATCTTCATTATTGATTTCTTTTGGCTTTAAAGTGCATTTTAGTTCTCATTTTGATTTCATTTTGTTACATGTTTCTTTTGGAAGCATCATCTACTAGCATGCTTCATATTGTGCCTTTGTTGCATTACATAGTGGTGATGTGGCTTTCCACCCATGGAATTTCATACTCAAGTGCCCTGTTCATCCTTGGGAATGGTCATTTGAGGAAAGTATCTCCCATGAGGATCTTAGCCTGATACTTAAAGTAGATAGTTTGAGGGCAGAGGATTCTGTAAGGTTGGTGCTTGGCATGGAGGTCACTAGTCTAAGAGGTTTCTAGTTAATATTTCCATCCAAGTTTTTATCTATGTTTTTATCTAACACCATGGATTTTCTTCAATCATTGAAGGAATTAGAGATAGTTGTAGAAAACTTTGTGAATCCCCAGTTCCTTGATAAAAATGCATTACTAAATGTGGTACAAGATTATAATTTGTTTAATGGAGATGCGTACATTGGAGGTCTATTTCCTTGTGAGCATGTTAAATTGTGATGAAGGTTTGAAGAAATTCTTGAAGCCATCAAACTGGTCCTCTAGTTTAGAAATAATTATTTGATTTTACAAGTTCTAAAGAGACACTGCAAAAGGATTTGTGTGTTTATGGATATTGACATTAAAGAAAAAATTTATGTTGTGTCTCATCTTTGTGATCATGTGTCACATTTTCCATTTAACTCTTCTCTTGTTGGAATGAAAGGGAAAATGCATTATGAGCCAGGTGCACAAGCTTTAGGAGAAAATAATGGGCAACCATTAGTGGAGATCTCCATAGCTACAAACCAAGGTTTCATTGCAAAGGCTCAAATTGATCATGTGGGTCAAATAGAGCCAGTGAAGACTCCATTTACCAGGTACAATTTTTTTTACTAAAGATGGGCTTCCTCTCGATCATGTTGAAGCATAGGATGAAAATTCAATCTGTGTAGAGCATATGGAGGAATAATGGTAACCCACATTTTTTGTTAGATGAACAATCTAAATTTTTTCGAAAATGAATTTTGGAAAAGTTTTTTCAATTTTGCAAAGGCATGTTGTGCGTAAAAAAGAAAATTATGGCTCAACATTGAATCAATTTTGTAACGCGTATATCAGTTGGGTAAACTTTAGGTTGGTGGTACTGTAGTTAGTTTTTTGAAAATATGTCATGGGTCCTTATTTTGGAACAAATTTGTAACAATCTATAAGACAATTTTGTAATCTTCTATAACTATTTAGGCTATAACCAAAGGTTTTCTTCCTGGTTCTTTCCTACCGATACACCCTCTGAACCAGGTCTATGTATAAATATTTATATATAATATTATATTATAGTGGCTTGCCACTTTTGTTTAAAAAAAAATTGCATCAATGGCCAAGATTGAAGATTGAAAAATGCCCTAAGATCAATGGTTAAGATTGAATGTGACAACCCACAATTAGGGTTAGGGAAATATGAATAAATATTCAACAAGCTACCTTTGAGTATATATTTCTTTTGGTTAAGTATCGGCCTGCACATCACAAATGAGCCACTCAACCTTTTTGTTAAAATCTGCTGCCTCCTCCACATGTCTACTCTGTGCTGCCTAAAGGTTATCCTTCCCTTGTATTTAAAAGAGGCCCCACTATGCTGCCATGTATCATCGCTATTACATTTGATGACCGCTTCCCTTCACTTTTGAGTAGAGCTTTTCCCACATGCCATGTGCCACCTTAACGCAAGCCTTCGACAACAAAAGATTAAGATTCACATGGGATACACTATACTACCATGTGTTTCTTTGGTGGGTTTTGTGTTTAGGTGATGGATGAAGTGAACCAAACATCGCAATTGGCTTTTGTGTGTCATAATTTGTTTCTCTTTATAGGGTGATGACACTTGCCTACTTGACCTTACTAGGACCATTGCCATCATTTGCAGAGGATGCACCTAAGCTTGGAATGACCGGATGCTTGGTTTCAAATCTTTTTCTTTTGTAATGGCCTAGAGGAATACTCAATTTTGCAGCATTGCTAGGGATCCTAAAATATTTTCTATTATTGTTCGCCAAGGCAGTGGGAGTTTCAACTATACATATTTCTCTTTGTTTTGAAGAAAAGACCTCATGTTTTTAGAAGAAAACTAATGTTCTTTTATGCTATTTGATTAACTTTAGACTATACTACTATTGTCTAGATATTTCATTTGAGAACTTCTATAAATTGAAAGCAAGTTTCTTGGTCTAGATCATGTCTTATGACTCTTCTTGGCAGTAGGAATGTATGCAATGTTGTTTTATGTCAATGAATGGATTATCTATACTTTACTCTTTAGTTTCTGCCTTTATAGGAGATCACAAATTACCAATCAGGTCCTTAGATCTATGATTTATCATGTCTATTATTAAGTCTTGGTGCATCACCTTAGATTAGACTTTATTTTTATATTTTTGTTTCTTTTTCCCTTTCCAAACCCCATTATAGAAGAATTCGCCTTCTTTAAACATCCAAAGGTCACTCAATTTAGTGCAAAATGTCCCCCATAAACTAAGTTTCCCATAAGACACTGTTACCTTGTCAATTTTTGGCATCAACAATTTGTTCTTTTTTTGGCATGCCTAGTGGGACGAAGCTTAAATGAATTTGTGCTTTAGAAGGGTGTATGAGCCATTGGCCTATAACTGGATCCCAAACAGCAAAAAACCCTAGTTTACTAGTACCACCACTAGGAACAATGCAGGCTACAAACTATATAGTAATAGTTCTGCTTCCCTTGCCCATTTCTATAACCATGTTGTGAGGTGTCAATAGAAATTACTTTGCATGGGATGCAAGATGTTCCCTAGTAGTGCCAATAGTACTCGCTATCTGGGTTGCTACCCTGGTCTCAACAATGAAAGCTATACCCAAGTTTACTGAAGATGGCTCAAGAACACCCACAAAACATTTGTAAGATGTGGCAGATGTGTGTCTAGTGCATGGAATCACTGCTTAGAATGAAGCGCTAAGGCTGCTCACTACTTCATTCAAAGGTAAGGCACTAGATTGGTACCAAACATTGCTAGCTAGCACCATTCGTACCTAGGATGAGCTCAAAGACCCATTCTATGAGAGGTTTTCAAATAATGGAGATCGATCCTTGTTGTACTGTCGACTATTTGTCATAAAATAGGCTCCCCAAGAGGCTATAATGAACTTCAATGCCCAATTCCACAAAAAACTAGTAGATGATTCAAGTTGATATCTACCTAACTCTTGAATTGGTATTCATATTCTACCTAAAGTCTATCAAACCTGAAATTTCTATGATGATCAAGTCTTTGGGAGGGGCCACTCTACTAGACACTTACAACATCCCCATTAAAGCATAGAATCATTTGATATATTTTGGAAAGTTTCCTTCTCTGCCCATCATGCCAATATTTCCTGAAATCTCAGTGCATGCCCAGGAAGTTGTATCAACTAGTGTGCCCACACCTGCCCAGTCAATGTACACATATGTGGTAGCACTGCAAAATGTTGCCTCTACATCTGATTCTTCCAAGGATAAAATGAGTGATCTTAAAGAAATGCTATAGACTATGGAAAATGACATAACCACCCTCAAGTGAAACCAATCAATGCCTCTAAAGCCTGCCTATTAGAATTATCAAGGAAAACAGTCTTCATATCAGTAGAATCAGTACCAAGGAAATCCCCACACTAATCCACTAGCTCTAATAGCCAACCAAATGGTGTCAGTACCTACTCCACTAACAAGTTCTTCACCAAGCTTGAGTAGGGAATTGACTGTAGGACATAACAACCTCGTCGATGATATCAATCCATGGTGCTTCCCTTGCAACAATGCACACATGTGTCGGAACTATCCACATGAAATCTTACAACAAAAGTTGGCAGAGTAGTGTAGTCAAGGTGTGACTTTAGACCACAAAGGTTATGTATATGCATCACCACAAATGGAGAGTGCGGTTCTTACCGTATAAATGGAAGGGATGTTCATAGAATAAAAATACGATATCGCTCCCAATCACATGATCTTCTCATGGATGGAAGAGGAAGAGGCGGTGTTCACAAATGATCCCTCTACATAAAAGGCACCACAAGTTTAGTTTGATTATAACACTCACTCTAAGCGAAGGTATATGAGCAAGCCATTCAAAATGAAAAATAGGAGTGCCTCTAATCAATCTTCTAGCATCACTGCAGTCATGCCACCATTTTAACCATAAAAAAAAATTGTGATAATAAAAACAAAGGAGGAAAAATCCTTGAACTCGCCACTATTCAATGTGGTAGAACAATTAAAGAAATCCTCTGCCAATGTGTCCCTATGGGACATCTTAGAAATCCCAGAGTAGAAAACATAGCTTCAAAATGATCTCCAAAAAGATGATAGCTCTAATCTGACACAACAATTTCTGAAAGAAAAGGCTGTAGATCTAACACCTCAAGCCAAAGTTCTCACAAATAATTTAGAGGAACCCCCTGCGGAAGTTAAAGGTAAGCTGAAACCACTTCCTAACCCTTATCGTGGGTGATAAAATGTTGCACAATTTGATGATTGATTCAGGTGCTAGCACCACAATCATGTTAGAAATCAAGATCTGAAATGAAAACCAGAAAATAACCTTCCACAAAGAGAAAAATAGAAAAGCAGAGAGATTCCATAAAGATGTGCAAATTGATAAATTCAAAGTAAAAATAATTACAAGATATGACTTGCTTTATAAAAGAAAAGATGCATAAACCTAATCTTATCTTGAGCAACAAGATAGCTCAATAAGATAAGGATAACAACCTATAACCTAGGAATTAAATAATGCATAAGTAAAGTTATGCAAGTATAATTAAATATTAATTACACCAACACCCCCCCATAAGTGCAACTTAGGGAGAAGCAAATTATTATGCAAATGATGTGAGATAGGTCCCAAAAAAAAAGTCCTAATCATGTGCCCATTTACAAATGCAAAGAGAGAGAAAACCTAGTGGGAAAAACCCCCCTCAATGAGATGAAATGCTGCAAAGAGTCACTAGAAGAACTCTGATGAAGCAACACTAGAACCACAAATACGGAAAGCAAGGAAAGATACTTCTATTTGCAAGAAACCAAAAAATGGAATCACAAATGCAACAACAGATTCGATGCCAAGGAACACTAGAAACTCACAATAGGATCAACCTTGGAATCTGTAAGTAATAGTAGATGAAAGGATGAAGCCACCCATAGTTATGACAAAATCTGAAAGATGTGTCCTTGAAGCCAATGCTAAATTGAAACTAAAACTACCCCATAAGATGAGTACCATCAATATTCTAGAACATTAACCATAAAAAAATGGCCTTCAAACTGAGAAAGATCTAAAACAATGTGGATCAAGAACCAGAAAATCCCAATGTGAAGTGTGAACCAATGCAAACCAAAGATGTGTCCAGCTAAGCAAGAAAGAGGCTAAAAGAAACAATGTGAAACTAGAAAAACTCACATGAGTTGTCACCAATATGAAGGATAGATGCAAGAACCCCCCATAATGGAAATTTATATCAGTTCATTATTACAATACCCAATGATTATAGGAGAGAAAGCAAAAAATAGACAAAAACTATAAAAATAGAAGCAAAAATACAAACCTAGTGCATGAAAAAAAAATGAATGTATGCAAAAAATAAGGTATATATATTCTAAAAAGGACCTCATATTTGCATAGAGGCCAAAACCATCTTTCTGATGCTGCTTGAATCGCGAAAAATGGATAAGCGAGTCAAAAGATATGACTCCCAGAGTGAAAATATAAACATCTGACTTCTAAGGAAAAAAAAGACATCAAAAATGAAAAACCAAAAAATAAAACCTACACCATTATGTAGAGTGTCGAAATATCTTTTTGACGATATCTTGTTTGCAAAAAAATGATGCCATATGTGAAAGTTATGCTCATTTTCGTGAAACTGCTCCAAAACTGCCCAATAATGTCCTCCAGAGCCCTCAGGGGCTAAAAGTATTCAACCCTTGGTCGCCTGGGCAGACTAGGGGGATGGCCGAAAGCTCCTAGAGCTGAGCCCCTGGTCATCCATGTGACTAGGGTAGGTGCTTTAGGTAGCAAGGGTTGGAGCTCGACAGAGCCCTCGGTTCCTTATATGACTGACGGGAGGGGCTGAATGCTAGGTGGGTTGGATGCATTGGTTCCCAGTCACAATAGAATGATGGGTTGGGAGTTTTAATCCCTTAGGGGCTAGAGGGGAGCTGAGCGGCACTATTGAGGAGTGGCAGGTGTCCGGCGATGGACTGGTAGCACGGGGGTGGCGTGGTCATTTTTATATTGGCTATGCAAAAACTTACCCAATTTTTTGATTTTTTTCATACTCTGTGCCTTGCAGAGTGTGCCCTGGGGCCGTATGGCCCTCGGGCAATTTTTTTTTGCCTCCCCAATCTAGTGTGTCCAAATTGGAAAAAATTTATATCAAAATAGTGGTTTTTGGGCATTGCAAATCTAACAGCGGGGTTCGTTTTGGCCCAAAGTTTCCAAAAAATTAGGCAACCCCCAGATCTATCAGAAAAATCATCGAGCTTGAAACCCTCACAGATTTGGCAAACGGTGACCAAAATGAATGAAATAAAAGTCATTTATGACTTTTTCTAATGCTCTGAATCCAATGAAAAACCCCAAACTGATCCAAGACATTCCATAAATATGCTGAAGGAATGAAACCCTCGAGGGAACCTAAACGAGCTCTGCAATGTATTCCTCCAAAAAAGCTGAGAAAGGGTTGTAAATCGAGGCTCTGATACCATGTTAGAAACCAAGATCTGAAATGTAAACTAGAAAATAACCTTCCACAAGGAGAAAAAAAAAAGCAGAGAGATTGCATAAAGATATGCAAATTGATATATTTGAATCACAAATAATTACAAGACATGATTTACTTTATAAAATCAAAGATGCATAAACCTAATCTTATCTTGAGCAACAAGATAGCTCAATAAGATATGGATAACAACCTATAACCTGGAAATTAAATAATGCCTAAGTAAAGTTATGCAAGTGTAATTAAATATTAATTACACCAACATGCCCAAACAAATAGTTGAAGCCTTGGGACTTAGCTATGAACCCATGAAGAAGGGAGTTATGCAGCTTGATGGGAAAAAAGTTTGAAATAGTTGGGATCATTAAGGATCTTCCCTTAAATCTATTTGATTATCCTACCATCACTATGCCTCAGAACAATATCATCATTGATGTCCCTCCTATGTTTGGTCTTTGCCTATCTTAGGAATTTACTACTAAAATAGGGGGATAATTATTGTTGGATTGGACACACTTGATTGTCTGAACCAAGCACGGGGCTAAGCTAAAGTTATTTTTTGAACCATTGCATTTTCACCATGTTGTGGATGAGGCTATGATCAACTTTGAATCCATCCATACCTCCATTTCTAAAGACGAGATGTGCTATGTTGAATTGCTAGAGGACAAGGAGGTGACCATGGATCAAAGTGAAAAGGATGAGGCTCTTCTAAATGAGTTCATCAACATAGACCCTTTTGAAAATTACCATGCCACTGGGTTGGGCACATATGTCATCTATGATGAGGAGCTAGAGATTTCGGAGGTCATAGAGGAACTTGTAAGTAGCGCAGCCTCTAAGCTGTGGATGTTGTACTTCAATAGAGCAAGATGCAAAGTAGGTGTTGAGGCAAGGATATGTTTGGTATCCACACAAAATGAAAAAATACTAAGGTCATTCCACTTCTAGTTTACTTGTTCAAACACTGAAGCCAAATACAAAGGACTAGTACAAGGTTTAAGCCTTGTGGAGCGAATGGGTATCAAGCAATTAATGGTGTTTGGAGATTTCAAACTGGTGGTCAACCAAGTCTAAGGAATTTTTGTAGAAAGGAGTGTCTACATGAGATCCTATTGGCACTGATTCTTGGCCTTGGTTGAGGGTTTTGAAGCCTTCAACATCCAAATTGTTCCTCAAGAAGAAAATGATGACGTGGATCGCATGGTAGCACACTGATCCCAATTTGATCCTACCTCTGACCTTATACATAACAAACACTTTGTACAAGTAATAGTCCAACTAACAATTCTTGATAATAATCAAAGTTGGTAGGTGTTTGAAAGTGATGAACACATTGCATCGTTCATCTAGTAGTCGGGGGAATTCACTGATCAACTCCAACCAAAGATCACCAAGGCTTATGAAGGACAAATCATGCAACTCAAATCTAATAAGCTTTTGAAAATATTGGTTATTCTCGAAAACCTTTTTTATTGTGATGATGCATGGAATGATAAAAGGAAGTTTTTGGTAGAAAAAAGTGACTATATAGACCTAGGTATTAGACATCAGAAACCTTCGAGTCAGGAAATATGTCCTACATCATGATAAAGAAAGGCTCATCAATTTTTGTGAGAAATATGAAGGAGTAGTGGCCTGGTCCTATGGTGGCTTGAAGGGATACAATCCCAACATCATCCAACACACAATCAAGCTAGTGGAGGGTGCAAAAATAGTCTGACAAAAGCAGAGGCCAATGAACCCCAAAATTGAAGCACTAATGGCATAGGAGCTAACAAAGCTAATCCAGTTACAAATTGTCTTCTCAATCAAGCATAGCAAGTGGGTATCCAATTTGGTCCCAATCCAAAAGAAGAATGGAGATATCTGTTTATGTGTGGACTTTCAAGACCTAAATAGAACATCCCTGAAGGATCATTATTCGTTGCCTTCTATGGAATCAATCCTATAAACAGTAGCAGGATTGGAAATGTTTTCCCCACTTGATGGATTCTCTGGTTATAATCAAATATGAGTTAAAGAGGAGGATCAACACAAGGCTACATTCACTAAAAAGTGGGGAACATTTGCATATGCTAAAATTCCTTTTGGTTTATCCAATACAGGGGCAACATTTCAATGGGCAATGGATATCACTTTCAATGAGCTAATCAACAAGATTATCCTAATTTAGTTGGATGATCTTACTGTGTTTTCTAAGTCTAAGGATGATCATTTTGATCACTTAGAAATGGTTTTTTAGAAATGCCAGGAGTTCGGGGTTTCCCTGAATCCAAAAAAATGTTTATTTGGAGTGCCACAAGGTAAGCTATTGGGACATGTGGTGTCCAAAGAAGGAGTTTCAATCAACCTCAATCAAGTGAAAGCCATCAAAGAACTTCCCCTTTCAGTTAACAAGAAAGGCATTCAGTCCTTCTTGGGAAAGGTAAATTTTGTTAGCAAGTTTATTTCCAACTTCTCAAGAATAATTAAGCCAATCACCCTAATGCTAAAAAAGGATCAAGTATTTAAGATGGATAAAGGAAGCTAGGGAAGCCTTTGAGAAAGTTAAGGATGTTATTTCCTCAGCTCCTGTACTAGTTAATCTAGACTTTTCCAAGGACTTTATAATGTATATATTCAATAGCAAGTCCAGTATTGCTACTATCTTGACTCAAAAGGACAATGGAGGAAAGGAAGAACATCCAGTGGCATTCTACTCTCAGACCTTGAAGGAATATGAGACAAACTATAATTTTTTCCAAAGACAAGCCTTTAATAAGTAAAGGGACTTAAAAAACTCCGTCATCTAATTTCTTGCAAAAAAGTGACTATCTATGTTGCACATTCTAGTGTGCACTAATATATCATGGAGGGAGAAATCACATAAAAAATAGCTAATTGGATCACCAAGATGATATGACATTGAGGTCAAACCCACCAACACTGTCTGTGGAAGAGAACTGTGTAAATACATGGTGGATGACGAAGAGATACCTAATGAAGAAGAGCAACCAGATCTTGTTCTGATGAATGATCCAGAGTCCAAGGGCTGCTAGCTAACAGATAGAGTAAGCTTTATGCAAAAAATAAAGTATCCACCAGGTATTTCCTTTCAAAAGAGAAGATACTATTAGCTGCAAAATTGTGGATATGCACTAGTGGAAGGGGTCTTTTTCAGAAAGAATTTCAATGGTCTCCTCCTGCAATGCATTACTGCAGAGCAAGTGAAGAGAATCCTTGACACTTTCCACAAAAGTGCTACAAATGGACACTTCTTGACTAAGACCACCACCATCAAAATCATGTTTGTAGGTTACTATTGGCCCACACTTTTCAACGACTCGCACTCCTTGGTGAAATCTTGCAAGGAATTCCAGTTCTTTATAGGTAGAAGGAAGAATTTTCCAATGCCTCTAAAGCCTATAGTGGTGGATGAACCATTCACCTAATGGGGCTTAGAATTCATCAAGATGATCAATCTGGCTTCCAGTGCCAAACACAAGTGGATTCTAACAACTACATATTACTTCACAAGGTGGATAGAAGTCACTCCCCTTAAAAATGCAATGGAGGAAGAGATAGTGGATTTCTTTGAAGAACTAGTGACAAGGTTCAACCCTCTAAAGACTATCATTTCCAATAATTCTAGAGCTTTCCTAGGAACAAAGGTATGTCACTTTTCATTAACAAATGGCATATTCCTTAATACATCATCGAATTATTATGCTAGGGAAATGGCCTAGCTGAGTCAACAAATAAGAACCTAGTCTGACTCCTTAAAAGAATTGGTTCATAGCACCAAAGAGAATGGCACAAAAACCTCTGAGCGATGCTTTGGGAAAACTACATAACTCCTAAGCAAGTCCTTAATACTTCATCTTATGAGTTGGTATACAGAAAAGAGGCATTGTTGCCTATATCCATGAAGATTCCAGTGCTTCAATTGCTGAAATCCCTGAAGATAGAGCAAAATGGTTCCATGGAGGTTTGGATTTTTGAACTATTAGAAGTAAAAGAGAAAATGGTGAAGTCCCTAATAGCCATGACAAACTACCAGTAAGTGGTCAAGTGATGGTTTGACAAGAGGGCATTTGACCAAGGCCTAAAGTGGAGAGACTTAGTGTTGAAATTCAATGAAAGGTTTGTGAAGCTAGGTTAGCACAAAAAAATTGATAGCCTTTGGGAGGGTCTATTTAAAATCATTAAGTGCAAAGAGCACAATGCTTTTGAATTGGAAAGCATGGAATAGGAAGCCTTGGGAATTCTGGTCAATTGGATTCATCTTAAGCTATTCCATTGAGTGGCATATTTTACTATTATGCATATGTTAATAATGCTTTTATTTTCTTTCCCTTTTTGTTCTATTGGCTAATCTTTTTCACAATTAATTTGTGTTTCAGTGGAAAAGAAAACAATCATTGCAGAGAACAGGGCAGTACAAATGCTTTGCAGGAATAATCAAGAAAAACATCCATATGCAAAGGAAATCAACAAATATGTTGAAAGAAAAGAAACCCATATGAAAAAATGCCTAAAGAAAAAGAGCCATAGATTTTATAAAGCTATATTTCATTATATATATATGCTTTCATTTTTACATGGTGAAAATGGCTAGAGAGCCATAATTCAAAAATTATATGATTATACATGGTTTTCCTTTCATATATATATATATTATGTATGGCCTTTTCAGACATATATACAAAAACTAGACAATGAGTGGTGTATTCTTAAAAGAAAAAAACAAGAAGTCCAAGAGGCATTTCATCCAGCTACATGAGCAACAGCTATCGATGCATCGATGGCAGTGTCTACCACGTCCTTATCAGCAGGCACACCGGTAGTAGAAGCAACATCATTTGGAACAACGACCATTTGTCGAGGAAACACAAGGTTCCTAAAGTTAGTGTACTAGTTGATATTGTAGAATGGGACTACATTATAGATGTGGAGGAGAAACTACAAGGCCTGGGTAACTCTCCATTGGTGCTCATCATGTGTTTGGAGGAAAAATACATTGAGAAATGGTAGCCATGGGACAACTGCTTCTTCCTCAATGTAGTGCTCAAGGTCACTGGCTATTGGTAGGCCTACTCCATATGTAGTGTGAGCAACGACCTCACCTAGACCATTCAGGTACTTTTTGGGAAAGATTTCTTTGTCTAATTTCAGAACTAGGGGCCTGGGGAAACCAATATCCAACATAGATGCAACAATTTGCGAGTAAATGTTGGTATTGACATGGTATTTGTCTTCATACTTGAGAAAATCCCGACCTAGAACCCACTTCATAGCTATCAAAGCCAGGGAGTGTTTGTTTTTTGCCACCCTCTTTAAAGGCCTAGTATAAATCTCACCGAGGAAAGCTGTCTATGACTTATATGGCACTAGCCTAATAGGAGTATCCATGGTACTGACACACTGCTATTACCTACTAACTATTTTTGAAACTTTCCTACAGCCTAGTCTATGAGAACCTTTCTAGTAATAAAACCAAATACTAATTCAATGACCTATTACTAAAAATTTCTCAAATGCCAAGTGTGATTTTCTCACTGCTTAGAGGCCTATTGATAGAAAAAACAAGAAAAATCATGCTAATCCACTTCTCAAAAACATGATGGTAACCAAGTGCCAACTTTAAAAGCATGTTTGGGTTTAAGCACATTTCCTAACCAGTTGCTTTTGCTAAAGTATAGTTCAATGTGTGCAAAGTTAATGAGAGATAATTAATTAGCCTAAAAATGGCGGCGCTCATTGACAGTGAGCTGCACGGTCCGTAGGCTATTGTGTCACCTCACAAAAATCTCCTAGAAAACAAGGTAGGATTCATATCTTTTCAAGCAATGATCATTTTCTTTGGCTTAATCATTTCATCTAGGATATTAATTTCCAATGCATACAAATGCAAGTCTAATAGGAAAATCACAAGCTCAAGTTCCAAGGAAATCACATCATATCACACGGTTTCCAAATGCAATAATGAATTCTTGTCACTCTGAAATGGTAACTAATTCATTTTCACATGAAGCAAGGAGTTGGTGGTACATGCCAAATTAAATGCAAAAACCCACTTTCTTCTACCACCTTGAGGAAAGATAGCTAAATATCGCACACAAAACTTTTAATGCTTAAATGTATTTTGAAATACGCTAAGCCAAGTGAAGAAAAGTTTTGGAATATATAGAGCCGAGTGAAAGTTGCAGAGAATTCAAGCCCTACAAAATCTTTCATCTAAGGAGAAAAATGGTAGAGGGTTCATCACAACAAATTCAAGAGGAAGTTGACCAACCCTTGCTTATGGCTATATGGTCGTCAAAGGTTGTTTACGTCTATGAAGATATATGATATGCTACACTTGGTATACTAGGCAAGCCAAAATGGGTGAATACAATGGAGCTAGATAGGCCCAAGGATTACAAGAAGTACAGATGGGTCCATGAGGAATGGGACAATATTCATGACCCACACCTCACGAAAAACACTAAGTCTTTGAGAGAAGCAGCCTATGTAAGGATGAAAGCATCCCACAAAGTATTTTAACAGCCAAAAAGGTATGGTACAGTGGTCTTCCATAGTACATTATTGCTCAGAGCTAGTTGATGTGTCCATTTAGTGTTATAACTCAAGCACCCACAACATCGAAGGTTGAACCTTAAATGTTAATATTAGTCCACCAACCATTTGACACATGCTATGTATCCTGAACCCAAGTTCCAAAAAGGAGAAAATTGAGTCCTTCACTCTTGCTAAAGGAGAAAACACCTGGAAGGGGATGAAAAAGAGCCCAAATTTCCTAATTGAGGAGATTGGCAAGAAGGGAGTCTCAAGTGCTCAATTGCCAAGTATCTCATTGTCACACGGTTCATTTGTTGAAGATATGCAAGATGCCTTCTCAATGCTAGCATTTGTGTATGGCCCATAATCTGATGAGATGGTGCACACCTTTCAATTAGGACCAGGTTTCCAATTCTATAGGTAACACAATTTCTTCTAATACAATTTCACCGAATTCCTCATGGAGGAAATTATAAGGAAAATAGAGAATTACCTAGTAGAAGGGAAGTTTAGATTTCTCTCTTTCCTAGTTCATATGTTTCTGCATCAAAATCTTGATTTCTTCAGCAAATATTTCAAATTGTCCATTTTTGATGAAAAATAGAGAAGGAAGCTAGTATCCACATGGACACCTTTCCTTTCCATGACATATGACTACTATGGATTTTTTGAAATACTTTATAATTCTAGTTTTGCAAGATTTACAAGGAGGAGGTGACGTGATCTGACTCAACATAGATCAAACTAGATATATGCAGAGTTTCACTCCCACTTGTGACTACAATCCACCAGATGCGGGTCTTCACTGATCAACCTTTTTGAATCCTAGCCTATGTCACAAATAGATTTCTCATGCTCAAAATGTATCAATAGGTGTGCATTATGGATTATACCTTCTATAGCAGCCAAAGCATTAAGAGGAAAAGATTCTTCACTTGTCCAAAGAGTTTCAAAACAATGGCCCTAGCAAAGAAATAGTCGCACTAGCTATTGCAGGATAAATTGACACACATAGGTTGGTTTTGATATGTGATAAATGGGAGTACAATCCTTTCAATGATCTACCACAACCACACATGAAAGTTATTCATAGTCCTCGACCCTATTGGGAAAAGAGGCACAACCCACGGGAGCACAAGGATGAAATTTTTGATGAACTAGCATGTATCCCCACATAGGACCATAGAGAGCCATGGAAAAAAAATTCCTTTATTTTGGTGGAGGGTAAGGATAGTGTTTAGATGGAGCACACCATGTAAAAAAAGTTGCAAAAAAAAAAAGAATGGACTAATGAGAAAATAAGAGCCTTTTGGAAATATCACCAATAAACAAGACAGTTGGATGCTCCTTATGGAAACTTGAAGGATGACAAAGTATTTGAAAAATGGTGGGATGATGAACATGCAACCTCCAAATCCAACACCAATAAAGGCAACGACCTAGAAGGTGGGTCTGAAGAACAACAAGAAGAAGCAGGGACTTTCGCATCCATGCCATAAGAGAAAAGCTCTACAAGACAACCTGCTTATGTAGCTACAAATGTGTGGTTCAATGTATCGAGGGCCTCATACACACTCACTTGGGCTGCTAAGGTGACTAGAGTGTTACAACAAAATTTGAGAGTAACTTTCAAGGTTGGAAAACCACGCCCGTGAAGCGACAATGTACATAAACTATTTTTGGAGAGAGTTCACAAGAACCCACCACCAGCTAGGTGCTTGCAACTAGCCAAGAACCCAAAGGAGAGGAAGAGTAGGTAATGAGTTTGGAGGCACCATTGACCAGTCAATAGGTAATTTTTGTTCCTTCTTCTCTTGCTTCTTGGTCCTTGGTATCCTCCATTATCTCTGTGGAAACCCCCACCATGAGTGCGGGCCCTTTGGTTCCCACTTTTGATCCAATGATTGCGGGAGGTTTCTCCAAATTCTCACAGGATACTCCATTTTCCTTTACTCCACAAACCCTTATGCTAGCTGCTCCCATTGAATCCTTCCTTGCCTCACTTTCCAAAGGCTTAGTCATTGTTGGCACCCCTACTTCTACTATGGCTGAAAATCTTCCCCTTCTCTCACAACATGAAAACTCCACGATGACAATTCCTTCACCATTTCAGTCCATGAGTCCTTCTACCGGTTCACCAATTGAACCTTGGTAAATGACAAGCCCTTCTACTGGTTCTCAAACTGTCACTCTCCCAAAAATAAAATGCCCAGGCCTATCAAAATTACCTATCCATATGCCCTACCTCCCAGTGCTCCTTTCGTAGGTGGGCTAGTCTCATTGCCAACCCAATTCATGGTGCCGATTAACTCCAGAAGGGAAGCACATGCAAATAGAATGTAGAAGAACAAGGCCAAATATTATAGTAGGCCTACAGAACCAAAGATGCAAACTCTCTATAATGAGACCAAACAAGTGCTGAAATTTGTAACCATGTACTCGACGAAAACCAATCCACAAGGGGAGATGTATCCAAAATACTATGAAGTGTATGTAGTAGGGTTTGACATGAAGGTGGCCCAACCATAGGATAAGATTGAGCTTATGGAGGAAACACAATGGGTGGTCACCTCTGACTTCCTTAAGACTAGTTTCCAGCTGAAGAAAATGGATGAGAACCTTAAATCATTGAAGGAAAAGACTATTTTTTTGGAGAAAAGGGAGATATACCTAGAAGTGGATGTTGCCCACTTAACAGAGAGGGTGTTGACAGTAGAGGAGGAGAAGAAAAAAATTCAAGAGGAACTTACAAAGGTTTAGATCATCAACCCCACTGTGGTTAATGAGCTGTGTACTAAGAATTAGTAATACCATAGCTAATTGACTTTGGTAGAACAAAATTTGCAGCTAAGGAATGAAGAGTTGGAGTAGTGTTGCATTGAATATGATCAAAGAATGACACAAAAATAATGAATCCTTAGAACATCAATGAGCTCAATATTAGAAAAATTTATAGGAGAAAGATGTCAAATTTGAGGGCCGAAAGGCCCAATTAGAAAAAGAACTTCAGGGGATAAAGTCCTCTCTTGACATACAATTGGAAAACCACTCCTAAGTTGAGGAAAACTAGCATAAAGAAATGAGAAACTTTGGAGAGCAACTGGTGTTGGAAAAAAGAAAATGTGCAAAATTGGCTAAGATCATTAACTCAAAGGATGTAGAGATCACCTCTCTAAAGAGCTCTCTCCTAACCTCTCCTACCTAGCCGGACCTTATTCCATTGATTAGGCAGTTGTATGTTTCTCATTAGGAAAAGATTAAATATTTTTGCCTAACACTGTAGCCCATGCTCTGATTCATTTCCAAGGCAAGAAAACTAGGCCAAGAGTTTCATGGTAAAATTGAGCAATTCCTACAGTTTATCTTAGAAAGGTTACAAAAGAAAAGAATCTATTCACCAAACTATATTTGGTCTCTGATGAAGACCTCACCAAGGCAGGGATTGAAGATCAAAATGTTGTTGCCTAGATGAAAAACAAGTTTATCCATTGCCACTTGGCTTCTAGTGCACTAACGTAGTCGTAGCTACTCTGAACTAGACAATGGATAACATGTAGGAGAGTTTCTCTAGGTTAAGTGAGATGGGTCTTCCATCTTCGTTCCTTGAAGATGGCTCTATTGCTCCAGTTGAGTAGATTGCAAAAAGAATAGATAAGAAGGAAAATGATCTAGATGCTCTCCAGAATTTCAGCCATCCTCCCACCACAACTGACATTCAAGGTGTTATTCATCCTCTTGCACAACTATCCTTTCATTGCGAGGCAAGGGCCAATTTTCCTGAGACACTACCTTATAAGTAAGTACTCTACTTGGGTGGAGCATAGGAGAATTTGCACAACATAGCAAGGCCATCCAAGGATGATTGGACACCCCTACAAGAAGCTCTTTCCAATCTTTGACTTTGTCACCCTATGAATGGAACTCTAGTCTATTAAATAGAGAAATTTTGGGTTCTTCATTCCTCAAGCAAAATTCCCCTAGTAGTCACCAAAAGTTGTGAATAAATATTTAGCAATCTCCATTTGGGTATATATTTTTTTGGTTAAGTATTAGCCCGCGCATTGCAAATGAGCCACTCAACCTTTTTTGTCAAAATCCGCTACCTCATCCACGTGTCTACTCTATGCTCCTCGAAGGTTTTCCTTCCTTTGCATTTAAAAGAGGCCCACTATTTTTTCACGTATCATTGCTATGCATAATTGATGATTGCTTCCCTTCACTTTTGAGTAGAGATCCACCCACACACCACATGTCACCTTAGCACAAGCTTTCAACGGTGGAAGATAAAGACTCACATCATCTGTGCTATACTACCACGTGTTTCTTTAGTGGGTTTTATGTTTGGGTGATGGATGAAGTGAACTCAACACTGCAACTAGCTGCCACATAATTGCTTTCTCTTTATAGGGTGATGACACTTGCTTGCTTGACCTTGCCAGGACCACTACCATCATTTGTAGAGGATGCACTCGAGCTTGGAATGACTAGATGCTTGGTTTCAAATCTTTTTCTATTGTAACGGCCTGGAGAAGTACACAATTCTACATCATTGCTAGGTATCTTAAAATATACTTTGTTATTGCTCCCCAAGGCGGTGGGAGTTTCAGCTATATATACTTCTCTCTATTTTGAAAAAAAGACCCCAAATTTTTAGAACGATGATTTTAGAAAAGACACCAGGCCTTTTTTATTATTATTATTGAAAAGACTCTCATACTATGCGAATTGTTCATCCTTTCTATTCTTTTATGCTATTTGATTAACTTTAGACTATGCTACTGTTGTCTAGATATTTTATTTGAGAACTTCTATAAATTGAATGCAAATTTGCTGGTCTAGATCATGTCTTATGATACTTCTTGGTAGTAGGAATGTATGCAATGTTATTTTATGTTAATGAATGGATTATCTATACTTTAATCTTTAGTTTCTGCATTTTTGGGACATCACAAATTACCAATCAGACCCTTAGATCTATGATTTATCATACCTATTATTAAGTCTTGGTGTGTCGCCTTAGATTAGACTTTATTTTTATACGTATGTTTCCTTTTTCCTTTCCAAACCCCATTATAGAAGAAGTTGACTTCTTTAAAAATCTTGAGGTCACTCAGTTTAGCGCAAAAGGTCCCCCATAAACTGAGTTTCCCATAAGACACTGTTACCTTGTCAATTTTTAGCATCAACAGGAAACATTAGGGTGAAATTTGAAGTCAATGGTCAAGATTTGATTTATGAAAATCAAATCAAGGGAGAAGATTGCATGTGACAAAGAGATAAGAATGAGATGAAAAAAGAAAGAGCTAGAAAATCAAATAATATTAAGAATTATTTGATTTATGGAGGAAAGTTGTCATTTTCAATCCAAATTTAATTTAATTCAAAATGTGGGGCCATGTGACATAAATAATTATTTTAAAATTATTTACTAAGAGAGAAAAAAAGAAAATGGGACAGTTTTAAATAATTTTATTTAAAATTAGGAGAATGGCAAGGTAGACAATAATTAAATAAATTAAAGAACATATTTAATTATGAGAAGACATTTAGAAAGTAATGACGTATTTAAATAAATAAATAATATTTATTTATTTAAACAATCAAGAGGAATAAAATACATGAGTTAATTAAATAATTATGAGTTATTTAATTAATAGTTGAAATTGGACCAAAGGACATAATTAAATATTTTAATTATTTTAGGAAGAAATATGGTGAAAATAGATTTTGTAGGCCTAGGTTAATTTTATATAGTTTACATTTTTCCCCTCTTTGTCATAATGTAGCCTGTCGCATTGTGACAAAGAAAATTCAGTCAAAACATGCCCTAGTGAAGTTATGGAGTATCTATGGCCCCTCAGGGAAATTTTCAAATTTTGTCCCACCAACAGAAAAATTTGGAAAGTGTCCTGAAAAGTTAATTTGATGTCCAAAAAATTAGTGGCGTGATCAGTTTTCAATTTTGACATGTTTAGGGCAGCCCATGGGTTGGTCAAAGTTAGTCAAATGAGCCTTCAGTAATCAAATCTTCACAAAAATCCCACTTTTACCCTATAAATAGGTTCAAAACGATTAAAAATTCAATTCATTTTCACTTTTACCATTTGAAATTTGAGACCTTAGAAAGAAAGGAGACTTCACAATGATAGTGATTTCAGTGACCAAGCACCATGAGTACATTATACGAACCTTCAGATGGCCAGAGGGCACAAAGCCACTGGTAAGTACCCCTTACCCACTTCATAATTTTATTGTTTTACATTATTTTTTATGGTTTAAAGTTAGATCAATGAATGCGTTGCGACACATATGCATTCGCCTAAGCTGCATTCACATTCACATTGCATGCATTTGATGCATCACAACACAAACACAAGGGTTGGTAGGTTTAGGTTGAAAGTGACGCATTTGCAGACCAATGAGACACATTTGTCATTTTGCAATGCAAATGATAGGTCTAGCGACACAATCTCTCTATCACAATGCAAATGCAAGGCCATTTGACACAAGTGTTATTACAATGATGCATATGACAAAGGAAGTGATGCATGTGTTAAAGGATGACACATTTATGAGCTTGTTCGATGCAAATGCTTTGTCACGATACAAATGAAGAGACAAACTATGTAATTGGCTTAGCATGACATAATTACCTTTGGCACAATGCATTTGAATTTGACCAGGGTTGACTTTTGTTTAGGCTCAGTTTCTATTTATTTTTTATTAGGTATATGGTAACGATGATGTTTAATGATGTGCTAACTCTTATTTCTACATGTGTAGAAATGATTACCACCTATTTACACAAGTGAGTTTAGGCCATTCACATATAGATTTAGAGATTAGTTGTGAGACAGGGAGTGGATATGGCTGATGCATATAAGACTATACTATGTGACATATATGCCCATTATTTGGGCAAATAGGGGACTATTGACATCATTGGCTAAGAGATGGAAATCAGAGATGTACTCATTCCATTTGTCAATGGGAGAGGCCACTATGACACTTGAGAATGTGTATTGGATTTTGCACCTTCCAATCTAAGGAGAGCATGTTGTTTATGATCCACACTAGGGATAACAGGTGATCAAAGAGTATTATGAGGTTGATGATGGTGTAGGACTAGTCATCAAGGGATATGAGATTCAGTGGAAGTTCATGGTGGAGCATATCCTCAATGGGATGTGATGCTATGCACATTGATTGCTGATGTACTTATACCAAACTATTACAGACACAGGTTCCCTATTAGATGGGGAGATGTGCTCATGAGGATGAGGTGGGACAAGACTGTTTTCACCGAGGGGCTATGTCTACTTAGTATGCTTTATCATTAGTTGCATGAGGCGACATATAGAGGTGCGCATAGTATCAACTATGGGATGCCATTGCTTATGATCAGGGCTTCAGAGCATATTCTCATCTTTCATCTTCCTATTCAAATACCACAGTTGGCTAAGGGGATGCCATATGTTTATTTGTATGTGGGTAACCTATAGTAGACCAGATTTGGGGAGATGGGATATTGGTGTCATCACATTGACACCTTGATGGAACTTGTCTAGAGACCCTATAGGGACTGTGCACAGTGGGCTAGAGAGGGTGATCATTTGGCATTTTGTAGATAGTTCTGATATCTTATTGGTTAGGCTATTTATTCATTGCTTATTATTGAGATGTACCTACCCCAATAGGTGTTATGATAGTTTTACTAGCAGTAGGATGTGCTAGTGGGGACAACAAAGTATGAGAGATCATCCTAGGAGACTATATGGGGACCATCTATATCAGTGCCCTTGGTAGAGTAGCAGATTGATGGATTGGTGGCACAACAGTGGGCCTAGAGTGTGGGTCCAGTGGATCCTAGTATGATAGTAGAGTTTGATACATGGTGGCATGCTCACAAGCCACAATCATTGATAGACCTAGATGGGCTAATAGTAATGGACTGAGGATTAGTGATACTATAGGTGTGTTGAGGAGGTCAAGGAGGTAGAGATGGCAGCAGGGGTAGGGGTAGGGATGGAGGCCACAAAGATGAGGGGAGGGGAGGAGGAGATGGTGGAGGTGATGACTAAGGTGATAGAGGAGATGGTGGGGGTGGAGGGAGGAGGAGGAGAGGAGGAGATGGTGGGAGATAGAGCAAGAGGGTATGTCAACATGTTGAGAGGGTGCTCCTTGATGTGATCCCTAAGGTAGAAGAGGAGGAGGAGAGGGATGAGGGATTTATACAAGAGGATTAGTCAAAGGCCAAGGTTAGGTAGGAGGAGGATAGTCTAGAGGTAGAGGTGGATGCCCTAGATGTTAGTAGAGGGGAGGAGATAGTTGGGGTGAGGAGGAGGTTAGAGGCGATGATGAGTAGCTGGACATTGGTGGTGAGGATGATATAGATGAGGAAAAGAGATAGATGTGAGAGCATATGGTGGATGAAGAGGATGATATACCTAGAGGACCACCTTTTCCACGTGATGCTACTATTGATAAGAGATTGGAAGATATGCAGTGGTGACTATACAAGGCCACAATATAGATCAAATCCCTGTGAGTAGAGATAGAGGTCACACAAGTAGAGTGGGATTAGGTTGAGAGCTAATAGAAGGAGGCATAGAGCTAGTGTGTGAACTTCACACAGTTATGCATAGGGCCTACTAGGGATGTAGTCAGGGAGTTATCCAAGGTTAGTGCTAGTTGGGGCTAGTATTAGATGTTGTACGAGAGAGCAATGTCAACTAAGTGGTGGAAGCCTGATTTGTCTAGATCTTAGAGTAGGATAGGGAGTGGTTTAGGGAGTAGCAGTCAGGCACATAGTAGTCGTAGTTAGAGAAATGTGGGTGGTTCTACCTCCTCAGGGCATTCATCAGGTCACCAGTCCCATCATAGTCACAAGCATTCCTTGGGCCATAGATCCAACTATAGTCATGGGTCATCTACTTTAGGGCACAAATCAAAGCACAACCAACCACTAGTGATAGATCCATCAGCTTCACAGACTCTGCTAGCCATGTCCTCCCAGATACCATCAGTTCCTGTTATAGGTCACCAGTCACCCCATTCTTCTCCATGAGGGGATGAGGAGAGCACAACCTAGGGAATTGGCACTATTATCTTGTTGTCATGTTTGAGACATTATGTTAAAAATTTATATTTTGACCATCAAGCTTGTGAGCTCTATTCATGACTCTATCCTATGACATCATTTTTGAGACTATACATGTGATGTAGTTTTGGCATGGAATATATACTTTATGTTATGTGAAGATGCATTATGATTTGATTATGTCTATGATATATGCATTTATGATGATGATTATAATGATGCATGTTATATGTTATTTGATGTATGTAGTTATGATGGTTATTTATGCTTATATGTCATGATGATATTATGTTATGTATGATAGTTAGATGATGTTCTCTATGGATGCATAATTTTTTGATTCTAATGAATGCCATGTTTATGATTATAGATGCATTAATGTATGAATATAATGCGACATGTGATGCCTTATGCTATGACGTGTATAGATGATATATGGACATGTTAAATGCACATATATGTTATGCAAATGTATGCTTAATTAATGTATGCCTTAATGCATGTTTTAATGTGTAATGCAACTAAGTGAATGGATATATGTAAATGTTTGTGATGAACTAATGCAATGTCTATATGATCATGTATGCAATTATATTTTTGTATGTCATAGGATATCATCAAGAGACATAAGAGGAGAAATGAGAAGACAAAAGAAGATGGATGTTAGTGCAGAGAAAAAATCCTTCAACATATTACCAAAGAACCAATAGTTGTTTCTCTTAATCATCATTGGGTAGATTATTGTAATGGCCAACAAACACCATGATATGACATAGATCAATGGTGTGCAAGGTCATACCATCACATGAGACAAGCAGTTGCAAACAACAATGATCATAACTAATACTATGAGTGCAATTTCCTCAACCTTTTTGTCACAACCAATGAAAAAAACAAGAAAGACAAGCCATGAAACATTGTTGTTCCTCTAAATCTTGTTGTGAGGACATCCTTGAGGAACTAGCAACATGATTGTTCAAAAAAGACAATCCAATCATCATGATACATCACTACTCCTCTAAATCTTGTTCCCTGAACATCCTTAAAGAACTAGTAGCATGATGAAAGATCAAAGGAAAAAATGACAAGATAGTGTTTGCCAAGTGTTTTCCAAGTGTGTTTGAATGTCAAGTGTTTTGATGCCAAGATGTTAGGTTTGATGATGTCTCGATGATGAATACCAAGTAATTCCAAATTCAGGAAGGACACATCTTGATGATGTTGATGTTGAGAGGATTGATCCTGAAATGCCAAGAAAATCCCTCAAAGTGCTAGATGATGGTGACAATGCCTAGGAAGGACACATCCTAAGAAATAAGTAAATGAAAATGGCTATTTTTCACAAGGACACATCTAAATAATAACCAAGAATTGACAATTTGATTGGTTTTAACTGAGTTTGACCAAAGTTGACTGAGTTTGACTTGTTTTGATTGGAATGTTGAGTAAACAATTTCCAAAGTTTTTTTAAAGATTTTTTCTATTTTTGAATAATTTGTTTGTTTTGAAGATATTTGATGTGTGTGCCAGTGTAGTGTCATGAACCCTAATGGACTAACCTAGTGTGGCCTTGGGGGCTCATCAATAGATGGCCTTTCCTACGTCATACACTTAGAGACAGGTCATAGTTCAATACAACCAATGATTTTTTCTTGATTGATCAAAGATTGAGTCATAATTTTATTTTGGACAAACCTAGAAGGACTGACCTAATGTCTCATGGGCCCAATGACGAGCCTTGCCTATGTAGAAAATGCATAGAGGCAATGTAGTTCTATTCGATGTTGTGGTTGTGTTGTTGATATGTGGTTTTCATTGATGTCAACACTATTAGAATTGTTGCATTGGAAGTTGTATATGTCGAGGATATTGAAAAAATTGTAATATGAAGTGTTACAAGTTGTCAGTAGTGAAGTGAAGTTCTTTCTATCGATGTGTTCAATACATTGCTGCTTTGAGGTTATGGACTAAAGGGTTTCTTATTGAGTATGTCTAGTTTATCCACATCAAGTTTCAGAGATCCGCATGATGAGTTGATCGAGTTATGGTGATTTTCATTTTGACAATTTTTATGTTGCTTTAGTTAATGTTCTTGAATGAAGATTCTATGATTTCAGTAAGTTCAGTTATTGTGGATGCTTCTCTAGTGTTTCATGATTCTTGTGGATGTTTCTAGTTCATTCTCTATCTTTGTGGCATGTCCACATTGATTGTTGTGCTCATGATCCGATATTTTCTCTTTCATGTTCATGTTTTTCATGTTCTTTGTTGACAAGGTGTTGAAGTGTGTTGTGGATCTTCAAGGAGAAATTAATTGAAGTGTTTTTGTGTTAGAGATGTTATTTTCAGTCTTCACTATCTTATGGAAAACCTTGGTTGATTCGAATGAATAATCTTTTTTTTTTTTGGGCCAACTATTTGTAATTATTTTATTATCTTTTCGTGGCCAACTTATAGTGATGTAATTTCTTGTTGCAGACATATAAGAGCCATTGTTTGAAGAGTGAAAAATGTGTGAATGGAAAGTGTATGAGTCTTATGTGTGAATAAAGTTCAGATCATTCGAAGGTAGTGTAGAGAGTGAAGAAGAGTGAAGAAGTGTTCATGTGCTTAACTAGAACTATAACGCAACATTAGCAAATGCTATTTTCTCAGTTCAAATCTGGATGGTTTTAATTTGAAGCTTTTTGTAAGATAGTGTGTCTTCCTTAGGAAGTGAGCCTTTTTGTATTTGAGCAGTGAGCTCTAGGGAGTGTGACTTATAAGAAGGATAGTCCAAGATTTCATGGAACAAATTATTCTTTGTGGAAAGCTTGAATGGAGTGCCATCTAAGATGCATTGGTGAGCCCTACTGGAGCATTACCAAAAACATATATGTTATTCCATAGAATGGTCCTACTACTTCTGCTGAGATCAAGGATGATGACTATAATATCAGGGCTAAGGAGGTGTTTTTGAGTGCTTTGATTGATATTGAGATGACAACTGTGATGGATCTAAAGACTTCTTATGAGATCTGGAAGAAGTTGGAGACCTAGTATGAAGGTGATGCAAATGTGAAGATTACTAAGCTACAAAGTCTAAAAGGAAAAGTTGAAAAGTTGAAAATGGGTGATGATGAAAATGTTACTACTTTCATGCAAAGATTAAATGAACTTGTGTGTGGTATCAAATGTGCTAGTGGATAGATAGATGAATCAAAGATTGTTGCTAAAGTGCTTAGATCTTTGCCTGATTCTTACAAAGTCAAGGCTAGTGCTATTGAAGAAATCTGAAATATGACAAATGTTACCAGAGATATCTTGATTGGTAAGCTTACTAATTTTGAGTTGAGTGAATTTGGTGAGGCCATTCCCAAGGTTGAATTTACATTTAAGGCTACTACTTTTGGAAGAGATAGATAAAGATATGATTTGGGTGAAAGTTCATCAAGAAAGACATTCAAGTATGAGGATGAAATGAAACAATTGGATGAAGAAGAAAGAGAGCTTGAAGAACTTGAAGCATTGATTGTGAAAAGACAAGCCAGAGGACAAGGTAAGTATAAGGGAAATTTTCCTATTAAATGTTTCTCTTGTAATAATATTGGTTATTTTGCATCAAGGTGTCCTAAGAGAGTTTCCAAGAAACAATTTAACAAGCCTAAATTCCAAAAGAAGTGTTACTATGTTGATGATGAAGGTGTAACAGATGATGAATCTAATAGATGAAACACAAGTGAAGATGAATTTATGGTTATTGCTATTAAGGAAAATAATCATGTGTCTATTGAATCTACTAGTTGTACAAATGTGGAGAAATCCCTAGTTGCTCGAGTTGAAGAGGAAGATGAATGGGTAATTAATAGTGGTTTTTCTCATCATATGACAGGAGATAAAAGCAAGTTTGTGAATTTGGAGAAGTATGATGGTGGTGTTGTGATATTTGGTGATAACACAACTAGTGTGATTTGTGGAAGAGGATACATTTCTATTGATGGTAAGAATAACATTGATGATGTGTTGTGTGTTGAAGGTTTGAAGCATAATATTTTAAATGTTGGTCAAATGGTTGATAAGGGATACAATATTTAGTCATGGATGGTAAGTGAAAAATATTGGGAAATTATGGAAATGTGATTGCATTAGGTACACAAAAAAAAGGTATTATCTTTCATCTAAATGCTTCTAGTAAAATTTGTTTGATTGATCAAGTTGGTGAGTTGGTTATGGCATAGGAGAATGTGTCATGTTAACTTTGATAATATTGTCAAGATAAGTTCCACTAAAGTTGTGAGAGATCTTCCTAAGATGATGAAACCTACTAATGCCATATGCAAATAATCTTAGTTAGGAAAGCAAACAAAAATTTCATTTCGAAGTAAACAACAAAACTCAAATGGATTGTTGGAACTTGCGCATATTGATTTATGTGGTCCTGCTAGAACTAGAAGTTTACAAGGTTACAAATACTTCATTTTACTTATTGATGATTATTCAAGGATGATGTGGGCTACTTTCTTCAAGGAGAAATATGAAGAACTAGAAAAGTTCAAGATCTTTAAGGCTATGGTTGAGATAGAGAGTAGTTTGAAGATTAAGTGTCTAAGATTAGATAGATGTGGAGAATTCACTTCCGGTGAGTTTAATTATTTTTGTGAAGAGCATGGAATAAAGAGACAGTTATCTGGACTATGGACCCCTCAACAGAATGGAGTTGTGGAAAGGAAGAACATTACAGTTCTAGATGTGGCTAGAACCATGATGTTGGAAGGAAATGTGCCTCATATCTACTGGGGAGAAGTTGTGAGTACTGCTATGTACACACTTAATCGGGTACAAATCAAAGGCTATATTGGTAAGACTCCTTTCGA
The DNA here is from genome assembly GCA_007258455.2 of Sequoia sempervirens. NCBI lineage: Eukaryota > Viridiplantae > Streptophyta > Pinopsida > Cupressales > Cupressaceae > Sequoia > Sequoia sempervirens. The sequence continues at coordinate 227,185,221 of VDFB02379711.1, forward strand.
ACTATGGATTTGTCAAAATCCTACGGTTAGATATTTCAAGATCTTTGTAAGCAAGTGTTATATCAAAAGAGATGAAGATATAGGAAAGTTTGATGCTAGGAGTAATGAAGCAATCTTTCTGGGTTACACTACTAAAACTAAATCCTACCAGTGTTACAATAAAAGATTGAAGAAAATGGTTGAAACTGAAAATGTTAAGGTTGATGAAGACATAGCTACACTCTCTAGAACCTGTGGATATGATTCTGATGATCAGAATGATAGTACAAGCAAAGGAAAGCAAGGTTGAGACTACAAGTCAAGTTCAAATCATTTCGATGAATCAAGAAAATCAAGAAGGAGAAACTAATAGAAGAATAGAAGAGAGATCAGAAGAGCTTGTAGTTGAAGAACATTCTAAGAAGACTTCGAGGTATGTGAGATTGAATCATTTAAAGAATTAGATCATAGGTGATAAGAAAAAAGGTTTCCAAACTAGGAGAAAAAATGTGGAAGAGTATTCTTTGATTTCAAAAATTGAGCCTAACAATGTGAATGAAGCATGTAAAGATGAGCATTGGGTTGAAGCAATGAAAGAGGAACTATACCGAATTGAGAAGAATGATACACAAATTCTTGTTCCCAAACCTAAGGATAAGAATGCAATTGGAACTAAATGGGTCTTTAGAAACAAACTGAATGAACAAGGTGAAGTGGTTAGAAACAAAGTAACATTGGATTGTAAGGGATATTCTCAAATGGAAGGTATTGATTTTGAAGAAACCTTTGCCCCTATTGCTAGAATTGAAGTTGTGAGATTGTTTCTTTCTTATGTTGCTTATAAAGACTAAAAGGTTTATCAAATGGATGCCAAGTCAAAGTTTCTAAATGGCGAATTGGAAGATGAGGTATATGTTGAGCAACTTGATGGATTCTACTTGACTGATCAAGAAGATTTGGTGTGTCGATTAAAGAAAGCATTGTATTATCTTAAGTAAGCCCCTAGAGCATGGTATGCCAGATTGGATAAGTACTTGGTTAAACTTGGATTTAACAAAGGTACTACTAATAGTAATCTATATTTCAAGAATGATGATAAAGATTTGATTGTGGAATCTTTTGTTGATGATATCATATTTGGAGGATTTGATAGCTTGTGCATGAAGTTTACTAATGATATGTAGAATTGATTTGAAATTTCAATGAGTGGGGAGATGAAATTCTTCTTGGGATTTCAAATTAATTAGTTAGATAAAAGAATTTTTATATCTTCATCCAAGTATGTGAAGGAATTGTTGAAGAAATTTGGTATGGAAGACTCAAAGCCTATTGGTACACCCATGGTGACTGGATGCAAGTTGACAATTGATGATGATTCTCCAAAGAAAAATCAGAAAAGGTATAGATCAATGATTGGTGGATTGCTTTATTTGACTCAAAATAGGCCTGATATCATAAATGTTATATGTATTGTTGCTAGATTTCAAGCTGATCCTAAAGAATTTGATGTGACCATTGTGAAGAGAATTTTCAAATACTTGAAAGGGACAGTTGATTTTGGTCTATGGTATCCTAAAGATGATGATCCTACTTTGAGTGCCTTTACTGATGTTGATTGGGTAGGAGTTGTGAATGATAGGAAAAGTACTAGTGGTGGAGCATTTTTATTGGGAAAGAAGTTGATTTCATGGTTAAGTAAGAAGCAAAATGTTATTTCTTTATCTATTGTAGAGGTAGAATACATTGTTGTTACTAATAACTGTACTCAAGTACTATGGATGAATTAGATGTTGAAGGATATCATAGTTGTGTATGCTAAGCCTATTGTTATATTTTATGATAACTCAAGTGCTATTAACATTTCTAAGAATCTAGTGCTACATTCAAAGATGAAGCATATATCTATCAAATTTTACTTTTTGAGAGAGAAGGTAAGTGAAAAGGAAGTCATATTGGAGTATGTGCCTACTAAGGAGTAGATTGTATATATATTTACAAAGTCATTGCCTAAGGATAATTTTGAGTATCTCAGAGGGAAGTTAGGGGTGATTACCCCTCCTAATCAAAACTAAGGATGCATTGTTTTACATCAATCCATGCATTTCATGATCATATTTTGATTCAGATTGATGTTACGGTGCTTGCTACTCAGGGGGAGTAGTTCAATGTTCATATGTTAAAAAGTTCATATATGTGGTTCAGAGCTTGTATTGATGAGATATTTGTCATTGATTTCAAAGGTGGAGAAGAGTAATGTGAAAAAAAAACTACTGATTATTTGGGGAGAAGAGCCTTGTGGGGAGAAGATCATGTGAGGAAAAAAAATTGAAAACTTAAAGGAAGAGTAAGCATAGTTGTGTTGATGGTATTTTTCACATCACGTGTTGCCATCAATTCAAAAGGGGGAGAATGATATATGTTGTGGTTGTGTTGCTGATATGTGGTTATCATTGATGTCAACACTATTAGCATTGTCACATTAGAAGCTATATATGTTGAGGATATTGAGAAAATTGTAATATGAAGTGCTACAAGTTGTCAGTACTAAAGAGAAATTCCTTATGTTAGTGTGTTTAATACATTGCATCTCTGAGGTTGTGGACTAAAGGGTTTCTTGTTGAGTATGTCTAGTTTATCCACATTGAGTTTCAGAGATCCACATGAAGAGTTGATTGAGTTATGGTGATTTTCATTCTGACAGTTTTTCTATTGCTTTAGTTAGTGTTCCTAATTGAAGATTCTATGATTTTAGTAAATTCAATTGCTGTGGATTCTTCTCTGGTGTTTCATGATGCTTGTGGATGTTTCTAGTTCATTCTCTATCTTTGTGGCATGTCAAAATTGATCATTTTTCTTGTGATTTGAGATTTTCTCGTGTGTTCATGTTTTTCATGTTCTTGGCTGACAAGGTGTTGAAGCATGTTGTGGATCTTCGAGGAGAAATTAATTGAAGTGTTTTTGTGTTGGAGATGTTTTCGGTCTTCACTATGTTATGCCCGACTTTGGTTGATTTGCATGAATAATCTTTATTTGTTTTGGGATGACTATTTGTAATTATTTTATTATCTTTTTGTGGTTGACTTATAGAGATGTAATTTCTTGTTGTGGATATATAAGAGAAATTTTTTGAAGAGTGAAAAGTGTGAGAATGCAAAGTGTATGAGTCCTATGTGTGAATAAAGTTTAGATCATTCGAAGGTAGAGCAGAGAGTGAAGAAGATTGAAGATGAGTGAAGAAGTGTTCATGTGCTTAACTAGAACTGTAACCAGGCATTAGCAGATGCTATTTTCTTAGTTCAAATCTAAATGGTTTTAATTTGAATCTTTCTACAAGATAATGTGTCTTCTTGGGTAGTGAGGCTTATTGTATTTGAGCAATGAGCTCTAGGTAGTGTGCTTGAATGCATGTGCATTCCCCATTCATATTTTCTTATACTTCTAATAGGGTATAATCTTGTGGATTGACCTCCACCGTGGTTTTTCCCCTAATAGGCTTTCCATGTAAAAATCTTGGTGTTATGTGTGCTTTTGATGTGTTGTGCATTTATGCTTTCATGATTAATGATCAAATTTTAAATTAAGGTTAATAAGTTGAATAAGTTTATGATTCAGTGACAACTGATTCACCCCCCTCTCAGTTGTCTGCCCTTGAGTTGCCAACAAGTTCGACAATGACATGGACTGACTGGCATAACTAACTTGACAAGTTATGATTATGTTTTGGGATTTTTGAGTGTTATTTGGATGTTTTTGTGTTTTTTCCATTTTTATTTTTTTTTGTATTTCTTCTAGACATTTTTTTAATTTTTAGGTCTTTTTTTAGGAAATTTTATGATTTTTTTATCTTTTTGGGACATTTTATGAGGTGTTTGTCTTTTTTTTTAAGGACATTTTATGATTTTTTTGTCTTTTTTCAGGAGATTTTATGTTTTGTTTGTTTTTTTCTTAGGACATTTTATGATTTTTTTGTATTTTTTCAAGACATTTTTATTGATAGGACCATGTGTGATACCCACTACAGTTAGGTGAGAAAGGATTTCCCCTAGTCAGGACTAGGACTAGCTAGGTTTGAAGGATGTGAAAAGGACATGCTTGGGACGACAAAAAGATGGTATGGAAGACCTGATGTCAACCATTGTCAGCCATGGAAAGAAACAGAAAGGTTTTGTGATAGGATATCATGATGGTGTCAGAAAAATGGGTGTTTATTGTGGACTAAGGAAGATAGAGTGAAAGTAGATAGCAAAGCAAAGACTAACTACACATGGAACCTATTTTCTAGGGTTTCACCATGGTACTTATCAAATGCGCCTATTTCCTAGGTTTTCACTATTGGAAGAATTATTTATCTTTACTATTTTTGTCATTTTTTTTCATTTTTTTATTATTGGTGTCACCAAGACACCTGTTTGCTAGGTTTTCATTAGGGTGACAATGTTTTTATATTTTTCAATTTTTTTGTTGTATTTTTATAGTTTTCAGTTAGGCTTTCTGACTCTATGTGTAGAATTTTTTGAAGATACAAACTATTGATAGGTTATGTCAATTGTTCACTGTCTAGAGTAGCTAGCTAATAAGCTCTAGAATCAAATTAGGTCATGATGATGTAAGGACCCAGCCAACTGGGTTTAAAATTTCCTAGTTTCTCTTTGTCAAAATAATTCTTAGGATTTTTCATTAGAACCAAGTCACCAATGTCAAACTTTCAAGCCATAACTCTCTTGTTATAACTATAGCAGAGGCGATTTTGATATGCCTATAAATGATTTAAGGAATATTGTCTTCGTTCCTCTAACATTTCCAATTCATGCACTTGTGACTATCTATAATCTTCATCATCAATCAAGCCCTTCATGGAGACTCTTAAAGATGTAATTTCAACCTCAATAGGAAAGATGGATTTAGCTCCAAAGACTAGGGAAAATGGGGCATCCCCTATAGGCATACGAATGCTAGTGCGGTAAACCCACAGAGTAGGGTTAAGTTGTATGTGCTAGCCACGACCGACATCATTGAATTTCTTAAGAATTTTGATAATTTTCTTACTAGATGCCTCAACTTGACTGTTTCCTTGTGGTTAGTATGGCATGGAGAAATGGTGTTGGATGTGGAAACATTCTTAAAGCTCATTGATGTCTTGATTTTTGAAGGGATGACCATTGTCTATGATGATGAATTGTGTGACACCATACCAATATATGATGTAGTTGAGGATTAATTTGGAAATCTGCTTGTCAGTTATGTATGTGAGGGGGATGGCTTCAATCCACTTAGTGAAGTACTCAGTGGCAGAGATAATGAATTTATGGCCATTGGAAGAGGTACGATGGATTTTAACCATGAGGTCGAGTCCCCATTGTGTGAAGGGCCACAAAGAAGTAATCTGCCAATGTTCCTGTGCTGGTGCATGAATCAAATCACTATGTATTTGACATGGTGACATGTTCTGACAAAATCAAGTGCATCTTTTTCCATTGTTGATATCAAATTCCAAATATCATTTTCATTAAAAAGTAACATTATTGCCATCCATAACGCCCTTTACCATGATACCACTAAGATTTTGGCCACCCCTCATAACCCACACATCATACCTCTCTACTACAATTCATTACCAAGTAGCTCATGGTATGACAATGAAAGCAACCACTAATATACACTGTAACCTTCACCCTTTACCCCTATACCTCGAGGGGTCAAGACATAGCCTATGGTAGGGTGATATATTCAAGAGATGTACTAAGGAGACACAATGGCACCATAGGACAACCAAAGGTGATACACGATAGAGAGCTACATTGAAGAATGATACTGAAGACATACCATAGTACCACATGGGAGTGAAAGGTAACATGAGGTAGTGCGGTAAATTAGTCATTGGATCATTTAAAGCACACCAATCACATCAATCAACATAAAAATATAAAATTGAGCTTGATACAAAGATTTGAATTGTGCAAATTTATGAGTCGGGAGTAAATGCATCTTGGTGTTAAAATACACAAAATAATTTGAAATTTTCTATTCATAACAGCTGAAACCAAGTTGCGGATGAGCTCAACTCTCTATGAATTTAATAAAATGGCATCAAAGAAGGCTGAAGTAGGAGATAAAAGGGATGAAGCCAAAACTAGTAAACCCTCCTTGGAGTCCCCATTACTTTCCTTGCGACCTGGTTTAGTAGACAAGGGACCTAAAAAGTTTTTTAGAGATTTAGCTTAAGGATGTAGAGACTCCATTATTCCTTAGTTGGGTTGGAGCCTTCATTGGTACTTCTATCAAAATAGGAATGACAAGGTCCTTGCATCAAACCCATGGACCCTTGATTTGGACAAACTATTTGTTCCCAATTTTTTCATTCATATTGAGCTAATTAGAGCTCTTTCCCACAACTACCATGCCCCAACCAAAACTATTAGGCTTCCAAATGGTAGGCACTTAGTTGATGTAACAAGAGATCCTATTATCAAGTGTTTAAACCTAAATAAACAAGTTGTAACATAGGTAAATCTAGTAAAACTGGATCAAGAGTATAAGAGGTTGAGAAGGATATACCGAAGTGATGAGCTCCCCCTACATATGAAAAGGGGTGATAATAATAGAATAATCCCTATCCCTTCCTCTAAAATGGAGCCTTTCCAAGTTTCAGAATTTCAGGTTTATTTCAAAAATACTTATCATGCATTATGTGAAGTATTGGGGATAGATGAAGAGGAACATATGTTAGTGGGATTGATGAGAATGGCCATGATAATTCAGTAGTCTTAGTCAAATTTAGAGTTTTTTTTCATCTTTAATTGATGAAAAAAAACATGAGGGTTTGATGGAAGTTAAAGAGGCTAAGGCCCCCATTTCCTTTAGGAAATATTCTTTGTTGTGTCATTTAATCTTGTACTAGAATGAAGTGAAGTGGACTAAAAGAATGAAGTTGTGTACATAAGAAAATGGAGTAAGAATCCCTATGCAAAACTAGTGTTACATCTGGGATAGAAGATGTACAGAATGTGATTTTTTTGTGTTCTGAGATGACTTTGTTGTTAGAATGATAGAATCCCTTGGTTACCAAACACCAAGGTTACCTAAATCATTGATGAATGTAATAAGGCCTGTACAGTATAAGCTAGACCAAGGCTACACCCATAATTATGTTGATTGGTTCTTTATGCAAGAACACACTATTATTAGAATATACAGATGCAATCAAGCACCACATATATTGCCCAAGATTGTATTGTTAGGGGTATGTTTTCTAGAATTCATGTGGAAGATGCTTTGGATGGAACATGATTTGATGAGGAATAAGAGGAAAGGAACAGTTTTTCTTGATTTGACAGTATTTACAAAATTGGTTGTTGGATCTGATATGTTGGAAGAATTACAGAGGTTTAGGAGGGTTAATTATGCCCTTAAATATAGAAATGAGAGAGTGTGTGACCCAAAGGGTCATATCAATATGATCAAAAGAACCTTGTTGAAAAAGAGGGCCATATCACATGAATTTGACCCTAAGGAGGATGTTATATGAAATCCGGTGTACCTTGTTGATGTACTGTAAGCTAGAAAAAGGTGGATAATAATGATAAAGTGGGAAAATTAGAAGAAGGAGAAGGATAGAAGTTTCAAAAGGTTTTTTGCTGATGAACCTAATCTCTTGAGAAGGATGCTGATGATTCTTGATAAATTTGATGAATTGTACAAAATGGCCCAAGATGAGAGGATGATTCCACTGCCCAAACCTCACCAACCATCACATGAAGCATCCACATTGCAGAAACCACCCCCATCACCTACACACCCATCTCCTTCATCTCTTACTCATGAGCCACAAGCTAAAAAGTAGAAGATTGATCCATTGGTTTAATATGACTCAAGTGATGAAGAAGAAGAAGAAGTAGCCATAGCTTTGACTAAAATGAAGGAGTTAGCATAACAACAAAGAAGTCAAGAGCCTCATGATCCTAAGATCAAGCTTTTAGAGGAGGGATTTGATGAAATTCAAGATGATGAGAGGGTAGTGGCCTCCCTAAGGTTTATGGAAGATGGTGGTTTTATCCATACCAATGAATTTAAGGACTTTTGGATTAAAATGAAGATGAAACAATATGATGAAATATTGAAAATCCATCTTATAAGAGCTGATGAATCAAAGCAGGCTGAGATCTAGACTAAAAAAATTGTAGAGTTAAATGTTGATAGCATTAATTTCACCCCTAGGAGGTGAGAGAAATTGTATTAAAAAGTGATATCCTGATTATACTAGGGATGTAGCTATCTAAAGTGTTTCTTCTAGATCAGATTAGAGCATAGGATGACTCTGTGCTGGTGAAAAATTTTGATTAGAAGAGGGTGTCTTAGGAAAAGGGTATAATCCTACTACCCAAACTCTTTCTCTATGGAAAAAATAGAAAAATACAAGGAAACCTTGACTCTTGGATGTAGTAAAAGAATTGAGGGGGTTAGATATGGTAAGAATAATGAAAGAAATAACTTCAGAAAAAGTTACAACTATGACTATGCATTCTACAATGTTCACTAAGGAGGTGGTAGAAAATATGGAAAAGAAGATTAATGAAAATGAGAAGAGATTAAAATTATAAAATGATGATGTGAACAAATTGTTTATTGAAAATGTGAAGCTAAAACAATAGTTGTAGTAGTCCACCATAGTGAGAGGCGATGAATTATTTTTTTATCACCCACCTGTCCAAGCAGAGGATCCAAAGATACAACAATTGGAAGATGAAATTGATAAACTAAAGAAACATAACATGGAGGATTTCAAGCATCATATCACAGAGACTCTAAGGAAGATATTAGAGCATAGAGTCAAGATATTGAAGGAGAAGATAAATGGATTACATGAAAGATTTAGCAATATGACTAAATCTTTGAAGCAGATAAAATCTAACTCCCCTATGCTTGAAAAGATCCAAAAGAGATGGCAACCATCCTATCACATACTGAATACTCTATGAAAATATACACATAGGGATCTAGATGCCCCATCAAGGCTTAAACTCACATATGAAATGGTAAAAGGTATAATTGATGAGTATAATTATTTGGTAGATATAAGGAAGAAAGTGGAGAGTAGGATGAGTACATTTTACTCCATTAAATACATCTTCATCCCATCAATATTAAAAGATTACAATTAGATAAAAGGTATGGATTAATGGAAATAATAATTTGATCAAATGATTCCTAAATTCTTGACACATATACAAGATGATGGGGAGATCAATATTGAAAAATTCCATACTTTATTTGATGGGATCGTCATGTTGGATAGTAGATACACAAGGTTCATTGTGGATGTCAGAAACCTCCTGGATAATAAATTGAAAAGTCACCTTTCAAATTTTGTAGCTGCACAAAAATTCAAATGGTCGAGCAATCTAACAATTAATAATTGGCAGTAAAAATATTTGGGTTCTAATGAAGATTCATTATGTGCATCACTAAGAGGAAATATTATAGAGTAAAATATTTGAATAGGTCTTAGGTTACCATGGGCTTTTACTTAGAGATTAACGGATTGGTGCACATGTTTATGATTAAGATCCTTTAGTTATGTTTTATTTTATAATTACATTTTATTATCAAAAGACATGTCCTTTGGTCTGAAGCTTTTTGCCTCTTGTATAAATAAGAGATACCAAGACCAAAAGAGATCATTAGATTAGAGATAGGAGAAAGGACTAGGAGAAAAGGGATATGTACAATGCTTACATTTCAAAAGACCATGATTCATATATAAAATTTTGAAGAAGTCAATGAAAGATATCTAATTTTTTGGTGTAATCTTGGTATCAACTATTTGTTGGAATTATTCAATTATCTGGTTGTCTCCATTTTAATGCTTCTTCATTATTTAAGTTGATATATCAACTATATACTCAATTTATCAATGCACATTTGTTGTACTTGTGTGATGTGATTAATTGGTTTCCCCAAAGGAATTAAAATCCTTCTAGTCAATCATAGTAATCTAGGAGTGTTATTTGGATCAATAAGGAGAACCATATAATTAGGATTGTCAATTTGTCTCCAATTTGGTGTTCTTGCATAATTTATTCAATTGGTTATTTCAAGTAAAGATTAAATCTTTTTGATAAATTACAAGTAACCAGGTTGTGTTAGTTGAATCCATAAGTAGAGTTTTTCAATCATTTTCCTGAATGATTATACAAGTTATAAACCAATATTAGTGTGTCAAACAGTTTGATTTATTTCTAGTATAGGTCATATATTCTAGATCTTCATTTGACTTCATCTACCCAACAAGGCACTAGTCTCACCCAATCCATTATTTAGTTTTATCATACTTTATTCAAACCCCACACCTGTTAAATGAACATATTAAAATTCACCTTGATATTGCTTATACAATTTATATCATATTAGGATTACATCTCTCTAGTCCCAATTTCCTATGTGGATAGATTGCTTGAGGAAGAAACATAGAGCTTAAGTCTACTTCATTCACATAGGTACACTCACCTAGGTCTGACAGAGATTGAATAGAAGAAGGTTTAAGTGAAGCATTTTTCCTTGTTCATTAGCCTAAAACATATCAAGAGCTTGGCAACCTCTTGTAGTTTTTAACCAAAAATTTTCAAAACTAACAAATTGGAAACTCTACTAGGGAACCAAATCTGAATTCAAGCCTTCATCATAGTGAAAACCTTGCATAAGACTCCACTGGGAACAAGCAATTATAAAATTTTCTCACTTCTCTAAAAGTGATTGGTAACTCTAAAAGAATAAGTGCATTGAGACTAATAAAATAAAGTACACATCATAAAGAACAAGCCCTAGAGTTCAAGCCTTCACAATAGTTCACAACATCTATGGTAGAAGTTCCCTATATAAGGATGGTCCTAATGACGATAGTAAATGGACACACAAGAATGATAAAGGTAAGAAGGTGTCTGATGAAATGTGCATGAAAAATAAGGATAAAACATCATAACCACACTTTGAGACATATAATCACTATGACACATTGACAAATGAAAATAGCTCAGCTAGAGAACCTCACACTCCTGAAGAGAAAATAAATCCTTTCTATCAAGTAGATCCTCAGAAAGAGGAAGAATTTAAGGCTAGACTTGAGGCTAAAAGAATTTGGAGAAAACATGAATATGATCATGGAATGGAAGGGAATCAAAATGAGCATGTTGATAATGTAGCCCCTAAGGAAAATTATGAATTTATGACTCAGGAAGAATTAAATGCACAGTTGGAATATGAAAGACAAGAAATGGAAAGAAAGTAGAATATGAATAGAGGCCCCAAGTGATAAAATAACTCTAGGATTTGAAGTTGCAAAGAGCCCAATTTGATGCTTAGATAGCTAACCTCCCTAAATATATCCCACCTCACAGGAAATGGAATAATAATGTAGGACCTTCAAATCCACCAAAATCACCACAAATGCCATCTAGGATTCAATAAAAATCATAAAATGCTCCACCTAGAAATCCATCACAACACCCAAAATGATTAGCCACCCCCTAGCCAACAATATATGTCACCACCCCACATACAATACAATAATCCATTATATCAATCAACATCCTCGAAACCCACCTCCTCAACACTACACAACTATGATAATACAATTTGACTTAGCAAGATTCCAAATATATCCTTACCCTATGGATAGTAGTTGGAGAGGTCTTGTCCAAAAATCTACAGGAAGTAATGCAGTCATAGTTGAGAAACACTTAAGGAATTTTAATGCTTTTATTCAAGATTTGGATATGTAATATGATGTACAAATGAGGCTATTTATGATGTCATTAACTAGAGAAGCTAGAGAATGGTTTAATAGTTTACCAATAGCTTCTATTGCTTCCATTCAATATTTTTATGATCAACTCCTTGAACAATATGGGAATCATTCTACACTAGAGTTTTCCTTGCATGAATTGATAAGTATCTAGAAACATTAGAATGAGTCAGTTTATGACTTCAACAAAAGGTTCTCCAAATTGCATAGTAAGATACCACTTGGTTCCAAATTGGTAGACCCTGTAGCATTAAGTATTTACCTAAAAGAATTTGATCCAAAGACAGGATATGAGCTTAGAAATAGGTGCCCTAGAAATCTAGCTAAAGCACAAAAAATAGCATTGACTATTGAAAACAATAGAAAGTCTGTGGGGATGACTAGTAAAAGAGATAGTCTCAGGGTTCCCCAAAATTTTAACAATCCTCACAATAGATAAGAAAACACATGTAGGAATGAAAGACCAAAGTTGCATGATATTCCATATAACACAAATTGGAAGGATGGAAGTCCCATAATTGACAAGCCTCAAAATAAGGAAGCTCCTGGCCCTTTAAAGAAGAGAGGAGCATACATGGTTAACAATAATCCTTGGTGTCAAATTTGCAAGTTGCCACATTCCCCTGATCACTGTATTGTTTCTCAATCAATACAAGAAGAGGAGATACTAGTAGACAATGATGAAGAGGATCATACAAACTATTTAACTTCCCACACTGTCCATCCTATTGAGCAGGGATATTCATTTTAAGAAGAAGAAGGCTATGAGTATGTTGTTGATAACCAAAGATATAATGTTCATATGGCAGAACAACTGTTTTATGAATATGAAGAAAGAAATGATGAGAAATATTCTTCTTATTCACCATCTTAGTAAAGTAAACCCAATGTAAGGACCAAATGAGGAAGAGATTAAGAAATTAACCATTGTTTTGGTGGAACATGAAAAAAGAAAATATTGATTAAGAAGCAAAATAGCAAATGAAGATTAAGGTGTTCCAAGAGGAATATTTGTGAAAGATAAAACATAGGGAGCAACGGAAAAGGAAAAAGGTAAGCATCTTGATAAGAATGAAAAAAAGCATGTTCATAAGGAAGAAAACAAAGAATTGCATAAAGACAAGCAAAGTTTTGATCAAACAAGCAAAAAATAAAAAGAGGAGAGTAAAGGAGATTCACTTGAGCAAAAGAAGATGATCAAAACAGAAAGTGCCTCTTTTGATTTCACACAAGATTTATCCCAAGTAAAGATGTCTATGCCATTACTTGAAATGATGAAAATAAAAGAATATAGGGATAGTGCTATCCAACTAAAATCTAATGGGAATAGTAAAGGCACAAAAACTAAGAGCAAAGAAACCACTAACAATAAGCAGGGAGAGGTAAAAGTTCCTAAAGTTTGTCTTGGTGATGCTATAGTGAATCCTTTGCAAATTGATCCATTTTTTACGACATTGCTCATAAATAATAAGTTAGTAAGGAATTGTATGATAGATTTAGGTGCTAATATCAACATTATGCCAGTTGGGGTCATGAAACAACTTAGAATGTGGGTAGAAACTACTTGTGGAAAATTTTATGCTATGGATAGTATGTTAGAAACCAAGATTTGATTGCAAACCAGAAAAATCATCTTCCATAGAAGAGAAAAATGAAAAAGCAGAGATTTGAAAAAGATGTGCAAATTGATATATTCGAAGTACAAAATATTACAAGAGATAATTTGATTTATAAAAGAAAAGATGCATAAACCTAATCTTATCTTGAGCAACAAGATAGCTCAATAAGATAAGGATAAAACCTATAACTTAGGAATTAAATATGCCTAAGTAAACTTATGCAAAGTGTAATTAAATATCAATTAAACCAACATCCCCCCATAAGTGCAACTTAGGGAGAAGCAAATTATTATGCAAATATGAGTCTTGGAAATAAGGCTTGATCAGGTAGTCATTTACAAATGCAAAGAGAGAGAAAACCTAGTGGGAAACCCCCCAATGAGATGAACTACTGGAAAGAATCACTGGAAGAACTCTAAATAAGCAACACTGGAACCCCAAATCCAAAAAGCAAGGAAAGATACTTCTATTTGCAAAATACCATATCAGAATCAAAAGTACAACAACATACCCGATGCCAAGGAATAGTGGAAACTCACATACTGGATCAACCCTGGAATCTATAAGTAATAGTAGATGAAAGGATGAAAGGACCCATAATGATGAAAAATCTGGAAATTGTGTCTCTCGAAGCCAATGCCAAACTGAAACTAAAACTGTCCATAAAATGAGTACCATCAAGATTCTAGAACATTAACCATAAAAACATGGCCCTAAAATGAGAAGGATTTGAACCAATGTGGATCAAGAACTATAAAATCCCAATGTGAAGTGTGAACTGATGCAAACCAAAGATGTGTCCAGCTAAGCAAGAAAGAAGCTAAGAGGAGACAAAAGGAAACTAGAAAAACTCATGCAAGTTGTCACCAATATGAAAGATGGATGCAAGAATCCCCATTAATGGAAATTAATATCAGTTCATTATTCCAATACCCAATGATTGCAGAAGGAGAGAATGCAAAACTACAAAAACATAAGTGAAAATGAAAACCTAGTGCACGAAAAAAATGAATGCATGCATAAAATAAGGTACACATATTCTATAAATGACCTCAGATTTTCATAGAGGCTGAAACCAACTTTCTAGCACTATGAAAATCGCAAAAAATAGATAAGCAAGTCAAAAGATATGCTTCCCGGAGTGAAATGGAAAACATTTGACTTCTGAGGCAAAAAAAAGATATCTAAAAGGAAAAACCAGAAAATCACACCTACACCATTACATAGAGTGTTGAAACAACTTTCTGATGATATCTCATTTGCAAAAAAGGGAAGTTGTATGCCCAAGTTACGCCCGTTTCTATGAAAGTTGTCCAAAAATGTTCGATTTGGCCAGGTGTAGTTCTTAGGGGCTAAAAAATTAAAGCCCTTGGTCACATGCAAGACCAAGAGCTGGCACAAAGGGACCTAGACCAAAGCCTGTGGTGGCCCATGTGACTCCACAGAAGGCTGGAAAAGTGGATGGGGCTTATCTCAAAGCTCTCGATTCTCCAAACAACCAGGGCTGGAGTAGGGAGCCTATTGGGGCTTAAGGGGCCAGTGGAGTGGATCTCGGTGGAGCTCGTGGTCACAAATATGACCATTGTGGATCCCGCAGGGGCTAAATGTAGTGAGCGAAGCTTGAGTAGTGACCTCCAGCAATGGTGGGTGAGAGGCGGTGGCACAACAGAGAGTGGAGGTGGCCACTGGGTGGCTGGTGGCCGCTCGGTGGCAAGAGGGCAGTGCACAAATTTTACATGGGTAGCACAATATTTCCACTGTATTTTTTATTTTTTAAATTTTTGTGCCTCGTAGAGTGTGCCTAGGGGCTGTACAATCCTCGGGTAAATTTTTTTCCTCTTTGGATGACTTTGTCCAAATCGAACAAATTTTATATCAAAATAGGGGTTTTTGGGTGCTACGAATCCAACGGAGAGGCCCATTTGGGCCCAAAGTTCTCCGAAATTTAGGCGACCCCTAGATTTATCAAAAAATTCACTAAGCTTGAAACCCTCGCAGATCTAGAAAACAGTGACAAAAATTAATGAAATAAAAGCCATTTCTGACTTTTTCCAGTGCTTTGAATCTAATGGAAAACCCTGATATGATCCAAGAAAATGCATAAATATTCTCAAGGAATGAAACCCTCAAGGGACCTTAAATGAGCTGTGCACTATATTCCTCCAAAAAAGATGAGAAGGGGCTACAAATCGAGGCTCTAATACCATGTTAGAAACCAAGATCTAATTGCAAACTAGAACAATCACCTTGCATAGAAGAGAAAATTGAAAAAGCAAAGATTTGCAAAAGATGTGCAAATTGATATAGTCAAAGTACAAAATATTACAAGATAATGATTTGCTTAATAAAATGAAAGATTCATAAACCTAATCTTAGCTTGAGCAACAAGATAGCTCAATAAGATAAGGATAAAACCTATAACTTAGGAATTAAAAATGCCTATGTAAAATTATGCAAAGTGTAATTAAATATTAATTACACCAACATAGTAGACATGTTCCAATGGTAGGAATTATGAAATATGTAGAGGTGAAGCTGGCTACTTATCCACAAGTAACTTATAATATATACATAACTATGATTGATACACCTCCCCATTTTGGAATGCTCTTTTCAAGGTAATGGACTACAATAGTTATAGGAAATGTACAATTTTACTTATCATATGCCACAATACCCATAAATGGTGAAGAGGTCAAGTTATATAGAGAGCCAAGGATGAATCAAATTGTGTATTATGTTGCTCAAGAATAGCTAAATTATTTTTACAATGTTGATTTAGGGAGTTTTAGGATAGAGCCTTCCCAACCTGAATTAGTGAATATTGATCCAATTGATAAGCATGTTTCTAAGGATCAACACAGTGTATGGAAAATGTATTTTGATAGAGCATGTAGTTAGGAAGGTAATGGAGCCAGAGTAGTTTTTATTTCACCTAAAGGTATCACATTCAAATATTCATTCTTGTTGACCTTTGAGTGTAAAAATAATATAGCAGAATATGAAGCTCTGCTAATTGGTTTGAATATGGCTTTGAGACACAAAATCAAGTTTCTAACTATTCTCAGAGACTCTGAGTTGATCATTTCAAAAGTTAGGTTGAAATATGCTACAAAAAACAAAAGGTTACAACAATATAGAAATTTTGTGTGGGATACAATTGAATTATTTGATGTGTTTTCCATTGAATGGATAGACAGGTCCAAGAACTTGATGGAAGAGTTTATGGATAATGTATACCTAAAAAGAGATGATATCACCTTGGTTGGAGTTTCTCAAGTTTAATACAAAACAAGGCCTGCTATCCTTGATAATATCTATAGGTGGAAAGTTTTCAATGATGACATTGATCTCATAAAATTTATCCATTGCATAAACTAGTATGAAGCTTAGGAGGTTGAATTTAATGCATTTGTTGAGGAAATAGATGGAAAATAGACTATATTTAGAAAATAAGTTTTGCAACTTAAAACCAACAAACTTCCCAAAGGACTTGTGGCACTAGAAATGGTATTTGATGGGAATGACCATTCTCTCATGAAGCAGACACCAGTAAAGAGAGAAGATGTTGAAGAAATAAATTTGGGGACTGATTTAGCACCAAAAATAGTTTACATTGGAAAGAAGATAAGTCCAAAAATTAAGAAAATGATGATTGTGTTGTTGAGAAAATACAAGCATGTCTTCGTTTGGTCTTATGAGGATCTTAAAGCATACAAAGAGGATCTTTTCCAATGTGAGATTCCATTAAAGCCAGATGCAAAACCATTTAGACAAAAACAAAGATGCATCAATCCAACTCTAGAGCCTAGAATTCAAGAGGAATTAGCATAACTCAGGGAAGGAGGTATTATCAAACCCATTAGGCATTTAACATGGGTCTGAAACTTGGTCCTAGTAAGAAAGAAAAATGGGGATATTAGACTATGTATAGACTTTAGAAATTTAAATGTTGCCTCCCTTAAAGATAATTCCCCACTCCCTAATATGGAAGCCATATTGCACAAAGTAATAGGATGCGAGTTGTTGTCAATGATGGATGGATTTTTTGGGTACAATCAAGTCAAAGTTAAAGAGTCTGAGCAATACAAGACAACTTTTACTATGTCATGGGGGATATATGTTTGTGTGAGAATGTCATTCAGTCTCACAAATGCAAGGAAAACTATCCAAAGGGCCATGGATGTGGAATTTGCATACTTAATCAATGTTATAATGGTAGTGTACCAGGATGATCTCATTGCTTATTCCAAAAGGGTAGAAGACCATGTAGAACACTTGGAGAAAATAACTCATTAGGGCTTTGGAATATGGTATCAGTCTCAACCCTAAAAAATGTCACTTTGTTGGCATAGAGGGTAAGCTTTTGGGGCATATTGTATCAAAAGAAGGGATTAGAATAGACCTTGAAAGAGTAGAAGCCATAGTAAAAATCCCCATTCCCAAAACTGTCAAAGCTATTCAAACACTTTTTGGACAAATTAACTTTGTTAGGAGATTTGTGTCAAATTTTGTTGAAATCATTAAACTTATATCAAAATACTAAAGAAGGGAGAAAAAATAGATTGGACTGTAGAAGCCCTAAAAGCCTTTATATCCATCAAAGAAGCCCCTATTCTAAAGTCTCCTAATTTTTCTAAACCTTTCCAAATTTTCTATTTGCCTCATTCCACACCATAGCAGCTATTATGCTACAAAAGAATGATGAAGGTTATGAGAAACTTGTATCCTTCTTTAGAAAATCACTACAGGGGTTAGAATTAAAGTACAATATTATGGAGAAACAAGCTTATGCATTAGTCGAAGTAATGAAAGCTTTTAGACCATATTTAGTTGGAGCCAAAGTAATTGTATATGTACCACACTCAGCTGTAAAAGATATCTTGGTACAAACAAAGGTGACAGGGAAGAGATGTAGATGGATCAATAAGATCCAAGAATTTAATATGGAAACACAAATTACCAAGTTAGTAAGGGACAAGGTCTAGCCAAACTAATGGAATAAGCAAACATTGAAGCTAACCGAATATGCAATGTAGAAAATGAGGAGGGTACAATGTATTATCTCAAAAACATGAAGTGCCTTGGAGGATTGAATGATAATCAGAGGAGAACTCTAAAGTTGTAGGCATCCAAGTATGTATTCATAGAAGGGGATCTATTTTAGAAAAATAGGGATGGGGTGCTATTATTGTGTCTAGATGAATCACAAGTATAACATGTCTTGATGGAGATGCATGATGGAGTGTGTGGAGGTCACTATTCCACCAAAACAACTGCACATAAGATTCTCAAGGTGGGCTATTACTGGCCTAAGGTTTTTAATGACTCTTTTGCATATGTAAGGAGGTGTGAAGCCTACCAGAAATTTTTAGGAAAGATGAAATATCAAGGAGCCATAACACTTAGACCTTTACAAGTAGAAGCCCCTTTCCATCAATGGGGAATTGATTTTATTGTGGAAATTCAAGAAAATTCAAGTGGAGGAAATAAATGGATATTAGTGGTCACTGATTATTTCACTAAATGGGGGTGGAGGCAATCCCAACTAGAGAAGCAACAAGTAAGGTGGTAATAAGTTTTATGATGGAGAATATCATGAGTAGATTTGGTACACTAGTAAGATTGATCACAAACAATGGAATGTGTTTTAGGTCTGATGAATTCAAAAAAATTGACAACACATATGGCATTAATGTTTCTTATGCTACCCCTTACCACCCACAAGCAAATGGTCAGGTAGAATCTAGTAACAAAAGTCTTTTAAAAATCATAAGAAGGATGTTATATGAAATAAGAAGGCATGGGACTCAAAGAATGGTTGTGTGGGCAGATAGGAGTACTGTGAAGAAGACGATTGGAAAGTATCAAGTTGAACTAGTGTATGGAACATAAGCCAAGATGCCATTGCAAAAATTTTTACCAATTTATAATTTAATCCTTCAAGAAGATTTAGATATTCCAGAACCAATGGAAGAAAGGATGGAGTAGCTTGTAGAACTTGATGAAATAAGGAGAATGAACCAAAATAAAAATGTGAAGTTGCAATCACAAATGAAATATATTTTTAATAAGAAATCCAAGGTTAGAAAATTTGAGGTGAATGATTTGGCACTAATGTGGAATGCTAGATGTCAAGAAGAGGGAAAGCATGGAAAGTTTGAAGCTTTGTGGTTAGTTCCCTTTGTTATCATTGGAAAAGGAGGGGAAGACTCTTATTATTTGCAAAATATGTCAGGTGAAGAAAAATAATTGCCAGTACAGGGGAAATTTCTAAAGCACTTCATTTCTTGAAGAACACCAGAGGATTAAGGATTTCTAGTACATGGGAAATTCTTGACAAACCACTTAAAATAATTTCTTTCCATGCATAGTAGCTTAGGAAATCAAAAGGGTCTAGGATTTTCTAGTACATGGACAATCATATAAATCTCTCAATTAAAAAAAGTTTATTTCCATGCACAGTAGTATAGGATCATTTCCATTTCCACCATTTTCACTTCCATATGCATCTTCATTGCATCCTCACCACAATCCTGTCTTTTCATATCTTCTGAAAACTATATGAAGGGAACACTTGGTCTAATCCTAGAGATATTCTGGATTCTTGCGGTGATTGGTAAATCACTCCTTCCCAACTGGAGCTGTAGTTGGAACCTAAATTTTTATAAAAATTCTAAGGAATGTATGAATTAAAATCTGAAATTCCCAATATCATTTTCATAAAAGTCACATTATCACCATCCATAAAGTCAATTTCATCCTTTACCATGATACCCCTACCATATTGTCCACCCTTCATAACCCACACATCATACCTCTCTACCACAGCTCATTACCAAGTAGCTCACGGTATGGCGGTGAAAGCAACCACTATTATACATTGTAACGTTCACCCTTTACTACTATACCTCGAGGGGTAAAGACATAGCCTATAGTAGAGTGGTATATTCAAGATATGTACTAAGGAGACACCGTGGTACTACAAGAGATCCAAAGGAGATATGCAATAGAGTGGTACATTTAAGAAGGATATTTAAGACATACCATGGTACCACAGGGGAGTCAAAAGTGACATGAGGTAGTGCAGTAAATCATTCGTTGGGTCATTTAAAGCACACCAATCAAATCAGTCAACATCAAAATATAAAATTGAGCTTGATACAAAGATATGAATTGTGTGAATTTATGAGTCAGGAGTAAATGTATCTTGGTGTTAAAATACACAAAATAAGTTAAGATTTTCCATTCATAATAGCTGAAACCAAGTTATAGATGAGCTCAAAGTGTGGGAGTAAATGAAATTATTCAAAGTGAATTATATCAGTGGGTAATACTTTCTCATCACTCTCTGTGAATTTCATAAGATGGCACTAAAGAAGGCTAAAGTAGGAGTTAAAAGGGATGAAGCCAAAACTAGTAAGCCTTCCTTGCAATCCCCATTGCTTTCCTTGCTACCTAGTTCAGTAGACAAGGGAACTAAAAATGTTTTTAGAGATCTAGCTCAAGGATGTAGAGACTCCATTATTCCTTAGTTGGGTTGGAATCTTTATCGGTACTTCTATCAAAATAGGAATGACAAGGTCCCAACATCAAACCCATGGACCCTTGATTTGGCCAAACTGATTGTTGCCAATGTTTTCATTGATATTGAGCTAATTAGAGGTATTTCCCAAAAATACCATGCCCCAACCAAAACTATTAGGCTTCCAAATGGTGGGTGCTTAGTTGATATCACAAGAGATGCTATTATCAAGTGTTTTAACCTAAATAAACAAGCTGTAATAGAGGTAAATCTAGTAAAACTGGAGTAAGAGTATAAGATGTTGAGAAGGATATATCAAAGTGATGAGCTCCCCATACATATGAAAAGGAGTGACATTAACAAAATATTTCCCATCCCTTCCTCTAAAATGGAGCCTTTCCCAGTTTTAGAATTCTAGGTTTATTTCAAAAATATTTATCATGCATTGTGTTAAGTCTTGGGGATAGATGTAGAGGAACATATGCTAGTGAGATTGATGAGAATGGTCATGATAATTCAATATATTCAGTAAAATGTAGAGTTTAATTTTTCATCTTTAATTAAGGAACAAATAAATGAGGGTTTGTTGCATGTTAAAGAGGCTAAGGCCCCCACTGCCTTTAGGAAATATTCTTTGTTGTGTCATTTAATCTTGTACCATAATGAAATGAAGTGGACTAAAAGAATGAAGTTGTGTAAACAAGAAAATGGAGTAAGAATCCTTATGCAAAAATAGTGTTACATCTAGGATAGCATATGTACATAATGTGATTTTGTTGTGTTTTGAGATGACTTTGTTGTTAGACTAATAGCTTCCCTTGGTTACCCAACACCAAGGTTACCTGAATAATTGATGAAAGTAATGAAGCTTGTACAATATAAGCAAGACTAGGGTTCTACCCATAATTATGTTGATTGGTTCTTTACACCACAACACACCATTATTAGAGTATACAAATGCAACCAAGCACCACTTATCTTTCCCAAGTTTGTAACTGCAAGGGTATGTTTTTTAGAATTCATGTGGCAGATGCTTTGGATGGAACATGATTTGATGATGAATCAAATTAAAGGAACCATTTATCCTAATTTGATAGTATTTTAAGAATTGGCTAGTGGATCTAATATGCTAGAAGAATTGCAGAGGTTCATGAGGGTTAATTATCTCCTCAAATCTAGAAAGGAGAAAGTGTGTGACACAAAGGGTCATATCAATATGATCAAAAGAGCCTTATTGAAAAAGAGGGCCATATCACATGAATTTGACCTTGATGAGGATGTTATAAGAAATCTAGTGTATTTTGTTGATTTATTGTAGACTAGAAAAAGGTGGATAATAATGATGAAGTGGGAAAATTAGAAGGAGAAGGATATAAGTTTCAAATGGTTTTTTGCTGAAGAACCTAATCTCCTGAAAAGGATGTAGATGATTCTTCATAAATTTATGAATTGTACAAAATGGCCCAAGATGAGAAGGATGATTCCACTCCCCACACCTCACCAACCATCACATGAAGCATCCACATCACAGAAACCACCCCCATAACTTGCAGATCCATCTCCTCCATCTCTTACTCATGAACCACAAGATAGAAAATAGAAGATTGAGAAATTGGTTTAATATGACTCAAGTGATGATGATGAAGAAGAAGCAATCATAGCTTTTCCTGAAACGAAGGAGGTAGCATAACAAAAAAGAATTCAAGAGCATCATGATCCTAAGATCAGGCATTCAGAGGAGGGAGTTGATGAAATTCAAGAGGATGAGAGGGTAGTGGCATCCCTAATGTTTATGGAAGATGATGGTTTTATCCATACTAATGAATTGAAGGACTTTTGGATGAAGATGAAGATGAAACAATATGATGAAAGATTGAAAATCCATCTTATAAGAGCTAATGAATCAAAGAAGGCTGAGATCTAGACTAAGACATTTGTAGAGTTAAATGTTGATAGCATTAATGTCACCCTCTAGGAGGTGAGAGAAATTGTATTGAAAAGTGATATGCTAATTATACCAAGGATGGAGCTATCGAAAGTGTTTCTTCTAGATCAAATTAGAGCATAGGATGGCCCCATGTTGGTGCCAAAATTTGATTCAGAAGAGGGTGTCTTAGGAATAGCATATAATCCTACTACCCAAACACTTGCTTTGTGGAAAAAATAGAAAAACACAAGGAAGCCTCAACTCTTGGATATAGTATAGGAATTGAGGGGGTCAACTATGGTAAGAACAATGAAAGACACAACTCCCACATAAGCTACAACTATGACTATGCATTCTGTAATGTTTACTAAGGATGTGATAGAAAATATGGAAAAGAAGATTAATGAATATGAGAAGAGATTAAAATTATGAAATGATGAGGTGAAAAAATTGTTTACTTAAAATTTGAAGCTAAAATAATTGTTGAAGTAGGCCACCACAGTGAGAGGGGATCAATTAATTGTTTATCACCCACTTCTCTAGGTAGAGGATCCACATATACAACAATTGAAAGATGAAATTGATAAACTAAAGAAACATAACATGGAGGATGTCAAGCATCATATCATGGAGACTCTAAAGAAGATATTAGAGCATAGAGTCAGGATATTGAAGGAGAAGATAAATGGATTACATGAAAGATTGAACAATTTTACTAAAGCTTTGGAGCAGATAAATGCTAACTCTCTTATCCTTGAAGAGCTTGAAAAGAGATGGAAACCCACCTATCACATTCTAACTACTCTATGCAAAGCTACACATAGGGATCCAAATGCCCCATCAAGGCTTAAACCTACACAAGAAATGGTAAAATGTAGATTAATGAGTACAAGTATTTGGTAGATATAAGGAAGAGAGCAGAGAGTAGGAGTGTGTTTGACTCCATTAAATACATCTCCAGCCCATCAATATTCAAATATGAAAATTAAATAAATTTATGGATGAATGGAAGGAAGAATTTGATTAGATGATTCCTAAATGCTTGACACATATACAAGATGATGGGGAGATCAATTTTGACAAATTCCATACTTTACTTGATGCGACCATCATGCTGGATAGTGGATATGCAAGGTTCATGGTGGATGTCAAAAACCTCCTGGATAATAGATGATAAAGTCATCTTTCAAATTTCATAGCTACACAAGAATTCTAATGGCTAAGAGATCTAACAATTAATAAGTGGGAAGAAAAATATTTTAGCTCTAATGAATATTGATTATGTGCATCATGAAGAGGAGATATCATACAGTAAAAGCTTTGAATAGGTTTTAGGTGACCACAAGCTTTTACTCGGAGATTAATGGATTGGAACACATGTTTATGATTAAGTTCCTTTAGTTATGTTTAATTTCAGAATTATGTTTTGTTATGAAAATACATGTCCTTTGGTTTGAAGCTTGTTGCCTCTTGTATAAATAAGAGAGACCAAGACCAAAAGAGATCATTAGATTAGAGATAGGAGAAAGAAATAGGCAAATAGGGATAAATACAATGTTTACATTTAAAAAGACCATGATGCATGTATAAAATTTTGAATAATTCAATGAAAGATATTTGATTTTGTGGCATAATCTTGGTATCAACTGCATGTTGGAATTATGTAATTATCTGGTTGTCTCCATTGTAATGCTTCTTCATTATTTAATTTTATCTATCAAGTATATACTCAAGTTGTCAATGCACATTTGTTGTACTTGTGTGATGTAATTAATTGGTTTCCCCAAAGGAATTAAAATCCTTCTAGTCAATCATGGTAATCTGGGAGTATTATTTGGATCAGTAAGGAGAACCATATAATTAAGATTGCCAATCTGTCTCCAATTTGGTGTTCTTGCATAATTTATTCAATTGGTTCTTTAAATTAAAGATTAAATCCTTTTGATAAATTATAAGTAACCTGGTTGTATTAGTTAGATCCATAAGTAGAGTTTGTCAATCATTTTCCTCCATGTTTATAAAAGTTATAAACCAATATTGGTGTGCCAAATAGTTTGAGTTATTTCCAATATAGGTCACATATTCTAGATCTTCATTTGAATCCATCTACCCAATAAGGCACTAGTCTCACCCATTTCATTATTTATGTAGTGCCCCTCATGATACTGTTCTCTTTTGTTACTATGTGGATACTGTTTACGTTTGTTGCAGACTCGAGATTACATGGGTGATTATTTTTCCTATTTGAGCTTATGTGTTTTGCTTCGATACACATGATAGTGTTTTATGATGTTGATAATATAATGATGCATGGTACCATCTTTCCTGATTATGCTATATTGTGTGACTATGTAAATTGTTTAATACTCATTTCATGCTATGTATGATGTTGTGCTAATGTTTGACTTTTGGGTGAGGGGGACGGTGTTGCATCACTCATTCTTGAGCACCCTGCCACACTGCAATTATCTCTCATAATGTGTTTCATATTAGATATATATATGTTGTTCAAACACTTGTTTTTATGCAGGACTGCAAGTACCGGGCACTGACTCCACCTGCATCGCCAGGTCTAAGCATGCCCAATATACCCAATGGTTATGACGTGGTTTAAGGATTTGACAAGGAAGTGTCCATGTCCGTGTCCATCGTCTGTCAGTATTTCATCTTGCTATGGTATCGTATTGTTTCATCATTAATCATTTTAAGTCATAAATCTTGATGTGTTTATCATGTTATTTGGATGTGTATCTATCTGGATAATTGGTTAATTAATGTAGTGCTTGTATCAGGCATAGTAATTGCTTATGTCCATTTAGGCCTTGTTTTGAAGCTTCATAGCTTATTTTTATAATATGAATTTAATAAATTAAATTATTAAATTTTAATAATTTAAATATTAGATTGATGTAAAGGTTAAACTATATTGAAATTCAAATAAAACACAAAATTGCATGATGTTTATTTTAATTTAAATTCACAAAGTTTATAATTTAAAATTTAAATTACTTGATAAATTTTAAATATTAGATTTAAAATTATTTGATGGAGGGATGTAATATAATATTACCCCTAAAGTAAAGTTTTAAAAATAAATTCAAATAATAAATAATAATTAGATGTATATGTATATATATAATTATATTAAAAGTTTTTTTTCCACCCAAGTTTTCATTAAATTGAATAAGCATGAATTAATACGAGATAAATTAGTTTTGATCAAATCAATTTAACATGGTAATTCTTTCCGTTACTGTAGTCAAGAATAGTGGGGGTAGATTTCTTATTTTACTAAATTCCTCTAAGTGTTAAACAAGATAAATATTAGGTGTCGGTTGTAAAATTGAAAAGTGTGTTGATGGACACCTATATCTTGCTTACCAAGGTTTGTAAGTTTATTTTCTTAATTTATCTAGAGGAAAGAGGGAGAAAAAAACATGGGGAAAAGAAAAAAAGAAAATTAAAGAAATTGATCGAGAAGAAAAGAAGATTTACTCTAAAAGGTAAAAAGGAAATTATAGTGAGGAGTATCTCCGTAGCCCATTCCCTGGTTCCCGTTACACTTCAGGTTAGTTTTGTAGTTTGGAAATTTTGATTTGGAAGTAATTTTTGTTTTCTCTTTAATTTTGTATCCGTATTGTGTTGATTTGCACGATGGTTCATTTAGAGCATATTTAATGAATTGAAAACTTCAAATTTTCTTGAATAACCTATCCCATAAAATTGGCCTTCAAATATATATATATATATAATTTTGTTCTCCTGTGGAAAATCCTCTGTTTGCTAGAAAGCCTCACAATACTCTCCTTACAACTTTTTCAGACTTAAAAACTCACATTTCGTAGCAAACACAATCCCCTCCTTGAATGCTAGCATAGTGAGCAGGGTGCCTTTTGCCTACTAATTTCATTTGCTAGAGAGTTTTCCTTTTAGCCTTGACACTATGCATTTAGGAGAAGTCTTTTTTTATTTCCTCTATGGCATTCTGTCAAATTTTTCACATGCCTTGTGATGGCACTCTATCAACAGCAACCACTCTTGAATATAGGAGACTGTAGAGGTTTAGTTAATCTCTATATTTCAATTGTTCACTTGTCCCTGTAGCAATACTTGAACCTAGATGACTATAGAAGCGCATATAGCCTCTCCTATACCTTTGGCAATCTATCACTACTATAGAATTTAGCCTGGACTTTTACAAATAAAAAATAAATAAATTAAACAACCTATCTAATCACATTGGCAGCCTGTCCTAGCCGCAACACTTACATTTCTTTGAGGGATTCTGTTAGATAGTTTTATGGCATCCTGTCGCAGTAGCAACAGTTGAACATAGATATCTATAGGGGTACAAAAGCCTTCCTGTTTCCTTGGAAAACTATCACAGCTGCAACATTTAAACAAAATAGGGAGTATTGTGGTTTAAATAACCTTCTTGTTTTTTTTTATTGACAATCTATCACAGATGGCCAATAAAACACCAGAAGGGTGAAGGTAATTTATATTGTTATTCTTCATTCTCTATTTTAATTTAACCCCACTCATGTTTATTCTTTGGTTGCAAACCCTGTATTTCTTTCACCTTTGATGTTGGGGGTATTTCTCTAACTGTTATATATTTTTATATAATCTCCCTGATACTTTTTGTGACCTATCACAACTGCAAAATTTAGACTCTGTAGGATTCTCAAATTTTAATAATTTTCCTAATACCTTCCACAACTTCATCACTTCAAACATAAAAGACTGTAGAGGCATAAATAGCCTCCCTGATGTTGTTTGAACCCTTCATAGCTGTAGTACTTGAAAATAGAATGTTTTAGAGGTTTAAATAATCTTTTTGATTTCATTATCAACCTGCCCCAACCACAACGCTTGAGCATAATAGGATTTTTTTTTTTTTTTTAAAAGTTTAAATAACCTCCTTGACTCCACTGACAATCTACTGTAGTGGCAGCACATGAGAATAGAAGGGTGTAACAATTTAATAGTCGACTTAGATCTGTTAGCGACAACATTTGCTTGAAATAGGGCTTTGATGATGATTTTTGGGTATGTTTATTAAACGGAAATTTTTTGCCAAGTTCCTATGCTATTTGGATATGTTATTAAAAGGAAAACTTCTCAACGTTAAAATGATATCTCTCTCTCTCTTTAGAGCCTAACATGGTAATCTAAGAAATGTGCCTCCGCTTTAATTGATAGGGATGAAATTAATATAATCCTTACATAGAATCATTAAGTAATGGTAAACTCTTTTCCCTGAACACATTACTGCAAACCTCACAGTGATAATAATAATATTCATGTTAAAAGAACTTATCCCCTTAATTTTGTAGCCTTGATATCATGTGAGTGGAATTTTGTTCATTAATTTAAAACAAAAAGGATTGGGAGATATACGTGGGGATAGAAAGGGGAGGAAAACTAATTCCTCTAAAATTTAGCCTAACACATCTTAGGAAATGAAATTTCTTAACCTAAAATCAAGGAATAAATATAAACATATTTATGATTTATATTTCATCATAAAATAGTTTTGAAGGGAGCCCCCACTATCTAATAAAGTTATTAAAATATAAATAAAGGTATGTATAGGGGTAAAAGTTAAGTATTTTTACCATTCATTTTAAAATAAAATAAAAAGAATATTCTTTTATTCTTTATTTTCAGCTTTCTTTTAAAATAAAAGTAATATATATGGAAATAATGAACAAGTACCTTTAACTCGTTTTTTTTTTTTTATAATTTTTATTTTATTTCTAATTACAAGTTTAGTTAAAATTAAACTATTTACAAATTTTGTTACTAATGATTTGTGATTTGCATGTATGAGATATTTTTGAATAAATTATTGCTGTAAATTTAATTTATCTTTTTAAGTAACAAATATAAATATATAGATCATATTTTAAAACTTTAATTATTTTGAAGCAATATTATTTTCTGATGTATTTAACAGTTGCTAAAAATTATAGGTTAGATATGTTTTCAAGTGCATTTAAAAATTAGTTTTAATTTCTAATTATTTTTTTTGATCCGTAAGGTGGTAATTTTATAGATAATAAAGAAATTTACAACCATCTGCTAAGTAGGAATTATATCAGAGATTTCCTTCATCATCCAAAAAAACCTAACCAGGAGAAGCAACAACGCCATACAGTCCCAGTGCAAGAAAGAGTTTCGAAACAGAGGAATTGAAACAGAGGCCTAGCCTCAATAAACAAAAAACAAATAACATACTGCTCAAGTTTGAAACAACCAAAATTAACAAGTTGAAGACCAAAAGAAACAAAAGGCGGACATCAATTAGCACTTGACGCAATTCACATGAAGCCATTTAACTCTGCAAACCTAGTGAAACCATGCAACCACTCCAACCCATCCTTCGGCACCAACTTCAGCTTTCACTTTAGGAAATCCACTGCCACATCTACAATCTTTCTGTACCTTGATAATGTAGGCCCTTTGATGTCTAAGAGAAAGCAAAAAACTTTGACAGCTTCATCAGACTCCCATAGAAAAAGGCGCAGAATACCTTTACCTATAAAGGCCACCTTCAATGTCGTTTCAAGACCGCCGAGCAAATCATCCCGGAACAGGCGAACCATCGTCTCCTTGGCCTCTGCCTTTGGTGTATCCAAGTCCAAAAGCATGGCAAGAAACTAGGATGAAATAAGTGCATTGTCTTTGGTGAATTCTTTCCTTTCCAAGTGCCCTTTGCCAAGGACCATTTTAACATCAACAATTGACGCCGGGTCATCCAAGAGAAAAATGTGCTTTAACCGCTGGTCTGTAACTTCTCGAAAGGAAATCTACCTCTCCTTGGCCACCAAAGAAACTAGTGTGTTGACGCCGAAACATTCCAAACCTTCCGCTGAGATGTGAATGATAAATTTTGACTTCGACGATCTAGCCATTTGCAAGTCTTTGACAGTTGCTCCCTACAACAAAAAAATAGAAGACAATACCAAAATGCGTAACCCATGTTTTAGAAATGACTTCATTAGCTCAATTAAAACACCAGAATGATGATCAGTCAGGCCTTCACATACGGAATAGGATTATGGTGAAGAAAAAATGTCCTTGACATGAATAAAGATACGACCTCCGTCCATCCTACTTAAAACCATTATCAATGTAATTGATGAGAATTCCCACTCAACACGTCTACAAACGGTGCAAGGATACTCGTGCCCAACATGTCACATTGATGGTGTAGTGAGAACTGAGCCAAGCATGCCCCTAGTCCTTCTCTAGAAGTTTAGCAAATTTCAAAGGCAACCGATAAAACAAGCAAGAACACCTTCTTTCAGCTAAATTTAGGAAATGGAAGTGACAAGAACATGCCAAATCCTTTGTCTTCATGTCCATCCCATCCGCCACCTCATGTCCACCCTGGACACCATATGCCCATATGAGGGGCGAGGGGGAGCCAAACCTACCACCCACAAAAAAATTAATATTAAGGTTTGGGCCTTGGTTGTTGGCACTACAGGCAAGAAGCCCCACCAGTTCACCAAGGAGCCTCCCCTTAATATGAGGGTAAATAACAAACTCCATTGTTGATGTGGTAGAGAGTGACCCCGCAAGGTTTGAACCTTGGATGTTGGCTCTACAGGCAAGAAGTCCCACCATTTCACCAAAGGGTCGCCCCTTTTAATTTCTAATTATTAAAGGTTAAATTTAATTACAATTTTCTTTCATTAGATTATGTTGCGATAAAAGTGCTCAAATTAGAATTAAAAATTAGAATTAGCTAAGGAGGACAGTAAATTTTTAATTAAAGTTATTTAGTTTAAAAGTAATTAAATGTATACCATATTCTAGGGCTTACTCACTTTAAGGAGATTATGATCTGAAATGCACTTAATTATGGTTAATCATTTAATAATTCTTTACACTATCTTGAGTAGGATTGGATTATCTTTACGTATAAGTGAAAGGATATTTATAACTTATTTTGTACATGTTAGATTGTTCTTTAGTTAATTTTGAGTACTCTTTGGTATTGATTCTTTATGCATACTAGTGATTCTTTGTTGTTCATATTTCCCTCTTGTTTAATTGCACTTTTTGGGTAATTTTATGTCTAGATATATTTTGGATATGATAGGAACCCAAATGTTTAAGTTACTTCCTTTTGATAGCCATGGGTGGTGGGCTGTTAGACTTCCAGAGGTGATGGGAACCTTTTGTGTGTGTTGAATATTCTCATGATTAGATCTTTGAATTCCATTGATTGTGATTCTATTTTGAGCTCATGGGTGTACCTTGTTCCATGATTTCTTTGCATTTTGGTTGTGATTATGAGTGAGATGGTACATGCCTCACATGTGTTTTCATTTTATGGGTTTTATGTTTGGTACACCCCTTGTGGTTGTGAGCTTTGTTGTGGAACTATTGGGCAAGGTTGCTCTTCATGGGGGCTGGCGCACAAAGGGGTTGTTAGGGTAACCCATGGAAGAGTTTCCTAAACAAGTGATAATATAATAAATAAAAAAGTGGGTTTGGGTAGCTAAAACATTAAACAAGATTAATGATGTGCCTCACCCATACCATTATTGCTTTCACAGACTAAGGATGGGATGAGAAGACCTGGTTGGTAAGATCACTGCCTTGTCCTCACGAAAGGTAAGTGGTTCCACATGAGTCACCCTATGGAGCAGTGCCTTGAGATAGGCTACCTGGATAACCATAGATGGAGGCGGTACCTTGTGATAGGTTGCCTAGATAATCCATGTAAGGCCATGCGATGACACTCTCCCACAGTATCCGTTTACTCTTCCTTGCTTGGTAGCCTCTGGAAGTGTTGATGTACTTGTCGATGTACTTTTTGATGTACTTGTTGATGTACTTATTGATGTACTTATTGATGTACTTGTTGATGTACTGGTTGATGTACTTGTCTATGCAATTTTTTATGTACTTATTGATGTACTTGTTGATGTACTTGATGTACTTGTCAATGTATGTGATGATGTACCTGTCGATATACTACTTGATGTACTTGTTGACGTACTTGTCAATGTGCTTGTTGATGTACAATGGGATGTTGTTCTATGTCAGTGTTGATGTTAGTCTTGTTTACTTGATCTTGTTGGATGTGGACCTTTTCTTGTCATTTCCTAGCATGGGGGGTGGACCTTCGGGTCCTTATGGTTGGGTGGAATGTGTTATGCACCCATTGGGTTCCTAGGATGTGTTCATGAGATAGATGCTAATGTAGAATTCCAAAGTTTTGCTTGGATGAAGAATTTCCTTCCTTTTTGTACCATAAACCTCATTTATGTACTTAATGTATTCTTCCTGATGATATAAGGGAAGCTCTATTGAATGTTCCATTTTATCTTTGATGTGTTGTATCTGTGGAAATATACTCCACAATTGTAACATGAAACTATGAATTGAATCACAAGAAGATATTGTATCTCTCTTATAATTATGGATGAATGTATGTTATCCTTATGTTTCTCTTTTTCTTTCATCTGGATAAGAGTTTAGTGTTTGTAATGACCGTTCCTTGTACCCCAGAGGACATAGATAACTTTGAAAATGCATAATTGCTTTTCATGTTAAGATTGTACATTTCCTACTTATATAATGTTTCACCAAAAAAAAAATGTAGTGTTTTGTTGTCCTTTCAGGTTAACACAGCGGGGCATTACACAATTGGTATCAGAGCCAAGGTTTATAACTCTGGGTACTCTAGGTGAATTGTGCCCATTAAGCTAACCTTTGTGCTTAACTCTTGATTTGACATGTTCCTCTCTAATGTCACACAGGAGCATGCCTTAGGTTAGAGGTTGTGGTTGTGGCACAAGCCAAGGGGGTGGTGGTCGTAGAGCCATCCATGAAAGTACTCCATCACAAAGTTCCCACGAATCAGAACGCGAGGAACAATAGGGATTTCAAAATCATTCAGATGAAGGAGGTCCAAATTCAGTGTAGCCAGGAATGGATGGTTTGAAGTTACAACAGTTGTTGGAGGAGGTACTTGGCTATTTAGGCCCTAGGCCAAAAGGAGAGTAGGAAGTAGAGAGGGAAAGGGAGAGGTCTCCGAGGCGGAAGGAAGTATTAGCAGAGCAAGATGCAGTGGTGGCAGGTCACATGAGGGATCTTTTGGGAGCTCATCCTCCCACTTTTGATGCTGTTGGCAAAGGACTTGAGGCAGAAACTTGGTTAATAGACTTGGATCATTGCTTTGCAATGTATCCATATGGCAGCAATACCTGGGCTAGGTGCGCCATCATGCACCTTAGAGGCTTTGCGTCTACATGGTGGCATCTAGAAGAACAAAAGCTGCACTTGGACATTAGCATGGTGACATGGGAATTTTTTTTGGAGAGATTTAGGGCTCGGTTCCTCTTAGATCATTGGAGACAATGCCAAGTAGATGAGTTTCATGAGCTAAGACAAATGGCAATGTCAGTTGATCAGTACGAGCATCGATTCTATGAGCTCAAGCAGTATGCAGGAATCAACAATGACGAGGCAATGCTTGTACAACATTTTGTCAGGGGATTAAATGCTCGAATCAGTGGAGGTGTTCGAGTCTTCCAACCAAAAACAATGAAGGTAGCCATTGAGAAGGCTCGTATGGTAGAGGAAATTTTGGCCATGGCATTGGGAGGTCACACAGGGGTGTAGATTGGTAGTGCATCTAATTTTGGTACTAGTTCTCAAGGTGGGCAACCTCAAACTTCAGGATCTTCAAGGAGTCATCATGCACCTTCTAAGGGTAGACAACAAAAACAACAATCACAGTCTAAGCATAAAAGTTTCCAATCTTAGCAGGGTAGTAGAACTCAGTTTAAAAATAATCAGAGTTGGCAACATAATAGGTGTGACCATTTTGAGCAGTCTACTCAAAGCTCACAGTCAGCTCCTAGTCAGAGTAGTTACCAGTAGTCTAGTGCTCCATCAAGAGGTGGAGGTTTTGGTTGAAGTATAGTTTGTTTCTCCTATGGTCAACAGGGACATGTTGCTAGGAAATGTCCACAAAAGAAGACTTCAGGGTTCAGTCAGAGGCCAACCACTTCTGAGCCAACGGTGGGCGATTCAGGCAGATCTCATCAAGTCTTTGCAATGGTTGACAACCATCAAGCGGATCACTAGGGCACTATGGTCGAGGTATCAGGTGTGTTACAAGGCACTAGTATATCTATTTTATTTGATTCTTGTGCATCAGATTCATTTACTTCCCCTTCAGTAGTAGAGCATTGTAGACTGGTGGCAGCAAGGCAAGGCGTTAAGTGGTAGGTCAAATTGGCCTCCAGGGAAAAAGTAGTAGTTGAATCATTTGTTCAGGGTTGTGTTTTGAAAATTGGGTCATCGGTGACTAAGGTGGACCTTCGAATTCTACCCCTTGGGTCCTATGATGTTTTGGGCATGGATTGGCTAAATGCTCACTGTGCAATAATTGATTGTCACCACAAGGTTGTGCGGTGTGTAGATGATTCAGAAAATGAAGTGGAGATTATTGGCATACAAAGACCTATCTCATTGCGGATGATTTCCGCTATGCAATTGAAGAGGTGTTTCCATCAAGGCTGTCAGTTTTTTGTTGTATCAATCAATGACTTGGAGTTGGGAGAATGTCAAGAGGTGTCATTGGATGACTATCCTCTCCTTAAGGAATTTACAGATGTTTTTCCAAGTGAGATTTTGGGAATGACACCAAAGCGTGACATTGACTTCTGGATTGACCTGGTACCTGGGGCTGAGGCTATATCTCAGGCTCCATATTGGATGACAACTCAGGAGCTTCAAGAGCTTTGTTTGCAGTTAGAGGAACTTTTGGCAAAAGGGTTCATTTGTCCTAGTGTTTCCCCATGGGGAGCACTAGTTATTTTCATAAAGAAGAAAGATGGTTCCCTCCGATTGTGCATTGACTACAGGTAGCTTAACAAGGTGACGGTGAAGAATCGGTACCCTTTGCCAAGAATTGATGACCTATTTGATCAAATAAAATGGGCTCAGGTATTTTCTAAAATAGATCTTAAGTCAGGATACCATCAATTGCAGATAGCCAAAGCCGATTTTCATAAAACAACATTTCGCACTCGATACGGGCATTATGAATTCACTGTTATGCCATTCAGGTTGACAAATGCACCATTAGTTTTCATGTGCCTAATGAATGGAGTCTTTCATACCTACTTGGACAAATTTGTTCTAGTGTTCCTCGATGATATTTTGATATACTCAAAAACTATGGAGGAGCACGAAGTACACTTGAGGTAGGTGTTGCAGTGCTTAAGAGACAATCAGTTCTATGCTAATTTGTCTAAGTGTGAGTTTTATAAGAATGAAGTGAAATAATTGGGTCACATCATCTCTAGTGAAGGTATTTCTGTGGATCCTTCAAAGATCCAAGCCATTATTGATTGGCCTGCACCCACGAATGTTCCTGAGATTCACAGTTTTATGGGTTTGGTAGGCTACTATAGGCGATTTGTGGAGGGTTTTTCAAGGGTTGCACATCCCATCACGACCCTTCAGAGAAAAGGAAAGAAGTTTGTTTAGTCTGAATAGTGTTAGTTAGCTTTTCATACCCTAAAGGATAAGTTGACTAGTGCACTGATCCTAGCAGTTCCTGATCCTACTAGGGAATTCGTAGTATGTACAAATGCTTCATTGGAAGGTTTGGGAGCCATTTTAATGCAAGAAGGTCATGTGATTTCTTTTGAGTCCCGCAAGCTCAAGGACCATGAGGTAAATCACCCTACGCATGATTTAGAGTTAGCCGCAGTTGTCCATGCCCTTGTGCGATGGAGGAACTTTTTACTAGGGCATCATTTTGAACTTCATAGTGATCATCGCAGCTTGCAGTACATTTTTACTCAGCTGAACCTAAATGCCAGGCAGAGGAGATGGATGGAGTTTCTTTGTGAATATGATTTTGAGGTTAAGTACATCCAGGGAAAGGAAAACGTAGTGGCAGATGCTTTGAGTCAGCGAAGACATGAGATATATGCAATAACTCTTAGTGTGGATTTGAGGACCCAGATTCTCACATCACTTCCCACAAATAGTTGGTATCAGGAAGTGAAGGCAGAAATTGAGTCAGGTAGGGTTCTAGAGGGAAATTTTTCTGGCTATGTTTTGGAATCGGATGAGCTTTTGCAATTTTTGGGTCATATGTATGTACCTCCTGTAGAGGGTCTTCGTACCCTAATCATGACTGAAGCACATCGAGCTCCCTACTCTGCTCACCCGGGAGTCAAGAAGATGTATGCAGATCTTCATTCACTATACTTTTGGGTTGGAATGAAGAGAGATATTGCAGATTTTGTGGCAAGATGTCTTGAATGTCAAAGAGTTAAGGTAGAACACCATCATCCCGTAGGTCTTTTACAGCCTCATCTTCTTCCTGAATGGAAGTGGGATATCATCTCAATGGACTTTATTGTCGGATTACCAATGTCTTCTCGTCGACACGGTGCTATCATGGTCATAGTTGATAGGTTGACCAAGGTGGCACACTTCTCTCCTGTTCGATCCTCCTATACTACTTCCTCTGTAGCTAGGATTTTCATGGAGGATATTGTTTGACTGCACGGGATTCTGTGAAAGATCATTTTTGATCGAGATCCGGTGTTCACTTCTACATTATGGACATCATTGCAACATTCCTTAGGGACCCAACTGAACTTCAATTTTGCCTACCATCCTGAAATAGATGGTCAGACTGACAGAGTCAACCAAGTTCTTGAGGACATGCTCCGTATATACGTAATGGATCAGCAGTCTCGTTGGGAGGATTATTTGCATCTAGTAGAGTTTGCTTATAATAATGGTTATCACAGCTCCATTGGCATGGCTCCCTTTCAGTTATTATATGGCTGTCCTTGTCGAACCCTATTGAGTTGGGATCGTCTTGAGGACCGAGCTCTATTGGGAACCAAAATTATTTACGATATGGAACAACAGGTTGCTCGCATTAGAGAGCACTTAGTAGCAGCTCAAGATAGACAAAAGAAGTATGATGATGCTCACAGGGTCAACCATCAATTTTCGGTTGGAGATCAATTTTTCTTATGCGTTCATCCATGAAAGAGTCCAATCCGTTATGGAAAAGGCTCTAAGCTTGTGCCTCATTTTGTGGGACCATTCAAGGTGTTGGAAAGAATTGGCCCTATTGCTTATTATCTGGCGTTGCCACCCAGTCTATCGTGAATTCACGATGTGTTTCATGTTTTTGCACTTAGGCCCTATCATCCATATGTTTCTCATGTGCTTGATTGGAATGCATTGTAGGTCAAGGACAGGCAGCTGGTGCTCGAGCCCATCGCCATGCTGCAACACATGAGACTTGTCCTCAGCGGCAGAGAGATTGAGTAGGTGAGGGTCCAATGGGACCCAAATGATGAGTCATCAGCATCATGGGAGGATGTCTCCCACATCTGAGATTCTTTTCCTTTTTTGTTTTTTGGCTTCTGGGAGTAAGCCTAGTTCTATGAGGGGAGGATGTAGTGCCCCTCATGATACTGTTCTCTTTTGTTACTATGTGGATACTGTTTACGTTTGTTGTAGACTCGAGATTACATGGGTGATTGTTTTTCCTATTTGAGCTTATTTGTTTTGCTTGGATACACATGATAGTGTTTTATGATGTTGATAATATAATGATGCATGGTACCATATTTCCTGATTATGCTATATTGTGTGACTGTAAATTGTTTAATACTCATTTCATGCTATGTATGATGTTGTGCCAATGTTTGAATTTTGGGTGAGGGGGACGGTGTTGCATAGCTCATTCATGAGCGCCCTGCCACACTGCAATTATCTCTCACAATGTGTTTCATATTAGATATATATATGTTGTACCAACACTTGTTTTTATGCAGGACTATAGGTACCAGGCACCGACTCCACCTGCATCGCTAGGTTTGAGCGTGCCCAATATACCTAATGGTTATGATGTGGTTTAATGATTTGACAAGGAAGTGTCCATGTCTGTGTCCATCATCTGTCAGTATTTCATCTTGTTATGGTATCATATTGTTTCACGATTGATAATTTTAAGTTGTAAATCTTGATGTGTTTATCATGTTATTTGGATGTGTATCAATCTAGATAATTGGTTAATTAATGTAGTGCTTGTATCAGGCATAGTAATTTCTTATGTCCATTTAGGCCTTGTTTTGAAGCTTCATAGCTTATTTTTATAATATGAATTTAATAAATTAAATTATTAAATTTTAATAATTTAAATAATAGATTGATGTAAAGGTTAAACTATATTGAAATTCAAATAAAACACAAAATTGCATGATGTTTATTTTAATTTAAATTCACAAAGTTTATAATTTAAAATTTAAATTACTTGATAAAATTTAAATATTAGATTTAAAATTATTTGATGGAGGGATGTAATATAATATTACCCCTAAAGTAAAGTTTTAAAAATAAATTCAAATAA
Source organism: Sequoia sempervirens (assembly GCA_007258455.2). Lineage (NCBI taxonomy): Eukaryota > Viridiplantae > Streptophyta > Pinopsida > Cupressales > Cupressaceae > Sequoia > Sequoia sempervirens. Next base: position 227,223,498 of record VDFB02379711.1, read on the forward strand.
TAAATAATAATTAGATGTATATGTATATATATAATTATATTAAAAGTTTTTTTTTCCACCCTAGTTTTCATTAAATTGAATAAGCATGAATTAATACGGGATAAATTAGTTTTAATCAAATCAATTTAACATGGTAATTCTTTCCGTTACTGCAGTCAAGAATAGTGGGGGTAGATTTCTTATTTTACTAAATTCCTCCAAGTGTTAAACAAGATAAATATTAGGTGTCAGGTGTAAAATTGAAAACTGTGTTGATGGACACCTATATCTTGCTTACCAAGGTTTGTAAGTTTATTTTCTTAATTTATCTAGAGGAAAGAGGGAGAAAAAAACATGGGGAAAAGAAAAAAAAGAAAAGTAAGGAAATTGATCGAGAAGAAAAGAAGATTTACTCTGAAAGGTAAAAAGGAAATTATAGTGAGGAGTATCTCCATAGCCCATTCCCTAGTTCTCGTTACACTTCAGGTTAGTTCCGTAGTTTGGCAATTTTGATTTGGAAGTAATTTTTGTTTTCTCTTTAATTTTGTATCCGTATTAAGTTGATTTGCATGATGGTTCATTTAGAGCATATTTAACGAATTGAAAAATTCAAATTTTCTTGAATAACCTATCCCATAAAATTGGCCTTCAAAAATATATATATATGAACTGTTAGAATTCACATATATATATATATATCTTTAATTTTTTTCTCCTGTGGAAAATCCTCTATTTGCTAGAAAGCCTCACAATACTCTCCTTACAACTTTTTCAAACTTAAAAACTCACATTTCGTAGCAAACACAAGCCCCTCCTTGAATGCTAGCATAGTGAGCAGGGTGCCTTTCGCCTGCTAATTGCATTTGCTAGAGATTTTTCCTTTTAGCCTTGACACTACGCATTTAGAAGTCTTCTTTTATTTCCTCTATGGCATTCTATCAAATTGTTCACATGCCTTGTGATGGCGCTCTATCAACAGCAGCCACTCTTGAATGTAGGAGACTATAGAGGTTTAGTTAATCTCTCTGTTTCCACTGTTCACCTATCCTTGTAGCAATACTTGAACCTAGATGACTATAGAAGTGCATATAACCTCTGCTATACCTTTGGCAATCTATCACTGCTGTAGCATTTAGCCTGGACTTTTAAAAAAATAAATAAATTAATTAAACAACATATCTGATCACATTGGCAGCCTGTCCCAGCCGCAACACTTACATTTTTTTGAGGGATTCTGTTAGAGAGTTTTATGGCATCCTGTTGCAGCAGCAACACTTGAACATAGCTATCTATAGGGGTTCAAAAGCCATCCTGTTTCGTTGGCAAACTATCACAGCTACAACATTTAAACAAAATAGGGAGTATTGTGGTTTAAATAACCTTCTTCTTTTTTATTGACAATCTATCACAGATGGCCAATAAAACACCAAAGGATGAAGCTAATTTATATTGTTATTCTTCATGCTCTATTTTAATTTAACCCCACTCATGTTTATTCTTTGGCTGGAAACCCTATATTTCTTTCACCTTTGGCATTGGGGTATTTCTCTAACTGTTATATATTTTTATATAATCTCCCTAATACTTTTTGTGACCTATCACAGCTGCAAAATTTAGACAATGTAGGATGCTCAAATTTTAATAATCTTCCTAATACCTTCCACAACTTCATCACTTCAAACATAAAAGACTGTAGAGGCACAAATAGCCTCCCTGATGTTGTTTGAACCCTTCATAGCTGCAGTACTTGAAAATAGAATGTTGTAGAGGTTTAAATAATCTTTTTGATTTCATTATCAACCTGCCCCAACCACAACGCTTGAGCATAATAGGATTTTTTTTTTTTTAAAGTTTAAATAACCTCCTTGACTCCACTAACAATCTACTGTAGTGGCAGCACACGAGAATAGAAGGGTGTAAAAATTTAATAACCGACTTCGATCTGTTAGCGGCAACATTTGCTTGAAATAGGGCTTTGATGATGATTTTTGAGTATGTTTATTAAACTAAAATTTTTGGCCAAGTTCCTACGCTATTTGGATATGTTATTAAAAGGAAAACTTCTCAACGTTAAAATGATATCTCTCTCTTTAGAGCCTAACATGGTAATCTAAGAAATGTGCCTCCACTTTAATTAATAGGGATGAAATTAATATATTGCTTACATAGAATCATTAAGTAATGGTAAACTCTTTTCCCCGAACACACTACGTGATAATAATAATATTCATGTGAAAAGAACTTATCCCCCTAATTTCCTTGCCTTGATATCATGTGAGTGGAAGTTTGTTCATTAATTTAAAACAAAAAGGATTGGGAGATATACGTGGGGATAGAAAGGGGAGGAAAACTAATTCCTCTAAAATTTAGCCTCACACATCTTAGGAAATGAAATTTCTTAACCTAAAATCAAGGAATAAATATAAACATATTTATGATTTATATTTCATCATAAAATAGTTTTGAAGGGAGCCCCCACTATCTAATAAAGTTATTAAAATATAAATAAAGGTATGTATAGGGGTAAAAGTTAAGTATTTTTACCATTCCTTTTTAAAATAAAGGTTAAGTATTTTTACCATTCATTTTAAATTAAAATAAAAAGAATATTCTTTTTTCTTTATTTTCAACTTTCTTTTAAAATAAAAGTAATATATATGGAAATAATGAACAAGTACCTTTAATTTATTTATTTTTTATGATTTTTATTTTATTTCTAATTAAAAGTTTAGTTAAAATTAAACTATTTACAAATTTTGTTACTAATGATTTGTTATTTGCATGTATGAGATATTTTTGAATAAATTACTCCTGTAAATTTAATTTATCTTTTTAAGTAACAAATATAAATATATAGATCGTATTTTAAAACTTTAATTATTTTGAAGCAATGTTATTTACTGATGTATTTGCTAAAAATTATAGGTTAGATATGTTTTCAAGTGCATTTAAAAATTAGTTTTAATTTCTAATTATTAAAGGTTAAATTTAATTACAATTTTCTTTCATTAGATTGTGTTGCGACAAAAGTGCTCAAATTGGAATTAAAAATTAGAATTAGCTAAGGAGGATGGTAAATTTTTAATTAAAGTTATTTAGTTTAAAAGTAATTAAATGCATACCATATTCTAGGGCTTACTCACTTTAAGGACATTATGATCTGAAATGCACTTAATTATGGTTAATCATTTAATAATTCTTTACACTATCTTGAGTAGGATTGGATTATGTTTACGTATAAGTGAAGGGATATTTATAACTTATTTTGTACATGTTAGATTGTTCTTTAGTTAATTCAAGTACTCTTTGGTATTGATACTTTATGCATACTAGTGATTCTTTGTTGTTCATATTTCCCTCTTGTTCAATTGCACTTTTTGGGTAATTTTATGTCTAGATATATTTTGGATATGATGGGAACCCAAATGTTTAAGTTACTTCCTTTTGATAGCCATGGGTGGTGGGCTGTTAGACTTCCAGAGGTGATGGGAACCTTTTGTGTGTGTTGAATATTCTCATGATTAGATCTTTGAATTCCATTGATTGTGATTCTATTTTGAGCTCATGGGTGTACCTTGTTCCATGATTTCTTTGTATTTTGGTTGTGATTATGAGCGAGATGGTACATGCCTCGCATGTGTTTTCATTTTATGGGTTTTATGTTTGGTACACCCCTTGTGGTTGTGAGCTTTGTTGTGGAACTATTGGGGAGGGTGGCTCTTCATGGGGGCTGGCGCACAAAGGGGCTGTTAGGGTAACCCATGGAAGAGTTTCCTAAACAAGTGATAATATAATTAATAAACTAGTGGGTTTGGGTAGCTAAAACATTAAACAATATTAATGATGTGCCTCACCCATACCATTATTGCTTTCACAGACTAAGGATGGGATGAGAAGACCTGGTTGGTAAGATCACTGCCTTGTCCTCACGAAAGGTAAGTGGTTCCGCATGAGTCACCCTATGGAGCGGTGCCTTGAGATAGGCTGCCTCGATAACCATAGATGGAGGTGGTACCTTGTGATAGGTTGCCTGGATAATCCATGTAAGGCCATGCGATGACACTCTCCCACAGTATCCGTTTACTCTTCCTTGCTTG